>JAEMWC010000106.1:727500-867500 GCA_016490735.1 Pachyseris speciosa | reverse complement strand
TAGCATAAAAACGGCCACTGTTTCGTTCTGTCGAAGAAGTGGCATGAGTGGTTCTGTGACACCATGACAAGGAAAAGAAGCTATGCCGGAGGCTTTGTTTTCAACCAGTCTGAGTAACATGTCTCTAATTTTTCCGCTCATGTTCAGAAGTCCAAGAGCTGTAAGTAATTATATGTAGCTCAGGGTTAAGCTCAGGGTAGGGAGGGATGGGAAGAAATTGTACTGGAACCTATTCTCTTTCGGTCCGTTGTTGAACGCCTGTCGGTAATTGCATGAGACCTGCCAAAGAAAGTTTGCAGAGTCTTTGCAGAATGAAATGATCGGATATTGACCAGAATTTGAGACTTGCAACGGATATTTCTTGCAACAGTGGGATCGTTGCAGTCCTTGAAAAGGGCTCTGAATACTCATATTGTAAATTATATTCCAAATTCTTTAAACTGATGTCTGGTTTCTTAGCACCGGACCGGCCGAAAACCTTTCAGATGTTGTGGACAACTGCGAAATGGAGAAGAGCTACGTTTTCTTCTTTATGTCGTGTTTATTTCAGCTTATTGCATGTGGAACTTCCAAGAAAACAGAGCCGAGCGTAACACTGGATATTCCTCTAGACTTCCACCAACGCGTCAAAGTTTACGATGATTTCATCCAGATAGTACAAGCGCCCTCTTACGCTGAACCAGAATTTGACATTGTGTTGTCTTACAGGACTAAAGATAAAAGATTGTTGACGCTTAAAGTCACCTCAATTGGGATACAAAATAATGAGCGGACAGAGTTCGAATACGCCGTCATTATCGTTCATCGGACTGATGTAACACAGACACTGAACGTCGGAGTGCACCTTCGGGATTCACTCGCATATTTAGAAAACAAAGCTCTTAATGTAGTTCCCGATTTGTATGTGGAACAAATCCATGTTACTGTTATGGTTCTTGAATTTCCCTTTGAAGGATTAGATTCCAAACCTGTGTTAGCTGGCGAATTTTTGCGTTTGCCATTAACACCACCTTGGAGTAGGCCTCAAAAACCTGGCTTCAGTTTTTCGTGGCCTTGGGAACATGTAATCAACTGCGGTAAACAGAAAATAGAGAAATGTCAAAATATGAATGGTAAGTGTAAGGTAACATGTATGGTTCCAGGCATTGTTGGGTGATTATGACTAATTGTTTTGCAAAACTCTGCATGCAGTAGGAAGTAGTGATTGTGGTTGCAGACAGCATCGCATGAAGGTGACAGCTGAAGGTGAGGCCTTCCAAGGGGTGGTCTGGTGTCTCTGTCGCTCCTTTACAACTCTGCCTGTCACTTGTTTCATTAGGGACAAATGTCGCTGTCTCAAAGAAAACAAAGAGAAATGGAAAATGAATTGTTGCTGTTGCAAATTGTCGTGCGATTTCTGTCAATTTCTGTTGGTTGTCAGTGTTTTGGGAGAAGATTCTTGCCTTTTCTCGGAGCCATGTCACTTGTTGTTTCTACCCCTTGGAAGGCCTCGAAGGTGGGAAATGTCCACCTCAGTCCAATAGGAGAAATGGATGATCATGTTGTTGTTTTTGATGATAATGACCATAATGATGGCAATGTTGAAGATTAAGATAATGATGGCGATGATGATGATAACAATGAATGGAGAATCTAGAACTTTGAGTTAAGCAAATGCCTGATCTTCACCTTTTCAGCCACTTATACAGTAGTCAGCTTGCATTGATCAACAAATGAAGGGTTGAAAGCGAAACTATCGTATGTGACGGTCTGTGTGAACGTACTTTAGGCTTTTTTTTTTTTTTTTCGGAAACGAAGTGCGCAAGCATTAAAAAAACAATACAGGGCAATGTTCTTTGACAAAAATGGAGTCCACATGTCAAAATTCAGCCAATTCCGAGCAATTTGAAATTTCGAGGCTAAATCGTCACATACGATAGTTTCGCTTTCAGCCCTTCAAATGTTGCTTCTGACAAATGTTGAACCTTGTATCATGTCATGCCATTTTGAAATAGGCCATTCATAATGTTAACCATTGTTAAACAGGACAGAGCCAAATCTAATTCTGGGTGTGGGGAAGGGACACTGCAGATGTTTGGGTGGGGGTGTAGTGCTGGGACTCTGAAACTCTCACGCTGAACCAGACTGAGTGAGCTGCAATTTGCATTACCTTGTAGTAGCTAAACACCGGAAATCTCTATCCTATCCCAGACATGTTATATCCCAGAAACTTGGTCACTATAACAGAGTTGGCGGTAAATTTGTCAGGTTGATTTTTTGAGTGTGACAATTCCCAGGAAAACAAGACTAAATTCTTCGAGCAATTGATCAGTTCTTGGAAAATGATACCCTATTCTAGATCAAAACTCTTTGATTTCTATACCCTAACCCAGACTAAACTGATTGAAAATCATACTCTTCACAGTGGCATATAACCATATAGATTATTAATACATGTATAGAAGTACCCCTACTCCCCAGTCTAATTGCAACAAATGGCTCACACCTGTATGTTGTGTACCATTATCCTTTTTGCTCCATAGACTACCATTATTTGGCTGTGTGACTGCATGATGCGGTTCCAGTCAAAGCCCACATTTCACCCTGGCTCACCATAGAGTCTCCAGTAGCTCAGTGGTTAGAGTGTCCGTCTAGATCGCGGAGGGTCGTGGGTTCAAATCCCATCTGGAACTCGGATTTTTTTTCGAGTTTCAGTTTGGGGTTTCATGCTTTTCTATCATGTTGAAATTACTTTAACTATTATTTATTTATAAATCATTAAAATTGACAGAAGGGTAAGGAGTCTTTTAATAATATGCAATCTCATTTAATTTGAATCATGCATTTTGGATCATCTAGTCTTATCTTGTCATTATTTGGCTGTGTGACTGCATGATGCGGTTCCAGTCAAAGCCCACATTTCACCCTGGCTCACCATAGAGTCTCCAGTAGCTCAGTGGTTAGAGTGTCCGTCTAGATCGCGGAGGGTCGTGGGTTCAAATCCCATCTGGAACTCGGATTTTTATTTTCGAGTTTCAGTTTGGGGTTTCATGCATTTCTATCATGTTGTATTTCTTATCTCACTCACTTTGGAGGTCTTGGATGGTCGCATCTTTGATATGCCTTAATGTGACTGCGTGATGCAGTTATGAGTGTGCTTGTCATTATTTGGCTGTGTGACTGCGTGATGCGGTTCCAGTCAAAGCCCACATTTCACCCTGGCTCACCATAGAGTCTCCAGTAGCTCAGTGGTTAGAGTGTCCGTCTAGATCGCGGAGGGTCGTGGGTTCAAATCCCATCTGGAGCTCGGATTTTTATTTTCGAGTTTCAGGTTGGGGTTTCATGCATTTCTATCATGTTGTATTTCTTATCTCACTCACTTTGGAGGTCTTAAAATAATTTCATCACTGCAATTTTGCAAACATTTGTTATCCAGTTTAAACACCAGTGTCTTAATATTAAACAAACTACTTAAACATATTGGGTTTAGACATTTATCCAGCTTTAAACATAGTTTATGTGTGGAAAATCAGAAGGAGAATTTTTAAAATAATATTGTTTTATATTACCACTGCCCAGATTGAGCAGGACTTTCTCTCCTTTACAGACATTATAGACTTGATAACATTTCCTGTTGCACTAACTGGAAAGGAAACTGGAGTAAAAAGGTACACTTTGTCTTCTGGTAATTCAGCACTTATTGTCCTGTCATATCTTGCTAAATGGTTTCATTTTTGTCAATTAGGACACTTCCACCACTAGTCTGGCCGAGAGAAGAGTTAGCGAAGAAACACAATAGAGCAAAACCAAGGTAAAATTTGGAAATGCATAGTAGTTGTTGATTATGAAAGATTTTGTTTGGAAGCATTCATTAGTTAGTCCAAAGAAATAAGAGGGCCTAAAACTTGGACACATGTACATAATAATTGAAGGGCTTGGTGGAAAACTATGCTAAGTGGATTTTTGGGAGTTTTTTGTGATTTTGCTCCAAAAGTGCTGGTTTTTTGCATACAGGCTTGTTTTTATGCTGTTAACATTGCCCTGTATTCTTTTTCGCTGCTTTGCGCTTAGTCTTCAAGAAAACACGGGCCAAAAAACGTGTTCACCTAAAAATCCACTTAGCATAGTTTTCCACCAAGCCCTTCAATTTGACTGTGTGTGTTACTTTACATAAATCAGCGCATGTTCAAAATATTTGTTAATAAACTTTTGCATGTGATGTCTTTACTGAGGGCAACATAAGAACAGGGTATAACTGGAGGCAAAGGGAAAATGGGGATATGAGCACTGTGGGTATATATTTGGCTTTTTCCAGTTTTAACAGCTCTGCAAGTACATTCCAATCAGTATATTGCTTTGTGTCTTTAGATTCACAATTTCAACATGGATTTTCATGTTAGAGCCATGCATTGATGGCCTGTGTGGAATACTGAATCACAGGAGTACAGAGCTTCTGACACCATTACTAAGCATCACATCAATGGGTAAGCATGGTGTTCCTGTGGCCTAAATTCAACAACCAAGTTTTTCCAGCCTGATGAAAATCTTTTTTTTTTTCCACCCTTCTCCATAATTTTTTGATGTTTTTCTTGCATCTTGCTGGCAGTTCAAAAATCGCTTTAATGTCCAAAACCACTTATTATGGCGAACCTTCAGATTGTGAAATAGGAAAAGGTGCCCTGAAAAAATAAGGAAGACAAACAAACAGAAACAAAACAAGACATCAGATTTTTTAATCTTGCTGTTTTCAGCGGCTGCCTTTCACAGTTTGATCTTGAAAAGAGCTACAAAACTAAATGTTTTGTTTTTTGTTTCTGACTAATATAAAAACCAGACACTAGTTGTTGTATTATAACAAATTAAGGGAAAGAAAGTTTATCACAAAATGGTATTGAAGAGAAAGTCTATTAAAATGACCAATGTAACGGAGTTGAAAGGTTATTACACAGGTTTTCTGTGATGACAAGCAGAGAATATCAGTATGGCATACATTATGTTGACAAAAATTTACCCACAGGACTGATTCATGTACAAGTACAATACACTGCAGACAGTGGACATGCCTTTGTTGTCAACAGTCGCTTACCTCTAAAAAAGTGGGTGCAGATTGTGATGTCAGTTGACGACACAACTTTTCATATTACCACAAGACAGTACAATGGCCATGTGTTAGAGAAAGAAGCAAAGGCTATGCACAATGAGTAAGTTTTTAGCTGAGTGAAAGTTTTTTTGATAGGTACATAGTCCAAACTATGCCACACATTCAACATGAATCAGCGTCAGTCTTGTTTCTGAATCATACTATCATTTATTTCAGGCTCTCAAGAATCCCTCCCCCTCCCCTTGGCACTTCCAAGAGCTACATTAGCCACAAAGATCCTCATGGTTGGGTCCTTAATTAACCCTTTTCCTCCTAAGGGTGACTTCTAGATTTTACTTTGTCTCATGTCAGGCGATTTTACTCGTCAAAGGAGACCCCTTATGGTTAAAGGGTTAAAAAACTATCTTCCTTAAAAAAACTATTTCCCTTAACCCTAATTACTCCCTAAGAGTGAGTTAGAAGTTAGAATAAATACTCTCATAAAGTAATACTGGGAGGGACTGGTCTGCAGTTTTAGTGCCTGTGGAGGGAAGAGGGCACCTTTAGCAAGCTATAAATGGCAGGCAGGGCAGACTGCTTAAAACAACTTAGTGTGTCACTTGATACAACTCCATAAGGGAGCAGATTCCATATGCGAATGGCTCTTGGACAGAAAGAGTTTAGTTGAAAGATGAAACAATGGTGTGTGACTGTTAATAACAAAGCTGGTGACATTGAGTAGACCTAAGATTGTGATAAGAGATTACTAATCCTTGACTTATAGATTTTATTCTGTCTAATGCCAGATGATTTTACTTGTTAAAGGGAGACCCCTTAGGGGTTAAAGGGTTAAAAAACTATCTCCCTTAAGAAGTCGGATTAACTTGAGTTTGCAGTCCCCTGTTGCTTCCCAAGGACGTGGCTAAAAATCCCACCAAGTGCTAGCCTCCTATGCATACGTCTTTGTTCCTCCCCCATGAACATCTGCTGAACTCAACTACCACTTCCGCTCGCGGCGGTTAGCCAATTATAGTTTGTCTTCCAATTTATGGAAAGTAGGACTTCAACCCCAGACTTATTTTCCCAGACAATGCATGTGAATCGGTATGTGGAAATTACTCCGCAGGTGTTGATTTCCATTCGTACGCAGCTTGTTATTGGTTTCTTCAAAACAAAGGCAAACCACCAGCAAATGGAAGTGGCTGCAGTTCAGTTCAGTAGACGGTTGTGGGGAAAGAACGTGTAACAAGCCCAAAGATCGTCTGTGTAGGAGGCTAACCAAGTGCCTCCATCAATTTCATCCAGGACATGAGTGGCACTGAAGTCACCAAGTTCTATATAACCATAAAATTTCAGTTTATCAACAACTGCATTGAAAATAAAACCATGGAGATCATTCACCACTTCGATACTAATGCAATAAACACCACCAAGGAAATAATACTGTCAGTAAATTCTAAACTCTAATATTTCCATGAATTCCAAGTTTCCCAAGAGGATCATTTAGATACAAGGACACTGATGGATTCTGGGTGTTCGGTGGAACAGAGGGTTCAATGACATTCAAAGGGATTATTGGACACACCCGTATCTACAGGCGACACTTGCTATCTCCAGACCAGGTAAAGAAATCACTTACAAACTTTATTCAGCAAAATTTCTTTTGTTTTTGTTTTCTTTCTATTTTGCTGACTGTCACTGGTCTCAGGTCACAAAAGTTTGATTTTGTGTCGTTATACAATTTTTTAGGTATTTTTCCCACCTCAAGATGACTTGATGTTCAGTATAGGTAAGATATTTTGCATCTTTAATTATGACACTTCACGAAGATTTTGATATTTATGCACAGTTTACAACATAGTTTTATTAATGATTTGTGTTTCTCCTTTGTTTGAAAGCTCTGGCAGATCATTCAGTCCAGTGCAGTGAAAAGATTGTGAACTTGCATGAAGCAACTCTGGAGGAAATAGAGCAGGCATCAGAAAATAATGGTAAATCTAAGTGGGGAACTTAGCATAAAATGCAGGTATTACTGAAAATAATGCATGGTATTGACTCTTGGGGAGGGATTATTTATTTATTTATTATTATTATTATTATTATTATTATTATTATTATTTAATTTTTTTTTTTTTGCCACAAATGCTTCATTCAAATACTAATTTACAACAAATTGTAATCAGATTTTTATTAGAAACGTAGCGAGGAAGCCCAATATAAGCTGGAAGCTTATACATTGGGTTCCTCCATCGATGCAGTAGATAGGATGGACGAGTTTAACTTAGATTTCTTAAAGGTAGAATTTCTGGGAGATAAGGTGACATCATAGGGTAGGATCCTCTCTCTTCCGCAGAGGGCCCCTTGGGGAAGACCAAAGGGCAGGTGGAAATGGGAATGGGGGCGGTGTGCAGGGGACGATGGGGAGAGTGAAAGGGCGGGAGCCTCATCTCCTCTTCTTTCCTTCCCCTTCCCGTTGACCCTCGTGCGCGTTCATTTTCCCTCTCCCCAGCCTCCCAATGACACAAAAAGAGACCTCTGTGGAGGAGATAGGTAGGGATCTGATAGAAGACCAAAGGCTATTGCTCTAAGATGGGGATTCCTAGAGGAATTACATTTTTAAATTCTGAAACTGGTATTTGTGGCAACAAGGTGGTTGACACAAGTTAATGGTTTTACATGATGGTTGAATAATAAAATGGTGACAGCTGTGAGCATAATTTATATAATTCTATGTAAGGCAGGATTCCACTTTACTCTTCAACAAAATCTTAACAGTTGCTTAATTTTCTTGAAGTAACAGTTTGTTACTTTATTAGAGCACTGTGTTGCCAAGCATGGATCCCTGCTGAATCTCATCACTTCATCTGTTGTTAAAAGTCCTCAATGCAACATCCCATTGTCAGGAGAGACCCCTGAAGTGGATGCTATTGTGCGCCAAGCCATCAGTCATGATCACAATAACCTGATGTCTGTGGCTGATTCCTTGTATCAACTGGCAAATGATAAACTGGTGGGTTAATAATAATAATAATAATAATCAACTTTATTTAACGAGGGTAGACACGTGACAGTAAAAAACTGAAAAACCAGTGGCCCTCAATATATAATACAATGTTTTTAACCCATTGACTACCGGCAGTTTTTACATTTTCGGAGTGATTTTCCACCTATAAACGATGAATAGCAATTCGTGACTCTTTATTTGAACTACCAGGGAAAAGTGGTGCTGTCCTAAGCCATTGGAGGCTCAAGGTTTCTGAAAACGTCATTTTGACGTAGCTATTTTTTATCCGTGAAGCGACAACAATGACCCAAGTTCGGTTTGCTTGCGATTTCTGCTAAATTTACAGCCATTTTTCATCTTTAGCGGCTGCCTGATGAGCATCACTAAGCGTGACGGTAGCTAAGAGTCCACTTTCTCAAAGAATCGAGCAAGGTGATGTACTTTGTTGTTGAATTTGGCTTGTTACTCGACGAACTGGGAATTTGGCCGGTCAGCCGGTTTGGAATTTCTGAGTACTGAAGATGACCACAAGCAGCAATTTTTGGCAGTAGGTCAGAGTGGCTGTAGACTTAGTTTATATGTGAAAGAATTGGGAGAAGGAATGGGTGCTGCCAAAAATTCTCGTCATTTCCCAGCATGCAATGTGGTCTAGATGTTGAAAATGGCGGAAAGGCCCGAATGCACTGGAACAAAAGGCTGTATCTACGCTCGGGAGAAGAATATGAACAAAAAAAGTCATTTCTAAGCTAGAAAAAGGACTGAATTTCGTTATGATGGTTGAAGTTTGGTTTTTCGGCGATGATTTCCTTAAAAAACATGAAGGCAAAAAGGGGCATTTTTGTCGTTTCTCTTTGACGTTAAAAACGGTCAGTTTCGTTCTTGTCCAAACTCAAAAGGCCATATTTGGTAAAAATCGCTATGTTTCTTGCATTTATTGGATATCCAAATTTAAAGGGCATTCCATTTTGTGCTCACAACTAACAGTTAAGGCAATATTCGTGTGATTGAGAAAGTTGCAATGTTTGGAAGCATGGGGGTTTTTTACGGCCGGTTTTGGCCGGCACGGGTGCCAATGGGTTAATATTTCTGAGTAATAACACAGTTATTAACATATTACCTTATCAAGGTTGCGTTAAGGTTTTGAGCATAAAGGCAATTAGTTTTCACAGGCTGGCAAATATATTTGGATGTATTTGTATATTTTGCAGGTGGGCAAAACTATATATACAGCCAGCTAGTTTGCCCAGTGCCTGGCCCTTAACAAACCCCTGCCTTATCAAAGTCTGTTAGCATTGATTTCATCCCCAGACCAGGAAACATAGGACCAACAGCCAATGACCATTGATTTCTGTGAACATAAGGCCTTTCCATGGAGAGGTGGTATAAATAACCTATCACCCAGTCTCCACCCTTCCCTTAGATGTGAGTAAGGACAGGGGACAACTCTGGAAACTATGCGCCCTACTCCTTTGGGAGCAGTATGCTGGTTACTTCCATACCTGCCTCCTTTAAAATGACTTGAATATCAACAAAAGTTTGAATTCTGACTGGTATTATTTTGAACTTATTTCAGGTCAAACAGTTCAGCAAGGCAAGTGAGGCATTAAGTATTATCAGAGTGTCAAGTTGTATGGGACACACCAAGTCGCAATACATGGCAGGCATTATAAACATGATTGGTTTAGGAGTTCCACAAGACAAAACCAAGGTATCGCGTACATGCATGATTTTATGTTCTTTCCCATTGCATTTTTTGCTGTTATTTTTCCACCCTTTTCTAAAGATTACATGACAATGTCCAAAGATTATTAAAGGTTCCTAAAGCCAGTTGCAAAATACTCAATGTTCAGTTAAAATCAGCATTTTAACATCTTACAATTACTACCTTTATGCCAGGTTAAATTTTATGCAGCTTTACTCAGGGATCTTTATCAATATCCTGAAAAGTTTTTTTTAAGTTCAGAAGTTGATGATTAAATCCAGTATGAACCAATAAAGAGAACTACATGGGAGCAGGGTTGGCGCAGTGGTGAGAACGCTTGCCTTCCACCAATGTGTCCTGGGTTCGATTCCCGGACTCGGTGTCATAAGTGGGCTCCGAGAGGTTTTTCTCTGGGTACTCTGGTTTTTCCCTCTCCCCAAAAACCAACATTTGATTTGATTTTAAATTATTATTATTATTATTATTATTATTATTATTATTATTATTAAATAGTTGATTGTTGGTTAGTGATAAGTCTATGTAGATTCCATCCATAAGTGTCAGACTCCCGAGTTAAATTTTGCAGAGCTCATCAGAAGTTCACTGGATCAGGAGTTGGCATTATTATTTTGCCACCAAGATTCTCATCGCACCAAACTCATGTTGAGAACAGGGCACAATATCAAGAATATCGATTGCAATAAATGTGTCAGTTGTGCATATGATCTTTAAGACCTGACTGATCACAAACTACCACTTTCTGTCTCTCTGTGGCCAGTGCTCTACTTTGACTTTTTAACAAACTGTAACTAGTGCATGGGCTAGTAGAGTCTAAAACACACTAGCCAAATGGTGTCATTTCATGGCCAAGCACTGATCACCTTTCAATACCAATATTGTGATTACCGAGCTTCAGTTATGTAACAGATATTTTTTCTTTTGTTGTTTTGGGATTAACTTAACTCAAAGTCGGTTGCATTTCTCTTCATCAATACTATCTCCTAAACCTCTTCCATGGCAAGTAGCCCTGTGGATAGTGGTTCTCAATTTTTACTAGCACAAACCAAATTTCTTCTAGTCCTGGGCTAGTAGACTACTACTAAGGTCGAGCACTGCAGCCTATGTGCACCAGAACTGCCAGAGAGAAGTAGCAGTGATACTCCAGTCTTATTTTTTTATTTCTCTATTAGGGCTGGAAGTATTTGTTGCTTGGAGCAGCCAATGACAACCCATTATGCCAAATGGCTCTGGCATACAGACACTTGATAGGAACTGATGGACTGCACCAGGACTGTGATGTTGCTATTGGTAATTTGCTACCTAAATTGTATTTACTCTGCAGTTTAAAATCTGATTTGTGCCCCTGAGCATTTTTCAACCTCCCAGGGTCCTCTCTTCCTCCCTCAAGAAACCCTTGTTGCAGCTGGTCACGTGTCTGCTAGATTTTTGCAGACCCCCCCCCCCCAAAAAAAAAAAAGATTGAAGGGAGGGGCAGGAAAGTTAAAGTTTGTCTCTACCAAGTCAAGGACCCACCCTCTTTGCGGATTTGATTTGTACACATGGACACGTGACCAGCTGCAACCAGGGTACTTTTAAATTGAGCATTCGTGTGTGAATTTCCTCAATCTTTTTGCAAAGTAAGGGTGAATTAAATACTGTTACGTGTATGTGTTGAACAATTTTTCTTACTATTTTGAAGTTGTTTATTTTTATATATTAAGAACTTCGTTCTTTTTTCCATAAACGTCATTGCACTGTTGAGTACTAACTGCTCCTCCCCTTGTTCAATGCCGATCACATGGGCTATGTTCATTCTATTTGCTGTTCCTTCACCTGAGCACAGTGACACTGAAATATCATTCCATCTTTAGGATATTATAAAGCAGCTGCGTTAACAGCAGACAAGTTGTTACAGGAACATCAGGAAGTAAATGTGAGTTTTAACCCTTGATAATTATTTGATTTTTCCTGATAACACCAACTGTTTTTCAAACAAATAAAACAAATGAAAATCCAGACCTTTAAATCACAAAATAAGTGCAGAACTTCATTTCCGACAACTGTTATCAGTCTGTATGCCAAAGCAGTGCGAGTTAGAGAGATCTGGATTTTAACGCCCAGAAGCGATATACGCCCCTTTGACGAGAAGCTCTTCAAACATTGATCAATCAGTTTGAATTGCAATTGAATAACAATTTATTTAGTGATTACTAGAATTTAATCATAAAAATTACAATTTCCTCGATTGTGATAACTCCTATTTTCCACTAATTCACTTGCCAAGTTGTTATCGGACAGTTTGTTATTGGACAGTTTGTTATCGGACAGTTCAATAAGTCAATCACATTCAAAGTAGTATTTTAAATCAACCAATCACATTGAAAGTTGTAGTTTAAATCAACCAATCACAACCTTGGTTTCAGTCACCATACATTTTGATTGTAGTCAATTTCAGAGCGACATTAAGCAATTTACGCTTCCTTTGTCAGTCTTTTAACTTGGCTCTTCTTCTTTTCTCGGAAATTTTTATGATTAATTGGCAGTAAGACTTCGTGTCGTCCAATTCGGTCTGTAATCGTACTGCTGCGCGGTCGTCCGATTTTGTTATCACTCGTGTGATTACAGACCGAATTGGACTCCACTCAGTCCTATTACCGTTACTTATATACAAATGTTATTATGGGTTGATTCCTACTCCGCTTCAGGATTTGTTCGTCAGACGCGAGTCCAATTACAACTTGAGCTTTAATACACCGAGACCAAGGACTGGTTTTGCAAAGCAGTCTATCCGATATCTCGGTGCTATACTATGTATATGGAACCGATTTGACGACCAAATGAGGGGAATTGCTACTGTGGAGATTTTTAAAAGATCAATTAAGAAAATGGACTCAGAATTTCACAAATTTTGATCCATTTATGGTTTCGTTCTTTATAAGTATAGTCCTTAGATTCCTTTTTTGTAATTTTGATAGTTTGCTAATTACTTAATGTGTAAATTTTAGGTTTTAGTTCTGAGTTCCTAATTTTGACACGACCACATCAGTAATGTTGTAATCCAGTTATCATGTATAAATAAATGTTTTATTATTATAATATCACAGGTTTATTACATATCTACCCAGGTTTTTTCAAAGAAGGAATAGTTGGGTTAAGTTTCTTAACGTGTGTGCAAAGCCTCGTTGCTTGTCGTTCAAAAACCTCCGGCTCTCTTCCTTTCTCTAGTCTCCCTCTTTTGTGTGGTTTTCAAGCTGACTTGAGTTCTTAAACCCCTGTGTTGGACTTTCTTCAGTTAGAAAATTTCGTGGACCCCGTTTTTTAAAAATTCCGGCAGCTAGATGTACATGCAAATGAAGTGTTTTGCTTTGCCAGACCCACTCAGAGGCAGTTCGATTGGATGATTATGATGAATTAGCCAATCACAAAGGCGATGAGTCGGACATGTTCCAGTGGCTTACCCACCAGGCTTGGCACGGCTTAACGGATGCTCAGGTAGACTTTTGTTTAATTATGCACGGTCTTTATGTTATGCAAGTAGAGCAGTTTTCAGTTGAGTAAACCAAACCAAAGCAATTACTCCAGCCAATCACAACAGATGCAAACAGCGCAATGAACCAATCAGAATTCGAAGTGATTACACCTAACCGGCGCAAAGCGCGGGAAAATACGCGCGTGCAAGTCGCTATTGGTTTTGGTTTTGCTTCTCATTGGTTAAGTAAATGGTGCGAGTTTTGCTGGCCAATCACAGAGCGAAGCAATGCAAAACCATAATTACTTTCGACACTCAATTGAAAAGCGCTCTAAGGAACTCAAGCAGTTCTGTTAAATTTCGCACTAGCTTTTTGAAACCCGTGTAAATAAACCTGTCCGGAAGGAAACATTGCGGGAAGAAGTGCCTCAGCACACGATAACGAGACTAAGATTAAATCAGACATGCCTGGTAGAAAGGTTTTTCAAGTCAGTGTTGAAAGTAAATCGCGTTTGCTTTGGTTTTGGCTAATTACGGTCTGTGATTGGCCAGCAAAACTCACGCCAGTTTCTTAACCAATGAGAAGCAAAACCGAAAACAAAACTTGCTCGCAAGAGTTTTCCCGCGCTTGGCGCCGGTTGCAGATATTTGCTTCCAATGTGATTGGCTCGTTGCACTGCTTACGTCTGTTGTGATTGGCCGAGCAACTGTTTTGGTGTTACGACACTCAGTTGAAATCTGCTGTTGATGAGGTGTTTTTCATAACATCGCCATGCCGGCTTTGTGTATGAACTTGGTTTGAAAATTATAACACGAGGAAGATACAAAAGGAGTCAAGGTGTTCACCATTTTATTTTATTTTCAGAACTTACTTGCAGAAATGTACTACTATGGCAAGCGTGGTTTGCAGCGTGATTTGAACAGAGCTGTGAAGTATTATCAGATGGGAGCTGACAAAGGAGACCCCGAGGGACTGTATAACCTGGGGATTTCCAAGTTGAGGGTATGAAAATAATTAATTGAAGGCTGGTGCAGTGGACAGCTAATACGCATATAATTAAGTTTCATTAGACATAATTTTTGTTCATCTGAGGGCCACAAGTGATGTTGAGTTGTTTTGGATGAGCTTGGCCACTCTAGTTTGCCGTGTGAATGCGCTTTTTATAACCCACTTTTGGAGAATGTTAATGCACTCCACGAAACTTTGCCTTAATTTAACACTTCACATCACTCGTTCTTCTTCGCAAAGGCGAAAAATGCAGTCCTATCTTAAAATTTAGTTGGTGTAGATCTTTTACCAGAAATCCGGATTCCTTGAACGAACGCTAAAAAGTTTGCTGTTTTCTAGCAGGGTCGTAAATTAACAGCACGGGGTGGGAGGCTACACACTTGCTAGATGAAAATTCATAAGTACCGTCATTTTCGCTGCTTCTAAGGAAAATATTATTTTACTCACAGGGTCATGGAGTCGAGCAGAATGAGACGGAAGCCGTGAGACTGTTTCAGTTGTCTGCAGAACATGTAAGGCTAGAGAACGTTTCACTACCGTTTTTTTATGTTCATAGCGGACTGGGTGACTTCCCTTGACTTTTAAGGCAAGCACGCACATGTTCATATAACTCATGCGATCTTGTAGTCAATCACAGCAAAGTTTCTCTCTTTCTAACCGATCAAAAGCAAGCCCAAAACAGTCACTAGTTACTCGGGTTACTCGTGCTCTCCCCGTGCTTGACACAGTTACATAATTTCCCGCGTTTGGTACTGCTTCTGCTTTGGTCTGAACGGTTGTCTACTTTCTTCTTGTCATAAAAGGTTAGTTGTCATTGTTTTTTTACGTCTTGTCTTCACGTTTGTTTCGTAACAGTTATTGTACAGTCGCTAAAGGTCTAACACAAACTACTGAACGGTCTTTAATTTTTCCACTTGTCCGTCCCACAAACGCATGCGGTCGTCGAGCAAAAAATCTGGAGCGAGCCAATAAACAAAAAGGGAGACTGGGGTAAGCCGTCACCAGCGTAGTCTCTACAAAGTCTCCACACGTGGGGAGGATCCATGGATGCTTCTGTCGCGAGTTCACGTTTTTAGCTTTGAGCTTCTCCTTCCGAAAATTAAAAGAGAAAAGAATACGACTGGTTTGAAGTCTGTGCCGTTTGAATAGTTTTCTTTTTACCCCTGCTATGCAGGATTTTCCTCCAGCTCTTAACGCTTTGGGCTTCTATGAAGTGAACATGCGTCAGAACTACAGTGGTGCGGCGATTTATTTCAAAAGAGCTGCTGATAAAGGCGACAGAGACGGGCTCACCAACTTAGCTGTGTCCTATGATAATGGCTGGGTTGAAGGACACCCGCCTGATAAGGTAAAAATACTGGTTAGCTTACAGGGGCTATGTCACTGTTATTTTATGGTCTTTGGTGCAAAATTCGCGTTTATTTTTATTTATTTTATTTGCGACATTTTGAGCGATGACAAACCCAGGGAGGACAAAGGAATAGGACACGAGGTCCCTTACAAAGCCAAAGCCTCCTGGTCAGCGGCGGAAAGACAGATGTGGTAATGTAGATATCTAGGACAGACACTAGGGATGGTCACAGCCAGAGTTTTGTTACGTCCCTAGTGGTTCTTTTACGTCCCACAGAATCAGACTAATGTGAAAGTACTGTGAGACGGGGCCTACGGTTTATCGTCCTTATCCGAGAAGACTAGAAAGTCTAACCGTTTGTAGATGTCATTATAAAGGCATCAGTTTCTCCTCAGTTATTTAAAGACCCTGAGTGTTGGTCCGGCCGGGGTTAGAATCCGCGACCTCCCGCATGGTAGTCCGGTGCTCTACCACTGAGCTAACCAGTCTGCGGTTATGACTAAGAACATTTTTTAAACACAAATTGGTCTTAGATCTCCAACAGAAAGACCAACGCATAATCGGTTTATAATGGTTCATACGAGACAGGAGAGCTGAAACTTGAAAAACAGTGGCCCACTGTTTTTTCAAATTGCAATCCGTTTCCATCCTGACCATCCGTAGGCGGGGAGTCTTATTTTTTTATCTGACTGCACTAGCAGAGTAGTTTTGAACAAAACTGGAGCATTATTTTGAGTTTCCATCAGTACAACCATCTCCTGTGGCTTGTTAAATTCATACCAAAAACACGTGGCATGACCCCTTGAGGCAAATGTGACGATATTTGCATTTGGGGGCTGGGGGGCTGGGGTGATAGGAGTAAAGAGGGAGGGGAGGGTTCGGTAAAATACTGACTGGAAACCCACCCTGTGATTCTATTAGCATTTCTTGAAAACCGGCTGACTAACGGTTTCATTGTGTTGTATTATTTTATTTTCAAATTCATCCACCCATCGCCTTTAACTTTGGAAAAAGAGACGGTACTAGAGAAGAAAATTGGCTGGTTAGTAAAGCGGTGAATATATATCGAGGTTATCTCTGTTTGGAATATTCCCTCCCAGACATACCTGTACACTATTCTAATAAAGGAAAAATACTGGGGCCTGTTTCTCGAAGCTCCCCGTAATTTCCGGGCCCATTAAGCTGTTTTGTTTTCCATTCCAGATTGGACTTTGAAACGTTTTGAAAATTTCCCAATAAGTTATCAGCTAAAGAAAAAAAATGGACTTCATTAGAGGGCAGAACACACCCTACTTTTCTTGAGATTTTGATTTCAAAATATGGTTTCGGGCCCGTTAAGTTACCGGGACTTTCGAGAAACGGGCGCCTGAAGCGGAAGTAAGAGGAAACATTTGGGTAGTTTTTAGTGTACAAAGAATTAAGTTGTCGCATTTCTTTCTCCACAGAGAGCAGCGTTCAAGTATTGGTTCGAGGCTGCCACCAAGGGACATCCCGGCTCATGTCTTACTGTGGGGGAGGGGGTAAGCAGCGGCGTGTACGTGGAAAAGAACTGCCCTTTGGGGGTTGTGTAAGTAGCTTTAACAATGAGATGATGACATCACCGCCTACTTTTTGTGAAGGTGTGTTTTTTTTAACGTTTGTTTGCTATGTTTAGATATCTTCGTTTTGTAGCTGAACAAAATCCCGAGGTGGGATGGCTGATGAGACGAGGATTAGAAGCCTACTACGCAGGATACATGTAATAATTGTTTCTTTAAATAATAATAATAATAATAATAATAATAATGATGATGATGATGATGATGATGATGATGATGATGATGATGATGATGATGACGGATGATTATGATGATGATGGTGGTGATGGTGATGGTGATGGTGATGATGATGATGATGACGGATGATGATGATGGTGATGATGATGATGACGGATGATGATGATGATGATAATGATGATGATGATGATGATGATGATGACGGATGATGATGATGATGATGATGATGAATGATGATGATGACGATGGTGGTGATGATGATGATGGTGATGACGATGATGATGATGATGATGATGATGATAATGATGATGATGATGATGATGATGATGATGAATGATGATGATGATGACGATGGTGGTGATGATGATGATGATGATGATGATGATGACGACGGATGATTATGATGATGATGGTGGTGATGGTGATGGTGATGATGATGATGACGGATGATGATGATGGTGATGATGGTGATGATGATGACGATGATGATGATGATGATGATGCGGATGTTGCTGATAATATATACCGCGCAATTTCTAAAGAATATTCAACTGCGCCTTACATTATTATAATTTCTAATAAAATACTGATTGAATACAATATAAATTCTAATATCTGATTTAGTTGTTTCTTTCTCTTTAACGAGTTCTCACTACAAAAGGTGACACTTTCCTTGAAAGCAGGTAATGCAATGGAATCTCTCGAACTTTACGCGGACTGGTTTGTTATCACAATTTCTATTCTCTCTCCAAATGTTTTGACCATTTTTTCAAGAGAAAGTCTACGGATGGGAGGGAGAGATATATTCAGGAAAGATCAAGTTGTGTGTTGGGAATCCCTAATAGCTTTCAAAATCTAGTGAAAGTCAATGCTTAATGACTTGTTTGTTATTTTTTCCACCTGTAGATACAAATCTTTCATTTACTTTCTATTTGCCGCTGAGGTTGGGATGGAAGTGCCACTCTACAACGCTGCCATGCTGTGTGAAGAAAATCGGGTTAGACTTCATTAAATTGTTTGTTGTTTATTTAGACTGCTGTGAACGACATGTTGTGTGAAAACGTCCAGGATACGCGTATTTATTCAACCTTTTGAAAATGTCGATGACGATGATGTTGATGTTGTTGTTGACGACGACGACGACGATGTTGATGTTGTTGTTGACGATGACGATGATGACGATGATGTTGATGGTGATGATGTTGTTGATGATAATGATTATGATGATGATGATGATGGTGATAATGATGTTGTTGATGATGATGATTATGATGATGATGATGATGATGATGTTGTTGATGATAATGATTATGATGATGATTATGATGATGATGATGGTGATAATGATGTTGTTGATGATAATGATTATGATGATGATGATGGTGGTGATGATGATGGTGATGGTGATGTTGTTGTTGATGATAATGATTATGGTGATGATGATGATGATGATTTTGATGCTGAGTTGAGATATTTTTGTGCAGTATAGTTATGTGAGTTTCATTTCATGTACTGCGTAGTTTGATTTTGAACCTAAAATGTTACCAAATCCACTTGAAGTAGCTGTGTGTTTATTGTAGGAGGAGTTAAGAAGTGTAACAGAAGTGGACTGTACATGGCATTATTACAACCGTTCTGCAGCTATGGGATGGGTCTTTGGTGAGAACACCATTTTTATTATGTAACGCTCAATTTTAGATAGTGGAAATCATGTTTGATCTTTAAGTATCTGTTCACACTGGAGCGGTAAGAAAAACGTCCGCGGAACGCGCCTGTGTTTCTCAGAACTTAAGAAATCAAGTTCGAGCCCAGAAAACTATCTTTTGTACCCAGCTTTTATTGATTATCAAAGGTAAATTTTAAAGCGTTAAAGATAGAAAGAAACTGGTGAAAACTTGGGAAAAGGGTTTGTTAATCAATTATGAGAATTGTTGCCTTGCAGTAAACTGGGCATGTGCATTTTACGTTTACATACATTTGTCTATAAAGTTCACAAAATACTGGACAGTGTTGTAACTACGTACATAGAAAGGCAACTGGTTGTGTGACTCCATACGCATCTAGATCAGTAAAATCTTTGGCTGGCTGTGTGCCATTAACAGGGTTTAAATTTTTCAGATGTGCGCCATTCACAGGGTTTGAATTTTTCAGAAGTCCGGCATTTAAACAAAAATTATTTGTCGTCGTATTCCCATACAGACATCTAACTTCGCGCCTAATGAGGTCGTAAATTCATGATAAACAATCACCAAATGTTAAGGATTGCGGTGGCCTACGGTTAGGGTCAGGGTCAAAATGTACCATAAAACAATTACTTTGTTTGTATTTCCTGTTAGCTATGGTAAAGGTGGGAGATAATCATTGGTATGGCAAAACAGTTCCCCAAAACATCACCTTCGCCGCTGAGATGTACGCTGAAGCTGCGGCCAAAAATGGCCTCCCACAGGTATGGAAACGTTTCTCAAGGGTTTTAATGCTTAGTTCCGGTTGCTTGTAATTCAGTTCTATATTGACCAGATTTGTACGCATGGTTCAGCTTTTACAACAGTTTTTTCGATGTTGTTTTGAATTGCAGGCGATATATAACCTGGCTTACATGGTCGAGTACAACTACTCGCTAAATGGAATACACTGGAATAATGTTGACAAAGATGCTATACTGCGGAGAAACCTAACCTTTGCCACCTCACTGTACGAAAAGTAAGTGCAGGTTTAAAAATTTTTGCTTCCAGTTAGCGAGCCTGATGCAATGACTTGTTGACAGGTTTCGGAGGGCTTTGGCTATTTCCGATGTGACAGCAGTAATCAGAAATTCTTCGGGTTCTACCCTCGTACCTCGTACTGGATCGGAAGCTGCCTGAACAATAGGAATCGGAATCTCTTCGGGTTTATCATGGCAACGTTCGGAGCCTTCGTGCTACTTCGTATTGGACTATGACAATCGAAACCCTCCGAGTACGTAATTAAGCAGAAATTAATAACAATCAGTGGTGAAACAATTCTTCTTTTTTTACTGTAACACTTTCAGTTTACTTTTCCAGCCATTTACTTCCTTATTTTTCAATCTAGATGCCGAGATGCTCAGGAAAATAACAGCGAATCTTTCCTTCCATGTGCTTTCGGTGTTGTAAGAGTTAAGCTCAAGGTCTTCTGGCAAAATAACACAACCTTAGCTCAAGTAAGTGTCTTTTAAAAGTACTATACAAATAGCGTGTTTCTTTGTGGCTATTCGACCTATTTCTGTTCCGGTTGAGGAATATAAGGGAATGGAAGTAACCTGAGAACAGCGCGCCAAATAGTCTGGATCGAGCGTATGAACCTCACTTCCGGTGCAACGTTATTGGCTTGGCAGGCCGCGCACGATTTTCCCGCCAAAAGGTTTCCCAAAGAAACGCATCTTCTGCGTATTCCGAATTACTACTGTCTATTAATTCCGTTCATTCCTAAAACGGAATAGGTTCAAAAAAAAAAAAAACACGATAGCCGTCTATTCACAGTGATGCTGTTTCAGAATAGTTCCTAAAATGCGCCTGAGGATCGAAAGTAAATTGCGATTGCTTTGGTTTTGCATTGCTTCGTTCTGTGATTGGCCAGCAAACCTTGCGCCACTTTCTCAACCAATGAGAAGCAAAATTAAAACCAATCGCGACTTGCACGCGGGTATTTTCTCGCGCTTTGTACCAGCTACATGTAACTACTTCGCGCATCACACTGTTTTGGTCTGTTGTGAATGGTCAGAGTAATTGGTTTAGTTTTGGTTGTACGACACTCAGTTGAAAACCTCTCTACGTCCGTTACAGCTCGTCTTAGCACTTAGTTCATGTGTGACAAAAGTAATAGAGCAGTTTTCAATTGAGTGTCGTAAAACCAACACCAAAGCAATTACTGCAGCCAATAACAACGGACTGGAACAGTGCAATGAGCCAATCAGAATGCGAAGCAATTACACGTAACAGGCGCTAAGCGCGGGAAAATGCGCGCCTGCAAGTCACGGTTGGTTTTGGTTTTGCATATAATTGGTTGAGAAATTGGCCAACCAATCACAGCCAAGCAATGCAAAACCGATGCTCAATTGAAGATCGCGACTTTGTTTCTGATTTAGTCATGTTATGTTCCAGGCTGGCGCGGTGATGCTGACATTGATTGTTGGACTGTTAACATTTTGGTGTTTTGTCTCCAACGACAATGGACTCTAAAATCACACGCATTGATAGCTACGCTACATGACCTAATGACTGTCGCAGATTAAAATAATTGTAACGATTTTGGACATTTAACCAGGCGACACCAGACGCATCAGTCTATTTCCAGTTTTAGCAAAATGTACAGTGGTTGTAAGTTACAGTAGATTTCCTAGTCTTCATATTTGACGATTTTCTTTTTGTAATCCATGGAATGACCGTGAATTTTTCAGAAAACCCAAGTTACATGTTCGCAAAAGAATCATTCTCAGGTATCTTAGAATTAATAGCTAACTTATAAGTTAATAAATTGTAATATCATATGTTTCGTCTGTGTCTTACTTTTCTTATTGTTTGGGTGTCCATGCCAAGCCCATGCAAATAAGGTAAAAGTAATTTAAAAATTACATAGAATTAAATATATACTCTAGGAACTAAATATTTATTGAAGAATTCCTAACTAACAATTAATTGAATTGCAAGAGGCATTTGAACGATTTAAAAAAATCCGTGAAAGCTGACTTGAACTACAAAACCTTCATATATGATATATGCTTTATTTCATATATCATTTACACAAAAGCTTCATAAGCCTGGTTTTCACTGGCGACGCAAGCACAAGCGCAAGCATAAGAAGCTTATGTTAAGTGAAAACGACACTACGCAAGCACAAGGAAAACGAAAAATTTTGATCCTTGTGCTTGCGCTTATGCTTATGCTTGAGTCAAGCCCGTTTTCACGGTGAAATAAGCGCTCTTGTGCTTGCGCTTGTGCTTGCGTCGCTAGTGAAGGCACAGCAAACATCTTTATGGAGATTTTGTAGGTCTGGCGATTTTAAGTTTGTTGAACCACTCTAATGAACCCATTTATCATATTTGTCTGTCAATCGCTTCAAGTATTTAGAAAGAAATTTAGTTGTATTTGCTTCCCCTGCCAGCAGCATTTGTTTCAGCGCTCGAGCTTCATAAAACCCCTCCCAGTACGTCATGCTCTTGTTCACTCTTTCATTGCTATCTAAAGAAACAGGTTCAGGGCATTGTAGGTGATCCTTCTTAGCCATCCGAGGGGGAGGGGGTGGATTCTTCTCCGGATCCAACTTATGAGCCCGCAGTGCTTCTTGTCGCTCAATAACGCGGTCGCAAACGTGACATTCAAAATCAGCATACATGCGGTGACCGAAGTTGACTTTGTCCCATTCTCCTAAAATACCCCACGGCCGTTCGTCAATCATCTGGTGAAGAAACTTGTTCGTTATATGCTTTGGGTCTTTGTACTTCATGTACTCGGCGTATTCGGTGTCGTTGGAATTGAGGTATTTTATGAACTCCGCAAGGTCTTTTGGGTGTTCAAAGTCGCTAGCGAAGATCGCGGATTTCTCATTTGGCATCCAATCCTTCGCGACAGGTGATCCCCTGACTACTGGAACAGCTCCCACCTCAAATGGACGAAAGAGTTTTTCCGTCATATAATCATTGCATACGGCGTTCTCGAACGCAATGTTGAATTTGTACTGAGCAAGAAACTTGTAATACGCTGGGCTGTGAAGCTTAAGGAAGCCATCAATCTCGTCAGGCATTTTACGGTTGTTAAGGCAACGACCGTAAGAGTCAACATCGATGTGCTTCATCAGTTCCTTCATGTATGCCTCACGATCTGCCGGCGTATAACAGTCGCTCTGCACGTAGATAATAGGAGCAAGGCCATTCTCCTTTTGCAATCTGAAAGAATATAGAATGTTCAGATCAGTTTATAAAGTCCGCACAGACCTAACACGAAAGAGAGGGGGTTAGTTTCTACGGAAACTGTGGTCGTTTTCCATTTGCTAGAACTGGCTGGTCAGTGACCGGTTTTTTGTGCAAACGGTACAGGCTCTCGGACTAGCCAAACCAATTTGTTAGGAAAAGCCAGTACCATAACGAACGTTCCATTCCGTTCGGTTTTTTCGTGCAAATGGTAAACGCTCCTAGTGACGTGGTCTGGCGGAAAGACGAGTGCAGTGAAGGTGTATGTAGCGCGAACGGCATCATAGCAGTTGGTGATACTTTCTGCACTAGAGAATCTACAAAGTAGCAAGAATCATGCCACAGCTGGCTGTCCCTAGCAAGGTGTGGCTGATAAAACAAGAAATGAGCCTACCCTGACGAGATATTTAACAGCCGAATTACTTATGATTAAGAATTGTACCCACGAAAGGGATTAAGACAATAGCGAATCGTTCTCGTATTTGTCAATGGTTTCAGTGATTGATGGGCAAAAAATGAGAGAACTGAGCTCTCTTTCATACTTTACATGCTCGTTATCGGTCCATATTTCCACCTCGCACGAAACTTGCTCATATTATTTACTCTCGAAAAGGCAGCTAGGAGAGTTAGTTTCTATGCACGTAGACTGGTATGATACATGACACTCGTGGACTCGTGACCCATTCAACTGAAGAATGAAGGAAGTGCTCATGATAATAGGGACTTTAAGCATCGACAACGGGAACGGCAACGGGGACGTGAGACTCTGAGGGAAAACCCAAATGTCGTATTGCGCATGTCTGGCGCGAAATATTTTGACGTTCTGCTTCGGGGCCCGACGTGAGAAAGCTCAGTTTGGCGTTGAGTGAAAACGTGAGTAGCATTTCTCATATTTTAGCTCAATTTTTGCCCCCAAATTGATAATTTTAATATGGATTGATACCTTAAGATACCAAGGAATTGAATCATTGAGTTGTTGCCTGATTTTCTTCCCCAAACTATAAGCTTAAAAAATTTCATCAGTCGGCTGTTTCAAAACAAAAAGCTAGCGCCGCTGCCTCCGAAATTAGAAATGATTTACGAGTCTCACACTGTTTATCGACAGTTCTCTCTAACATTACTTTTTCGCATTCGAAATAAGACATACTAGAGCTGTTAATTGACACTAAACCTGGCCGAGAAAAATAACTAGTCATCAGTGTTGCTCAAAATTAACGTCCAAAATTCTCTATCATATCGTAGTTTTCAGTTCAAATTCCTAGATGTAAAGATATGGAAATTGACATGCATGCTCGTACTGCTAAAGCGTTTCTCGCAAATCCCGGCCTTCGATGCAGAACATTTCAATTGAGTTCATGTTAATCTAGTCGCTACTTCTAGGTAATATATTGGTGATTTTTTTTATTTTTATTTTATTTTATTACATTACCTCGGCTAACGATGTGATATCTAATCTCCGATAAACGCTTGTCGTTCTGCAGCACTGATTTGTTGACGTATTCAGTTTGTACAACAGTAAGAAATCTACATCGGTCATACCATCATTAAAATGGCTGAACGCGAAGGAATATTTCGAGAGAAGTTGGCGTCTTCGGCGGCTGCTTAACTGCTTCCAATTTCACTCCACAACCGCGTCCTCTCCCCAGTATTTTCTCGGCTTTCCGTCGCCGTTGCCGTTGCCGTCGTCGATGCTTAAAGTCCCTAATACTTGGTTGAAGACGGCGTTTTCTTTGAGTCGTCTGAACGCGTGACGCCTCGCAGCACTGAGTCCCAGATCCCGGTGGGGGGGGGGGGGGGGGGGGGGTTCCTTGGGTAAATTTTTGCTGGGTATGTGCCGCTGGCATCTCAGAACCCCTACCCCATTATAGTCTATTCTGTGGCCAAATATAGACCCCATCTTAATCACTTTTGGACAAATGTAATTTTCGTGATCCCAACTTAGTCACTTTCTGTTTATGCATCTACCTTGTAAAGCCTTTCAAGTTCTAGGTCATCCTAAAATGAATTAACGCATTTGTTAAACTGAATTTAGAACACTTTACTTTCCGCCTACAGTACAAACATTATGGTACATTTACCCCCAAAATCCCGAAAATGTGTGACCCCATTCTAGTAACTCTATTGAAAATGCAACCCCATTACAGTCAATCCATTGGTGAAAATGCGACTCCATCCAGCGGCACATCCCCATTAGCCTATTACTAGGAAGTGCCCGCCCCCCTCCCCGGGGTCCCAAATCCAACTCAGAAGGAGGCTGGGAAAGAAATTAGACTGGAAGCATAACAAAAACAAACTACTGACCTGTTTTTCTCCTCGATTGGTACCACGGGCGTGTCCGTCCAGTCACGAAGATCTTTGATGTAATGGGTGGATAACGGGTAGTCTGACTCGCGACGAAATGTTGCAGTGTGGTTGAAAAGACTGAAAAACAAACACATAGACTACATCAAAAGACATTCAGTGATATTATACAACTTAAAAAGTACGTTTGTTCGGAGGAGCAGGGTTGGCGCAGTGATGAGAGCCACTCGGACTCGGCGTTATATGTGGGTTAAGTTTGTTTTTGGTTCTCGCCCTAGCTCCAAGAGGTTTTTCCACTCTCCTTAAAAACCAACATTTCCAAATTACAATTCCATCTGGATAGTATTCCCAATTAGCACCGTGTGTGCTAAATACATTGACACTCAAAGAAAGAGGTTTATTTAGCGATGTTTATGAACCACAAACCAGTGGCGAGATTTATGAACTCGTACGATTTCATTTCCTAACATTACCAGGGAGATGCGACATGCACTCAAAGGTTTGAAAGAGGATGCCTCCATCATGATTCTTCCAGCAGATAAAGGTCGTGCCAGTGTAGTGCTAGATAAGAACACCTATCATGACAAAATGAAGGCACTGATTGAGACTGGTCCATACCGACTTCTTAAGAAGGACCCAACGGACCGCTTAAGCCGAACGTTGACTGAAAAACATATGAGCCTGAAGCGAGGTGGACACCTGACAGATTCTGTGTATTTAACAAATGGTAAACGGATCGGCGTGCACTATTGAGTTATGGTGCACGCGGGGGGTTGCTAAGCACGAGAGAAGCGTAAGAGTCGCTCGAGGCGTAGCCGAGAGTGACTCTAGCTTCTTGAGTGCTTAGCATACCTCCCAAGTACATCCATAACTCAATAGTGCACGCCGATCCGTTTACCATTTGTTAACGACCAAGAAAAAAAAGGCGCGCGAAACTTCATTCACAGAAATAGCGACGGCTTAATACTTCGGTAGACACAATGACGATTGAAACGATACAAATGTCGTAAAATCTCGCCCCCCAAAAAGCGAAATTTTAGTTTATAAACAGCGCACACGTCAACAGCGTTCACCCATGGGCAAATAGTAAATGGTTAATTGACCAATCAGAGCGCGCGCTTTTCTTTAGTTATGTTATAAAACAAGATCAGGCCCAAGCATAAGCAACCACCTAGAATTTATCGCCTTCCCAAGATACACAAGGCCAACACACCACTGAAACCTATAGTCTCTTGTGTGAACACCTTTGCTTATGATCTGTCTTCCTACTTAGCAGTGAAAACGTAAAGCTTGTGGGATGTGGCTGGAGTGACAAGGATATACCTCACAAATTAATGTGATTTGGTAAGCTGAAGCCACTCTAAAGGCACTAAGGCCACATGGTAGCGGGCATTACCCCTTAAATCTACCAAAGCAAAGATTGAGCCCAAGCATTAGCAGCCATGGACAGCTGTTTCGGCCTTGTTAGGCCTCATTAGCATGGCATAGCTAATGCTCAGGCTCAAGTACCCACATATCCATAAAACAAGCAGTGAAAACGTAAAGCTTGTGGGATGTGGCTGGAGTGACAAGGATATACCTCACCTAATGCTTGGGCTCAATCTTTGCTTTGGTAGATTTAAGGGGTAATGCCCGCTACCATGTGGCCTTAGTGCCTTTAGAGTGGCTTCAGCTTACCAAATCACATTAATTTGTGAGGTATATCCTTGTCACTCCAGCCACATCCCACAAGCTTTACGTTTTCACTGCTTGTTTTATGGATATGTGGGTACTTGAGCCTGAGCATTAGCTATGCCATGCTGATGAGGCCTAACAAGGCCGAAACAGCTGTCCATGGCTGCTAATGCTTGGGCTCAATCTTTGCTTTGGTAGATTTAAGGGGTAATGCCCGCTACCATGTGGCCTTAGTGCCTTTAGAGTGGCTTCAGCTTACCAAATCACATTAATTTGTGAGGTATATCCTTGTCACTCCAGCCACATCCCACAAGCTTTACGTTTTCACTGCTTGTTTTATGGATATGTGGGTACTTGAGCCTGAGCATTAGCTATGCCATGCTGATGAGGCCTAACAAGGCCGAAACAGCTGTCCATGGCTGCTAATGCTTGGGCTCAATCTTTGCTTTGGTAGATTTAAGGGGTAATGCCCGCTACCATGTGGCCTTAGTGCCTTTAGAGTGGCTTCAGCTTACCAAATCACATTAATTTGTGAGGTATATCCTTGTCTTCCTACTTAGCCGATTATCTCCTCTAACAGGGAACTCAGAGTACACAGTTGACAACTCAGCTCATTTTGTGTCCATTGTGAACGGTGAAAGGGTACTAGAAAACGAGATCTTGGTGTCTTTCGACGTAGTGTCTTTGTTCACGAACGTTCCAATCGATGGAGCAGTACAGACTGCACTGCGAAAACTAGAAGCTGACCCGTGCCTTGCCAACCGCACGACTCTAACACCTACGCAGATTGCAGACCTCTTGAGTTTCGTTCTTAGATCCACATACTTCCAATATGATGGACTGATTTACGAACAGCAAGAAGGAGCAGCCATGGGTAGCCCGGTATCCGCAGTGATAGCTAACCTCTACATGATGGGTTTTGAGGAGCAAGCTTTGACATCGACGCCCTGTACACCTAAGATCTGGAAACGCTATGTGGATGACACCTTTACCATCTTAAATCGTGACAAAGTTGACTCGTTCTTACAACACCTCAATAGCAAACAGCCGATGATCCGTTTCAACAATGGAAACTGAGAATGACAACTCAATTCCCTTCCTTGATACGTTGATCATCAAGGATTCGAATGGATACCTCTCTACCAGTGATTACAGAAAGCCTACACACACTGACCAGTACCTAGCGTATGATTCACACCACCCGCAATATGTAAAACGCGGTATTGTCAAGTGCCTGTACGATCGATCAAAACACCTCATAACAAAACCATCAGTTATCTCTCATGAAAAGAAACACCTCTCATCGGTCCTTGTTTCCAACGGTTATCCGTTTTCGTTTGTAAAAAATCTTACGAAAACCAAGGGACGAACAACCACTAAAGAACCTGAACCCGAAATTAAATCTACTGTGGTCAAAGGCACATTGGAGGCTCTTCGCCGTTGCCTACAACAAGGCATACGGACTGTTTTCAGATCTGACACAACTCTTAGATCACACCTAGTGCGACCTAAGGACATTGTCGATCCAGTAAAACAAGACGGAGTAGTCTACAAGATTCCCTGCGAATGTGGTAAGGTTTATATTGGAGAGACGGGAAGATCTATGCATGAACGGATTAAGGAACACGATAGAGACATACGGCTTGCTCGAACCCAATCCTCCGCCGTTTCAGAACATAGCAACGCGACCGGACATTATCCGCTCTGGGACGAAGTTAAATTTATTGACCGAGACCCACATTGGTACACCCGTAGGGTTAAAGAGGCTATTCACATAAGACTTCACTCTAACAACATTAACAGGGACAATGGAATTGAAATTCCTGAATCGTGGATGCCCACGATCAAACAACACGACAGCCGATCAGTACCAAAGCGGACCGCTGAGGGAACAATTTCTAGTCTGTGAATGATATATGAAATAAATCATCATCTGAACGACAAGGATCGAAATCCACCAATTAACAACAGCCTAAGCGAGGATCGAAACGCACCAATCACCACCAGCCACGGTGCTTCTTATATTCACACGCAGCCAGTCGACACCATCGCCTGATGAAGACCAGCAGTATAACGGTCTAAACGTCGCGATCCACCTCTTTGTGACTCAATCGTGAGACAAAAGATTAACTCAGCTATCGTACGATTGTATCTTCTTATATATTTCATAACCACCGAAAAAGCGAGTTGAAGAAACGATTTTAATGTGGCTCTTTTACAAATTTACCGATGGGATAGTTTAACTATAATTATTGGTAGGTAAACGTGTTACAACGACGAAAGTTGACAAATATTTGTTTGTTTGTTTGTTTTTTATGGCGCCATTTGCGCAAAAGTTCAGCCACAACTGTTCTCAGGAAATGTTTTACTTACACCAAACATGCCTTTCTATTTTTTTTTGTTTGTTTCGAAAACACAGATAAATGACATTCCGAGAAATAAAACCACTGCACAAATTTCTTACAATACATTAATAATTCCGTCGCCATGGTTACCTCAGCGCGTCCTCGTGGGTCAACATCCAGTTGTTCTTTGGCGACTCCTCGTGAAAAAGCGCCCACTCGTCCCAAGGCCTACGCGGCAGCGGTAAGTCGTCAGCACGCAGATCTGTGCCGTAAAAGATGAACGCTCGCGTGGCAGGGTCGTTTTTGAGCCCGCGATCTACCGAGGTAATACAAGAACCTTTCCTGCACTTGAGCAAATGATTACTTTGTTTGCGGTCATGAGGAAATAGATCCTTAGTCCACCATATGAGGATGGGTTTCTTGTCTTCAGGAATCAATGGAGCTGAGTCTTTGGTGTACCGTGATTCTTGCGCATGCTCTGTTGATGCTTCGTCGCCATGGAGACCAGCTGAAGATACCAAATGGCACAAGAAATGTATTATATTTTACATCGAAGATGTACTGCAAATTAAAAGCAGACTGCACTAGAAAACAATGAACAGGCAAAACGCAAATGTCTTTTCCTCAACTCCGGAACCAACTCAAGCAAGAGTACGGCACAACTTCCAGACTACAGGCACATAAAAACAATGACTCGGTCACTACCCCCACTGGAGACGTCAGGGCTTTAACTTTAGTGCCTGTACGTTCCATGGAGCGAAAAGAGACTGGCTTGTTTGTTGGCTTGGTTTATTTCGGGCGAGTTCAAGATCAACAGAGCGAGTTTCATTTGAACTTCCGCAAGGGTTCGTAATGTTTCATTCACCACTATAGTTTAAAAGATTAGAGCGGTTAATAATGATGATGATGATGATGATGATGATGATGATGATGGATTGCTACGGTAGGAACACCTGGAATCTTCAACCTACTCAAGAAAGCCTGAAATGTTATTTACAAGTTAAAAGCAATTTTAATTTCAATGGGAGAGTGTTCCATTGTTTAGGGGCCACCAGGGCAAAAGCATGGTGCCCATGTTTTCAATCGAGCTGTCGGGGTGGCCAAAAGTCGCTGAGACCAACAGAGAGCACGCTAATATGGAAGAGATTGTTCGATTGCCCAATCGCATTGCTTAAAACAGAGTGACGTCAAAGCGAAATATCGACCAATTTCTAGAAAGTTCTCGCATGCCAGATCATCATCATCATCATCATCATTATCATCATCATCATCATGACTTTATTATAGTGTCAAGATAAAGTACTTAGCCGAGGGTAAAAAAATCCCTCTACTAACTGGGGACACTAAAATAAGATCAATTTTGAATTAACAACTGTCAAGAGCTACCTAGGTAAGTAAACTACAAAATTAACACAGCAATTTATAATAAAATGATGTGGCTATTTACAATAAGAAAATACAATTATTTAGATTAAATAGGGTATATATAGCAAATAAATAAATCGATAAAGCAATTTGGTCAGTATGTGTCAAGTTACTAAGTGGCGTGTTCGCTGAACCAACCAAAAGACCCGCGGTTTTGTGTCTGTTCGCAAAGCCAATCAAATTGCTATTTGCCAGTAACTTGGTTGTTGCGCATCTGATCGCGCGTAATTATTTTAGTGTCAAACGGAAATCGCTGTGTTTGTTTATGTGCCCATGGTGCTACGTCCACATCACTCGTTTTCTCTCGTGCCACCATAGCACATGTGATTGCTACATATAGCTGTTCGCACAAACGATTACAAATAAAAAACCAAGGCGCCCACTAAGAATTCTCCATATACCATCGGTGTGTCACTGCTCACCCTTCTCATCCGGGGAACATTTGCCGTCAGCAAAGCAATGTGATTGGTTGCTACCTTCGCCTTCTTTCGCTGCCGTTTCAAACTGTCCTAAGGTAACCAAAACTTAACAAATAATGATATTAGTAAATATGACAACCTTGAAGGGTGATTAGCCTGACTAAACGACTATTGATTTAGATTAAAGAGAACGAGAACTCCAACAACAACAACAACAACAACATCTTTATTACACGGACTGGATGTGCCTTGCAGGACCTAAAACGCGCGCAGGGCCTGGGGTAGCCTGCAAACAGGCACTTTATTTGGACAATTAATACACCATTTTGCTAATGATCAGTTCCTGGTGAATTGTGGGTAGATCCAGTCCTTTGTGGGGCAAAAGGCCATTTTAAGACGTAATTTGAAATTGTTATTTTAACTGTTTGCCCCCACAAAGGACTGGATCTACCCACAATTCACCAGGAACTGATCATTAGCAAAATGGTGTATTCAAGGTTTTTTGCCTCGATTTTGCTTTCAAATGGTGCGCGGTCAAAAGGCAAAAAACCTTTCTGAGTTGCCCCATTGAAGAGCTTTTATTCAGGCTAGGTCTGGGGACGAGATTGAGCAGGAATGTGACGGTAATTAAAAGCATGCGCAATTCGTTACCGACCTCTGCAATTCAGCCGCTGACCAAACAAATGGTCTGCACTGGGGATTGAAAAGAAATAATCTACAATCGACAGGAAGACCAAAACGGCGAAATTAAATATTGGGTCAATATTGAGCAGTTTTGAGAGTTCAATGAGAATATTACCACTTACCACTCACAAAAACAAATATGAAGCTGATCTCCATCAAATCGCGTTTCACGGGCATCATTAACAATTACTCCGGCAAATCTGCAATGAAAACAACAGACGGGCGAGGCTCAATAATATTATTAAGACAGCATAATGTCTTTCGCTGTCATCACTCGGTGTCCTTTTTCGTTTGCTCTTTTTTTTTTTGCGAAATTAATTATATCTTTGCCCCATATCTCGCTATCTCGTGTAAAAAACACGTAAAGGCGTTTATAAACATTCTCTGTGAGTGAGCCAAATTATCAATAGATTATCACAATAAGTCGATCGAAAAAACGATGCACGAAGACGTTACGTAATATAACCGTTGGTGGACATAACTTGAAAGTGCTTTGTAAAATTTCAGCCAACCCTAAAACGACTGATCGCGGTAGAATCTTGTAGGTGGATACGGTGTGGTTGTGCATAAGGTGGGGTTGTTACATTTCAGTGAGTCCGCAGATGAAATCTTGACCGAAGTGACAAATCAAAGGGGGTTAGAAAACATTACGGCAGACAAAATCGTTACTCGGAAACTGAGACCGTTCAAATAAGATGTCATCTGTTCTCAGGGCAATGTGGCCCTTTCCTTAGACGAAATCCGCACTCAGTTAAGTATATAAGATAAGCCGCACATTGATCGGAGCAAAAAGATAAACAAAGGCGTTTCATTCAAGTTGAAGGGTGAAAATCGCGCAAAATGCATGGAACGTTGAAAGCATATTGATTGTGGTATGTATATTGTGTTGATGTAACCTTTTCCTTTATCTTACAAACGTAATTTTTCATATTGGGCCATGTAATTTGAATTTTTTGAATTTTTAGAGCGCGCGGCTATCCAAAACCAATAATAGAAAGGTGTCTGTCAGGGGTCAACTTTGCCTCTAGACCATCGGCTCTTAAACAAAAGAAAAAAGATCACGAGAGACTTCTGCCTTTTGTCACCACGTACCACCCAGGAGTTAGAAACCTTAAAGAGATACTGATGGAACACTGGAGTTTTATACAAAATCAGCCACTGGTGAGAACGATATATCCTAAAACTCCGATAATATCATACAAAAGAGCGAAAATTTAATATTTCTTTTAAGGCTCTTATGCGAGGCAACCGCAAAAACCACACTGAAGGAGTCCGTGCAGGCCTGTCATTTACTTCATATCATGAGAATACATGACGCGACTCTGGTCTGGTCGTTGCGGAAACTTAAAACATAAGCTGCTAAATTATCCAAGTCAAGACAGGCAATGCAGCTAAAAAGCTTTTTAAATTTAAATCGTCACACTTTAGGTTTTTACTGATCCATTTTCAGGTAGTTTGCAGACCTCTTTGCAGTACAAAACAACAGCGTAATTCTTAGCAGCTTTTATCAACAACTACAACTTTTTCAACTGAATAATCACACCATTCAATTTCTTCCTCAGACACATTTTTCGTACCACGCAGCTGTTACAACACGTGTCACATCAGAGCGCCACAGGAAAGCATCTCTTTGTGGCTTTTATCTGAATAATAACAGTTTAGGTTTTCTACCACAGACTAAACAATTAGCATCGCATCAGTTCATTGATGAATCAGATATAAAGAATTAAAATAAGAGACTTTATTCTTGTAAGCCCGCGGCGATGGAACAACAGGCTTCGCATCTTAATCAAGAAATTCTGTCCGCTCCTTCCGTGCGCTGAAAACACAGATGGCCAAAAGGCATTTCACTTTTTAACCTTTTGGTCTTTTTTAATTGATTCAACCAGGGTGAAAATTGATTCCTCTCAAATTGAAAACTTTCAAATGCATCTCGAGGGCACTCTTCACGTCAGCTGGTGAAAGATTGTATCTTTTATTATCGAGTTTCTGTTAGCATTTTCTCTTAGCATAAGAGGAACAACACTAAGGTTTTGTTTACGTTCATGTCATCGTCGCGCGCTGATTCTACTTCAGAAGCACGACAGATATGACAAGAAGGCAAATGAAGAGACTCTTGAAAAAGGCTTGGTTCGTGTTCGCAGTGGGAATAGTGTTTGTACCTTCCCTTTATGTTGTTTATGACAAAAGTCTACATTCAAAGCCCAAGAGCATCGAGTTAACGGCCGCGACGTCCAAGGAATTTCACCACCTCAAGTCGACAATTAAAAATCTTCTTCAGGAAGAGCTTTCCAAAGAAATGCCGCAGAAAGACAACAAAGAAAGTGTAGATCCGGTGGAAATCTTCTTTCCTCAGCAAAACCCAAGTTATGAAAGTTGTTTGAACGCTCTCAATGTCGAATCAAAGCCGACCGGAAACTTTCACGAACTCCCAACGGGAAACGTTATTTTCTCGGCTTTCTTAGACTTCAGACTCAAAGAACAAGCGTTCGTTCGTCTTATTTCATTTTTGCCGGCTTACGGCGAAATAACAGAAATGTACTGCCATTTCATGGACCACAAAACCTTCGAATTCTTTAGCAGTGTTGTAGAAATTGAAGAACTTGGGATAAACTACGGTTATGCTTATCAAGGATTTATTTCATCGTGTGATCTGCCAGAAGAAATCGACAGTTATACGCTATGCTCAGTTAACATTTCCACAGAACCCGAAGCATATCGCCAGACTGCTGAAAATACCAGAGTAATTCCTTTGCATCTTGTTGACCGCAGGGTAAATACGAAAACGTATAGCCTTTGCGTTCCTCCGATATCTGGTGATATATCCATTGCAAGACTTGTAGAGTTCATAGAACTGTCCCAGATACTGGGCGTTTCCCATTTCACATTTTATAACTCGAAAGCCACGGAAAAAACTCTGGAGATTCTCCGCTATTACAAAGAAAGAGGTTTGGCGAGTATTTTGCCGTGGAAATTGCCTCACTACATTGCTTCTAATATACAAGACGACGGACAAACTGCAGCTCTTAATGACTGCTTGTACAGAAACATGGAGATGTTCGAGTATGTAGCGTTTAACAACCTAGACGAATTCATAGTCCCATTTCAAGATAAAACAGCTCCACAGATCTTTCAAACTTTTGACGATGAAGATGCGGCCGGCTATTGTTTTCAAAGCTTGACTTTTTACACGCAAAAATATGTCACAAACGACTCAATGACTCAACTTTTTACACAAAGATTCACATCACGAGCAAACCTGCCGATCACCGAACTGTCGAGATGTATTGCCCGTGTCAAGAAACTTTTTTCGTTGGATTTAAATGGCCTCACAAATCCCGCGGAAACTTATTACGTAACGCGTCACCTGGAACGCAGTCTCGGTTACGTGTTTCACTATGAGGAATGTTCTAATGGAAAGGGGAATTGTGGCGACTGGTACCAGGACCTCACGATGCTAAAATACCGTGATGCGTTGGAAAAGAGAGTAAAAGAGACGTTGAAAAATTTAGGACGTAGTGGATCAATTTAAAGTCTATTGATATATAACATTTTGATGAAAATAGCAGCAAATAAAATGCACAAAACGGAATGAAAAATGGGTAAAATGCATTTGGTAGAACGTTTTGTCAAGATTGCTGCTTGGGCCCCGTCCACACTAATGCATTTTCAAAACGGAATAAAACGCATCAAAACATCGCGTTCACATTATCATTGTTGCAGCGTTTTTCACGTACAGACTAAAACGCTCGAATGCGCTCATACGAGTTAACACTTCACTTCAACAATCATCTGTCCATGCACATGGAGACTGGATCGCAGTTCACGTCAAGCGAATGACGTCAGCGTTTTCAAAATCCTCCCTTTTCGCCGTCCACACCAAAGAGGTGCGTTTTCAAAATGTATGCGTTTTTGTTGAAAACGTTTGCGTTTTCTGATCATTTTTAGTCTGGACGCAAGGCCAACATGCGTGGATAGGGTCTCAGACTTTCTGAGACTCTTTTCCAATTTTTTTTTCTCAACTTCATGTTAGGGCCTATTCACATGGAGGTGGGGGACCCCGGGAAGGTGAGGTACACCGCCTTGGTGGGGTCACCAATCTCTCTTTATTTCTCGATCGCGTTCACATGTGAAGTGGGGTACCTCACCGAGGCGGGTTGCCCGGTCAGCCAGGGTGGGTAACCCGCTTAGCTGGGGTGAGTTTTCTCCATGTGAATGCTGGAGGTGGGGTGGGATGATGTTCATCTGGGCAATTGTCTCTGAATTCTTTGTTAATATACGTACTTAGCGATCACGCAATAGCATTTTAAACCTCACCCCAGCGCCCCGGGGTTGCATGTGAAGGCCAGCTTTTTTTTTTTTACCATGGTTAGGTGGGGTACCTCACCTTCCCGGGTTCCCCAACCACCATGTGAACAGGCCCTTAGTATCAACACCCATTACTTGCCCTCCAAATAATAAATTTGTCACTCGACCTGTTATTCTTGAAAATTGACCACAGGGAACCCACAAAAACTATGTCACCATTTGTAACTTCGAAATATGATGAAAATAAGATATGGGAACAACAAGGTTCAAATGAAATTTTTCATCAATTACCTAAATCAAAAGTTGGTAAAAAAGCATAAATTATCTTGGGTGATGTGCTTTGTCACCCTTGTGGTTTAAAGTGAAAAAAAAAGGATGGAGTTAAAGCCACACAATGCCTGTAAAGTTAAATTATGCATTCAATTTGTGGCGTATGAGTTGTACAGTCAAGTGGTGCTGTTTGTAGGAGGCAGCTCTAAATTTTGATCATGTGGGCAAAACTCAGAATTGTGACAGCATAGGTGATCTGGCAACAATTAATAAGATGCGCTTTCTTTTGGTACAGTTAATATGCTGTTCACTGTGGTTCTAACTTTTGAGTCTGAGGATGAATTTCTAATTAAAGAGTGACTGTTTGTTCAAATGAAAGCTACTTAGTACTACTTCCATGTGGTTCTATACATCATATAGTAAATTGGTGGGTGAAATGCTATGTGCTCCTGACTGAATTCAACTGAAAGATACTGAGATGTGTTTGATGTGGTGTTGTTTATTATAACGTACAAGGTGGTTCTAACTTTTGGGTCCATGGATCAAATCCTTAACTGTCACCATTCCGATGAAAGCCTGATTACTGTAAAAGCTCTATTAATCCCCCCGGGGGGGGGGGGGGGGGCTTATTTAATTTCAGGCCTTCTTAATGGGGGCTTAATAGAGACGCGGGGGTTATTTCAAATCTTAAACACGCCGTTTTTGTCTTAAAATAGTTTTTGTACAAATCTCAAACAACTGCAGTGAAAACTTTAGTATTTAATACAGAGCAGCAAACAGTATTGCGTTTGTGTGTATATTTGTTTAAAAACGAACCAACTGGGCCGTATAAAGTGGATTTTGTAAGAGGGAATAAGACGGACTAATTACAAAATCTCCTGTCCCAAGAGGGGGGTCTTATTAGAAAGCGGGGGGGGGGGGGGGAGGAGGGGGGGGGCTTGTTACAAAAACCGACTTCCAAACGAGGGGCTTATTAGATAGTGGGGCTTAATAGAGCTTTTATGGTAATACTTTCCTGTGGTGCTGTCTATTAATGTATGCTGGACAAAGTTGTTCTAACTTTTGAGACTGTGGATGAAATCCTAAAATGTGACATTCAAATAAATCCTGTTGAGTAGTACTTTCCTGTGATGCTATAAATCTGTGGTTAAGTGAGTGGAGAAAATGCTAAATGAGTGTGACGAATCAAATCAAAGCTACTGAGCAGTACTTTTCTGTGGTGTCATTTATTTTCTGGTAGTTGCAGCCTTTGAGTCCAGTTATGAAATCCTGTAGTAGAACAATTGAAGAGCTTGGAGAATAACCAACCTATGTCGAATTTTAGGTCGTTTTTCGATTTTGCTTGGATTTGTCTGAATTTTTGCATGTGAACTGCAATTTGATTGAAAAACATTGTCTGGTATTTTTTTTTTCACCCATTTTTATTTTTCGTTTTTGAGAAATAATGTGTGTAAACATTGTGTTTTTCCTTGTGTACACAAAGAAAGCTTCCTTCCATGAGAGTGGTTTGCAAATTACATTATATCTTCTTTCAATTTAATTGCAGTTAACATGCAGAAATGTGGACAAATTCGAGCAAAATCAAAAAACGACCTAAAATTCGACATCGGTTGGTTATGTTTTATGAAAGGTGTTCGTCATCGTGGTTTCAAATGATAGCTGAGTTAATCTTGTGTCTCACAATTGAGTCACAAAGATGTGGATCGCGATGTTTCGACCACTATACTGCTGGTCTTCATCAGGCGATGATGGCGACTGGCTGCGTGTGAGTATAAGAAACATCGCCTGAAGAAGACCAGCAGTATAGCGGTCGAAACGTCACGATCCACATCTTTGTGACTCAATTGTGAGACAAAAGATTAACTCAGCTATCAGGTTGGTTAAGCTCTAAGCCCTTCAATTCAAATATAAGCTATGTACTTTCCTGTGATTGCCTAATTATATTACACTGCACAAGTTGGTTCTAACATTTAAATATGGAGAACTGATACCATTAAGAACAACTGCTTGATTAAAGGTTGTTGAGAAGTTCTATCAGGTGGTGCTGTTATTATGTGGTATATTACCACACATGGTTCTAACTTAAATTCCAGAATGCAGTTTTTCCATTTCATTTTTTTTAAGACATTCGTATAGGTAATCACATGATTTCGAGTGCAATTTGGAATAAATAAGCACGAGTAAATTTTTTCAAAGACTCACAAAATTGCGCGAGCCCGTAGGGCGAGTGCAATTTGTGGTCTTTGAAAAAATTTACAAGTGCTTATTTATTCCAAATTGCACGAGAAAAATCATGTGATTACCTATTAATAATATACATGAAAAAATTGCGAGATAGCTTCTTAACGTTGCAGAAGCAACGCAACGAAGCTAAGGTGAACCAAAACAACAGTTTTCTCGATGTTTTTAAAGCGTTTTTAGCTGTGAAAACTGGCTAAACAATTACAGGCTATAGCTATAAGGCTACTTTGTTTGCTAAGTGTCTATCAAGCGCTGTAATTATTACCTTCAGGCTTTCTAGTTCGTTATCTTCGCCTTGTTTGTCCTTGTTTGTTTATTAATCTCGGCGTCACTCCATCAACGGACTCGTAATTCCAATTACGTCGGTAATTCCCTTCTCTGGACACCACTGTTTCCAAACAGACAGCTAAAATACAGTGCTTTTCGCAGCCGTTTCTCCTTTTTAGAGCTGTTTTGCAGACTCTCTGCTGTTATTGCGGTCACGAAGAAAGAAAACCTGCTCAAAAAGCCAGCCATTGTTTTGGCTCGCAGAGTCGCTTGCAGCTCTTCAGACTTTGCGCCATTCAGAGGCCGCGTTTGATTGGCTCAATCGCAGCGCCTTTGTTTATTAACCAATCAGAATCCTCAGTTTTTTACCTTGTTTTGCACTGTATTTCCTTTTTTCTGCACCGAATTACCTTTTTTCTGCACCGGTGTTTCCTAAAAACTGCATTTCTCTTAGCCAATCAGAATCGAGAAATTTTTTCATGTATATTATTAAGCTAGAAAACCAAAAAAAGGTAGGGAAATATAGAGTGGCACTGAAAGAGTCGCTCACTCTACAGACAAAGATTTTCAGTTCTCTGGTTTTGGTTTATCCTTTCTTAATATAGTTTAGATCTTTTTGAGGCTTCCTCATTAAAGATGTTATTATTATTGACAGTTTAAAAACTCCTGAATGCCAGGTCTTAATCACAAATACTGGGTGTGTATTATATCAAAATTTACAAATAATAATAATAATAAGAAGAATTATTATTATTATTATTATTATTATTATTATTATTATTAAGAATACTTTATTTAAGAAACTGTGACATTCTTTAAGTAAGAAAACCGTGACATTCACCACCACAAAACTATAGAAACAATAATGACCTTATTTTAGAAAAAGTTAACTTAGAATGCACCAAGTGCGCTTTTTTCTACAAAGGTGCAAAAATTTTTAATAATTCTTAGAATTTATAACTGTTCAAATTGTGTTTTTAATGTACTATTTTATATCATTGTAATTTGTTTTTATTCACATATGACGCTTTTGTTTTTCTACAGGACCTGCATTGATAGCAGTTTTTTCTTAAAACTGATGCAGCAATCCTGTATAAATATGTTTAAATTATTATTATTATTATTATTATTATTATTATTATTATTGCTGTCCATCACCTTGTAAATACAAATGTTTTACATATTTTTTTAATGAAGTTTTTAGTAATACTTTTACAATATTTATACGGATTACAATTGTGAATATCTTTTTTTTAGCATTCTAGTAGATCAATAAATTTGCAAATTTAAGATTGTGAATAATATATGAAATGAATCATATATGAACTGCGGAAATGAAATCAAATGAAGAATGATCCTCGCAGTTGTGAACGCAATTTATGCAATTGCGAAAAGAAGCCTGAAAAAAATTCAGGACTTCAACGGGGTTTGAACCCGTGACCTCGCGATTACCGGTGCGATGCTCTAACCAACTGAGCTATGAAGCCACTGACGTTGGGAGCAGGTCAATTGTGGGTTCATATGATCCCGTGAAAGAAATGAGTGTGAATAACATATGAAATGAATCATATATGAACTGCGGAAATGAAATCAAATGAAGAATGATCCTCACAGTTGTGCACGCAATTTATGCAATTGTGAAAAGAAGCCTGAAAAAAAATTCAGGACTTCAACGGGGTTTGAACCCGTGACCTCGCGATAACCGGTGCGATGCTCTAACCAACTGAGCTATGAAGCCACTGACGTTGGGAGCAGGTCAATTGTGGGTTCATATGATCCCATGAAAGAAATGAGTGTGAATAATATATGAAATGAATCATATATGAACTGCGGAAATGAAATCAAATGAAGAATGATCCTCGCAGTTGTGCACGCAATTTATGCAATTGCGAAAAGAAGCCTGAAAAAAAATTCCGGACTTCAACGGGGTTTGAACCCGTGACCTCGCGATAACCGGTGCGATGCTCTAACCAACTGAGCTATGAAGCCACTGACGTTGGGAGCAGGTCAATTGTGGGTTCATATGATCCCGCGAGGTCACGGGTTCAAACCCCGTTGAAGTCCTGAATTTTTTTCAGGCTTGTTTTCGCAATTGCATAAGTTGCGTTCACAACTGCGAGGATCATTCTTCATTTGATTTCATTTCCGCAGTTCATATATGATTCATTTCATATATTATTCACACTCATTTCTTTCACGGGATCATATGAACCCACAATTGACAGTTGGTTAGAGCATCGCACCGGTAACCGCGAGGTCACAGGTTCAAACCCCGTTGAAGTCCTGAATTTTTTTCAGGCTTCTTTTCGCAATTGCATAAATTGCGTTCACAACTGCGAGGATCATTCTTCATTTGATTTCATTTCCACAGTTCATATATGATTCATTTCATATATTATTCACACTCATTTCTTTCACGGGATCATATGAACCCACAATTGACCTGCTCCCAACGTCAGTGGCTTCATAGCTCAGTTGGTTAGAGCATCGCACCGGTAATCGCGAGGTCACGGGTTCAAACCCCGTTGAAGTCCTGAATTTTTTTCAGGCTTCTTTTTGCAATTGCATAAATTGCGTTCACAACTGCGAGGATCATTCTTCATTTGAAATTTAAGATTGTTTGAAATTTTTTAATAAAGATTATTATTATTATTATTATTATTAGTGTTGCTGGCTGACCCTTTGATTTAACAGGATTACAGGTCACTACAGTGTCACATATGTTAATCATGATAAATAAACATGACAGTCTTGACAACAGTCAGAATTTTTTTTGGAAAGAAATGTTGCGGCTTCAAATTGTGATGACTAAATTAATATAACAACAATGAATACATTAATACAACAAAGAGGCTCTTTGAACTTGATGGAGTTGAAGGGATATAGGATGGTTGGCAAAATAATTTTAGGTACAAGGAATAACTGGCAAAAATAATATTTGAATAAGGAATGATGAATGGAATAAAGTGATGGGGTTAACAGCTGTGACAGACTGCCACCTTAAAGTTACAAAAGCAATAGACAGCCTGGCAAACCACCTCTAGCCTACCCTGGCTCCAGAGGCCCGTTGAAAAAAATAAATATCCCTGAAAAGCCAAAATAGAACCCGAGAGATGCGCCTCTGGTCGCACGAGCCGAGAAACTCATTTCCTTGGGACAGAATTTGTCCCAGTCTGCTGATTGGTTCTTCAAATAAACAACAACTCTGATTGGCTTAGGAAAAGCATGGCTTCCCAGCCGACAAACCAGTTTGGACAGAAAATATGGCGGCTGCTCTCAACGATCGCTTTTCTGCATTTCAAACTGCTGTCCATTGGAGTCCAAATTTCCAGTGCAAAAAGAAGCGTTGTTGGTGTTCCTAAGCCGTAAGGATGCATTGGCTGTTTTACCGATAAGTTGTGATAAATCCTTAATCTTTGAAATTGTTCCAGCAATTTGCGCCGGTCTACATGATCTACATGTCCTTTTGGTGATCTGCCCACTCTCTAGCTGTTCTTATTTACTCACACATTCAAGAGCTTGCCGATAGCGGTATTGCAGCCTGCTCTCTTGGTTATTATAGCGTTCCGGTTGACAACGTAAATGTGTTAAAGCATAATACAATATTTACAAGTCCAGAGTTTATTATTCAGGAGGAAAGGTGGCGAAAATTCATACAAAGCAAGGGTGGGCTTGATTTCTGAAATTTTCCAAGGCTCCATTTAAGTTTTCTAACTTTTTCCAACTCTTATATGCATTTCGTGCAGAACCGAGAAGAGGCATCATCATCTTGTTTACAAAGTTACGAACAGGAAATCCCAAAACATCGGATAATCGCGCCACAACGGTTTGACACATTTAGCTTCTTCACATTTTTGCCATGGAATGAATTTAATTTCCTGTAGTCATAAACTATCTAACTCGTGTTAGAAACCCTGCAAAAATCGTCGAAGTATGAACGGACAATTTTAACCGGCGTAATAACCTTCCTCAACATTTTCCAGCATACCGATAAGTTTTCACGTTTCACTGCAACACGCGCCGATTGTTCATAATGATCTGATGTCAGAAATGTCAAAAATGATCCTGATAACAACCAGACACCATGTATCCCCGCCGATGAAAACCGGTTTGGTTGGATATCTGATACACGAAACTTCACAGAAATGAGGTTCAGCATTCGTGCGACCAGAGGTTATTTTTTTTCCTCTCGGTGCTTCGTGCCTCGTTGTTGCGGCTTCGCTGTAATTCCCTCCTTCAATCGAAAAAAATAACCTCTGGCACCCAGGGTCCTCTAGCCACCCTTTGACTAAGACAACACCAATTAAACTTAAAATAAATTCTAGGAAAATTTGTGAGCAAAATTGCATGCCTCCGAAGTCCTTACCCAATAAATGCTGAATTCAAGTAATTATGAAAATGAAGCTACAAGATCAGCTTAATATTGATTTAAAACAAAGAAGGCATGAATTAACATGGGAAATTTGAGAAGACCAGACTATTTATTAAACTGTTTAACTCAGTTTCTTTACTTATGTATTCTCAGGCTGCTGACTCCACATGAGGGGAAAACGAGTGAAAAACAAAAACACTTACCTTACCTTTCGACTGATTTACTTCAACCAGCCGCAACGTCTTATGCTAAGAATAATAATTATTGATATCACCAAGAAACAAGTGGCATCGACAAGAATGAGTGATTCTCAAATAACAGCCAGGGACAGCCAGGCGTTCTTATGCTTGACCCCAGTCTCCCGTAGCCGCATATTCCATATCGCAAGCTCGGATTGGTTAATTATTCCTTATTACAGTGTATTTTCACACCATCTGTTATTTTGGAAGTCCTATAAATTAGTTTCTTTGTCTGTGTACAGTGGAACCCCGGTTTAACGATATGCCAAGGGAGCATTAAAATTATGTCGTTAAACCGGATATCGTTGTATAACGATATTGTGCGAAAATTTCTAAAAATATCGTTGATACCGGGATAAAGCTGATAATCGCCTGTTTACTGCACGTTATCTACTAAATTTGTAATTGATCATCAAATGAATTGCAAGTGCAACATCCAGAGTATTCTTCAATGTCCTTTAAAACATGTCAAGAACAGTTTGTAGAGCTCATAAGGTGTTCGTTACCAAATGATACAGAAAATTCTGTGGCATGAACTTCAACGTTTTAAAACTTCAACATTACTATATTAGACATCACTATATGAGCATTTGCTGTGGTCTGTGATATTGATTTTATCGTTATAACCGGAAATATTTTGCGCTCGGTCAACGACATTCCCATCGTTAAACAGGGAACTGGTCGTTATACCGAAGATCGTTATACCGAGGTTCTGCCCCATGGGTATATATATAAATGAAAATTTTGCAGTTAATTTTATCTACAGAAATGTAATAAAATTTCGCCAAAACATTTATCAGTATACTTTTATTATATACCGAAGGCAAATTTCGCAGTTATTGCAATGTCATTAACGGCGAAAGGTTTTCCTCTAAATATATGTTGGGACCACAAATTTCGCAGTAAATGGAATCTCATTAACGGCGAAGGGTTTCCTCTAAATATATGTTGGAACCACGAACTTCGCAGTTAATGGAATCTCATTAACGGCGAAGGGCTTCCACTAAATATCTGTTGGGACCACAAATTTCGCAGCAAATAGAATCTCATTAACGGCGAAGGGTTTCCCCTAAATATATGCTGGGACCACAAATTTCGCAGTAAATGGAATCTCATTAACGGCGAAAGGTTTCCTCTAAATATATGTTGGGACCACAAACTTCGCAGTTAATGGAATCTCATTAACGGCGAAAGGTTTCCTCTAAATATCTGTTGGGACACGGGTTGAAGTAGAGTACGAAGAGAATGTTGACGGAGTTGTTAAGTATCTTGGTTGGGTAAAGGGCACGATTATGGATTACGACAAAGTCAACGGATATCTTGTCCAATTTCCGGATGATGTAGACTGGATAAAAACTCTCAACAGCAAAGACGTAAGAATAATCGAGTAGACATTATTGATGCAAAAGAAAGTTCGATTGAAAACAATCAATTATAGAAACTACCACAGGTATAACTATAATTTTGAGAGGAGTGAGAGTCAATGAGGTTTTGCCATAAACAGAAACACCCCTGTATGGGGCGCCGTTTATGACAAAATGATTTTACACATAAATGTCGAGAAAAACGTAAATATCTGTACCAGACCATAAATATGGGGATCGAACCTAACATATTTATACGTTATGAACTTATCATATTTATACGTTATGATCCATAACATATTTATACGTTATGAATTTAATATAATGCATATATTTAATTACAACGTATAAATACGTTATGGTTCATAACGTATATTTACGTTATGACGTATGTATACGTTTTTATGAGCCTGCATCTGGTCATTTGGCATCATCGGGGAGCATGCATGATGTGAAAACCAAAATGGCGGTTGATAGTTTTCTTTGCACTTGGAGAAAGCAGAGAGACACCTCTATTGCGATAATATCAACGTGCTAGAAAATGTCAGACGTCGATTAGATGACAATTATGTCGCTGTACAAACTATCTTACAACACTGTATGGAGCAAGAGGATTGTGATGATTTGATCCCCATCCTCAGGGAAATTCACGATCGATTGTTCCGACTTCTCGAACATTACAACAGAGTTTGTGTTTGCAGCTTGGAAGGTGATGACCCCTTAGAATCAACCGCAAGATACAGAGTGTGCGATGGAGACGACGATAGGAAATTGGCGAAGAATCTCTAAACGAGTTACATAACATCTACTATGCTTGGAGTGCAGTTGCCCACGAGACCGGTGTTTCATATTAAATGATGGTGAATAATAGACAGGCCAAACGCGACTCCCACTGGTCCTTTTGTGTTATCGTTGACCTTCAAAGTTTGGCTCGTACGAGTATATCTTTTAACGACCTCCCTTTTCTGTACTAAAGGATGGGAGGGTCTTTAAATATTTCTCTAAGCACAGGTTGATCCTTTATAAGGTGCCACTTTGCCATTACAAACGGTAAAATTCTTTTGTGCGTCTTTTGTTTATTTTGTAGCGCCGACGATCTTTCGCTAAATTTAACTTCTGAAAGAATCTTCTCCGAAAGGTTATGTGGATAATTCCTCGCTCGTAATTTTCCTTTGAATTGTCGAATGTTGTCTTCAAAAGTGTTCCCTGAAGAGTTAGTTCTAAGAAGTCTTAAAGCTTCACCTTTAATGAAGCCTTTCCTGATGCCAGGAGAGTGACAGGAGGAAAATTCTGTGTATTGGAAAGATTCTGTCGGTTTGAAATGCGTTCGCACGTCAAGGATAGATTCTCTCTTGAAGCTGTAGCCCTTATAAACATATGTATCCAGAAAAGTTATTCCTGTGTCTAAAATCTCAGACATAAATTTTATGGTCGGATGGTGATTGTTAGCTAGTTCCATGAACGAGCCTATGTCTTCCTTGTCTATATTCCGCGCTCATGAAGATATTGGCAAAGGCCACTGCCATTTTTGTGCCCCGTGTGTCTGGAGGTAGTGTTTCCCATTAAATTGCAAAGAGTTTTCTTTAAGATGAGTTGAAGCATTTCTCTAATGAAGTGAGTTGGTATGGGAGGACTGTTTTTATAGAATTTTTCGGATGCATTGCACACAGTGGTTATCCCTTCCTCCTATGGAATGTTGGTATATAGGCTTGTTACGTCCATTGTGACTAGGACTGTATTTCTTCGACCCGGCTTTGTTTTTTCTATGACGTTAATAAAATCTGTTGTATTCTTTAAGATACGATTGTTGTGCTTTAGCGATAGGCTGAAGGAGATAGTCTACAAAAGATGATATTCCTTCTGTAAGGCCTTCACAGCCCGAAATGATGGGTCTCAAGTGCGATGCGATGGGTCTCAAGTGCGACGGGCGCCTCCCAGTTTGATTTTACATGGAAAGGATGCGGCTTTTTATCTCTACCGTGGAAGACATACTGTAGGCGCATTCGCCTGGCAAAAGTTGCGAAATCCTTTAAGAGCGCTTTTCTTATGTGACTTTCATTTGTCACGGGTGTAGGAATATAATTGAGCCCCCTTGACAGAAGGTCGATTTCGTCGCGTGTAAGATCGTAATCTGAGAGGTTCTTTATGTATGTTTTCTTCGATTCCATTTTTTTCTTAGCTATATCGTGCTGCATTATTTTCTTTCTATCCCCGCGCTTTTTTGTGGATATGGGATGTTTTTCTTTCCCTTTTTTGTTTTAGGGGAATTTGCAGACACAGATAACACTCTGCGATAAGATTCAACTCCTTTATTTTGTTCTCTCTTTATAATTCCATCATCTTTTTATTTAGTTCTGACATTTTTTTCTGGATGATTTCGATCTCATCAGCACGTTCTTTAGCTGAAAGTGGCCTGTTATTAATCAGAATAGTTCTGGCCCTGTGATGATGACGATCCGGCTCTAAAAAGCGACCGAAATTCTTCCACAGGCGTCTGAAACACAGGCCGTGATGTGGAGCATGAGGTGACTGCAAGTTGGGATGCGTCAGTTGCTTGAGACACGTGAGGCCTCTGTGAAGAAGGTGTTGTTCTTCTTGTGGTTCTTTCAAGCACATCTTGAAAGTAAAGATTATCTAATAATCCCGAGACTAGTTCCTCCATGGAGGTTTGAGGACCTGGCGTTGCGGGCGAACAAGCAGACGAAGGTACCGATCTTGATCTATCCGCCATCTTCAACAACGCCACCTACAGAAGTGCCGAAAGTGGCGGGAATTCTAGTACTTACTTAAGTTACGTCGTGCCCCGATCGAGCATGCTCGCTGACCACAGTTCCGGTTGATTGACAGCGCGTGCCTCATAACGTATAAATATGTTAGGTTATGGATCATAACGTATAAATATGTTATGGATCATAACGTATAAATATGTTATGGATCATAACGTATGAATATGTTAGGTTCGATCCCCATATTTATGGTCTGGTACAAATATTTACGTTTTTCTCGACATTTATGTGTAAAATCATTTTGTCATAAACAGCGCCCCATACCCCTGGGCCGAGTTCAGCGAAAGACGAAACCAATACGTTCTAACGGTAGCAGGAGCCCATCAATGGGCTCCTGACGGTAGTTAAGGTTACCGTGTACCTTCAGGGGTGTCTCTAATCTAAGTGTTGTAGCGGCTCCCGATTACATCCCAGATACCATAAACCGCATATCAAATTAAAGCTATTTGAACTAGCTATTTGAATATTTCATTAATTTTGTGAGAAAGTGAATTACTGAACGCTCCGTCGAGTTTAAACTCGAAGGTGTAAATTAACGTTTGAAAGCTACAACTAAATGTGATTTTTGTATTTAGGGAAATTGATATTTTTCTCGAAGTCTGGAAACCAGACGCTAAAAAAACGTGTTGGGGTTTTCCTTTATTCGACTGTGTTCAAAAGTTACAGCGCATTTTCAAATTCGCTAGAAAAAGAGACGGAGAGGGCGCACGGAAATGGCTCTCAGCGAAAAACGGTTTTGAATTATCTAATTCCCCAACACGTTTTTGTTGAAGATAAGTTAATGTAGCGGCTGTCCAAATTTGACCGCAATCGAACAAATCGCCCTTGAGTTGTAACTCTTGAAAGTTTCCTCTTCAAGACAAAAATAAACTTTGAGAAAACAGCGCTTAAAAAAAATCTTCACTACACAAACAAACACCGCCCGCAAACACCTCTATCGACGATCGGCCAATCAATTTACGCTAACTTTTCTTCCGGTCACCTACTGTGGAAATTTTGCGCGTAATTTTATCTGCACGCAAACTCTCATGCTACAAACAGTTCACTGGTTTATCATTTTGTTACATATCCTCCGGCTTTGACTAAGTTTACCTGACCCATCGTCATAGCCGAAAAACTAAAAGCGCACAACCTTCATGAAGCAAAGCAACTTTTTCACGTGCAATATTTCCCGCGAAAATCGCTCCGGTTGGCTGCATTCGCATTAACATATTGTCCATGTTCACATCCGGTGCATAAAGATTTTTCCCAATCTCTCGGCGACTATTCACTCGTTTTGAATTGTGTTTTTTTTTGCTTGAAAGATCACAGTAAAAAGTTCATTTTTATGGAGAAAAATAAAAATCGAAAATTTTATACCCTGAACGTACACGGTAACCTTAACCTAAGGGGTGTTTATATGATAGCGGGGCGACTTTCACCCCGGCGCGAGTTCACTCCGGTTCCCTCTTGCAGCACTGTATACGTTTGTATAATAACGTTGCGAGATTTCGCACCGGAACGACAGTTCTCGCTCCAATGCAGGAACCAGGGTGAACTCGCGCCGGTGGTGAAATTTTTCGGTGAATACAGAGCTGGGAGAGGGAACCGGTGTGAACTCACGCCGGGGCAAAAGTCGCCCCGGTATGAAACTCGCGCCGGTGCGAGTTTTCGCATCTAAACAGCCCCCTAGTTACGAGAGCTACTGAGCTAAGCCGTTATTTGGGTCGTCACGCAACGCTCCTCCCCATTAACGGCTGCTCACTCGAGCTTTGCATTCCTTTCCCTCAAATTGGCCAATAAGGAGCAGGCTTCCATTTTCTAGAAACCTGGTCCTAATCCTCGTCTTGCTGTGTTTTTAGCGGCAAATATAACAAGAAATATGATTGGCGCAGCTGCCAAGAGTTACATGCATTTTATTGGTTCTCTTTAACAGAGGGAAAGGAATGCAGAGCTCGAGTGAGCAGCTGTTAGTGGGGAGGTGCGTTACGGGACGATCCTAATAACGGCTGCGAAGGAGACTAACTTTCATCATTATGGACGTCTTTTTTTCGCTGTTAACAAATGTTTTAAACTTCGTACAGCTTATTTCATTTGTTTTTATGTATTTCGCTGAGGATGTTGAATCGGAAATGAAATAACAGTTCTTCTTTTTATGTCTTTGTATGCATTTTTGTCGATGTGGTCAATGTTTTCGTAGTTTCTTGTTTTCGGTATTCATGTATTGCCGCCCTAGTTTAACTTTATTTTATTGCCCGTACTCACATCTGTGCGTTTACCATGCCAAGGAAATCACACTTAAGGAACCGAGGGAAGCGGAAAGCGAAAGAGAATAGTATACGGACAAAAACTAAACGTCGCGGACAAAGCGACGCAGACTTGATAAGATTTTATTTTGTTTCAATTGAAATTCTAAGACAAATAAACATCCCGCAACAACTGTGTCACTACTGTGTAAACATAAACCATTAAGTTCTAGGATGACTGATAAATATGAAAAAGAAGTTAAACCTCTAAACGTTTTCACAACAACAAAGTTAACCCAGCTGTTCAACTTCTTGATTTACTTTAATTGTGCAAACGACGTCAGTACATAACTAAGAAAAAGAACCTAACTCATTAAAGGTTTTCTTTCTCGTGCTTCATCACTTGTACAGTGACCAAGTTCGGTTTCCTGAATCCAGAGTTTTCCCAAAAAACAGGAGAAAAAAAAGTTATACTAAACTCTCCGTACTCTTTAAAGTACGAAATCAATGCAAACCCTCATAAAAATAAGCTGCCAAAAACGTACCTGCTGAATATAGTTTCGTCCGCCATGATTAAAGAAAGCACACTTTCTTTAGATCTAACTGCATGCGAAATATACCCTCCATTTTGTCATTGTGATTGACTACTTCGCCGTTAATGAAATTACACTAACTGCGAAATATAACCTCCATTCTATTTCAAGATCGACTTCTTCGCAGTGAATGAAATTACACTAATTGCGAAATACTCTTCCATTCTATAATTGTGATCGACTACTTCGCAATTAATGAAATTATACTAACTGCGAAATATACCCGACAACTTCGCCTTTCACGAAATTGCACTAACTGCGAAATATTCCCTCTATTCTATTATTGAGATTGACAACTTCGCCGTTAATGAAATTACACTAACTGCGAAATATTCCCTCTATTCTATTATTCAGATCGACAACTTCGCCGTTAATGAAATTACACTAACTGCGAAATATACCCTCTATTCTATTATTGAGATTGACAACTTCGCCGTTAATGAAATTACACTAACTGCGAAATATAACCTCTATTCTATTACTGAGATCGACAACTTCGCCGTTAATGAAATTACACTAACTGCGAAATATTCCTTCTATTCTATTATTGAGATCGACTACTTCGCCGTTAATGAAATTACACTAACTGCGAAATATTCCTTCTATTCTATTATTGTGATCGACAACTTCACCGTTAATGAAATTACACTAACTGCGAAATATCCCTTCTATTCTATTATTGTGATCGACTACTTCGCCGTTAATGAAATTACACTAACTGCGAAATATCCCTTCTATTCTATAATCGTGATTGACTACTTCGCCGTTAATGAAATTACACTAACTGCGAAATCTTCTCTCTGTATAAGATGTTGATTGACTACTTCGCCGTTATTGAAATGTCAATAACTGCGAAAAAAATCTCTCTGTATAATGTATTGATTGACTACTTCGCCGGTAATGAAATTTCAATCTCTGCGAAATATTCTGTCTGTATAATATATTGAGTGCCTTTTTTGCGAAATTTTAGTGCTATCTATAGAGTAGATTAATTGCAAATTTTGCATTTGTCAAAGTACCGCGAATCACCCCCTCTCTTACTCCAACTGGGCCCCTAGGCTTTACATGATGTTAATGGGAGTTGGGCTGGTGAGCAGGAGCAGGAAATGAGCGGTGTGCAACAAACGCATACTGCAGACTCGCAGACCGCAGACCGCAGACCTCAGATCTGCAGACCTGCAGACCTGCAGACCAGCAGACTAGCAGACCTGCAGACTTACAGACACGTTCGGAACTCACGGGGGGAGGGGGGTAATTGACCAATATTTGGTATAGGTGATCGGGGTGATCAGTGAGCCGCTGAGGGTTTGAAATGCTGACCCTGTTTAGGACAAAAAACACCCTAAAAAACATACTCTGTTGAGGACAACACCCTCAATTTTATTACGCTGCTTGGGACAAAGCACAGAATGCCCGCCTTGGGAGAGATAGCATGAAATTATATACCCCGTTTAGGACAAAGAGGTATAAAAACCATACCCTGTCCGGCGGTACATTCCTCTACAGGCCATATAAGGCAGTACCCCCGGGGTAAGAAGTGGCCTCCTCTAGTTCTCTTTTTGTTTTTTCAGCATTCCCTCTTTTAAAGATTTTTTTGAAAATATAACTTAAAGAATTTTCTATTGAAAGAAAAAAATGCGATAAAGCTATGGATAAAGACTTTTGATTGTCTTGATTGCTTTGTGAGAAATCTGCTCACCTTCATCCATTTTGGGGGAGATCGAAGGCTGACCTGGCTTCTGGAACGCATGAAGACAAGAACTCACATGACCTGTTGACGTCACAAAAAATGTAGGTCTGCAAGTCTCTGAGTGTGCCAATTTATCGAGTCTGCAAGTCTGTAGGTCTGCGGTCCGCAAGTCTGCAAGTCTGCAGTCTGCGTTTGTCGCACACCGGGAAACGAGACATGACCACAGGCTACTTTCATTTGATGGCTCTCTCAGCAATTTGATGACATTATAGGATAAAAACAAGCTTAGAACCAAAGCAAGGCTACGCCTCGTGCGAGTCAAACAAATGCCTCTCACAAGGGAGGCAAAGAGCTTTTTAACTCTTAGAATTATTCACATCATACAGTCCCGCGGGAACTCCCTCGTGTGGGTGGACCGGTGAGTGTGGGACTCTGCAGAGACTCTGCTCCCCTTAATTCAGGCCCCGTGAGGGGGTATTGGGGGGAGCAGAGACGGGGGAGCCATTTTGCACTATTTTTTTTCCATTGTTATATTAACATGGTAAACTTGTCTTTATGTCAAATAGATATATCTAGCACTGAAAATTGGATGAACATGTCAATAAAAGCCTTGCAATTGTCTTTAACGTGAATATGGAGTGAAATTTTAAGGAGTTAAAGAAGGGATTGGAATGCTACAAATGTTTTAAAACACGGCACCAGACAGTTGACACCCAACAAGGGCACTCAGGGTTGCTGGGGAACTGCTTGCTGTCCGTCTACTAATTTCTAACCTCAAATTCCATTTTTATACCTTCATTAAATCTTTCCTATTTCCCTCAATTTAACTAATCCTTGGAGAAAAATTCTCTCTTCCCATATAGCCTTAAATCACCAAACAATTCACAAAATATCCCACAACATAGCTTCGTGACATGAGCATAGGGATTTTTAATTGCTTGAAACGTGAACAAGATATTAACGTTAAATCCATGTTAAGCGACTTTAAAACGATGTTTAGGTTAAATCCCGCCTTAACTGGCAGAGAGCTGGTGAGAAGCGACCGTGACCGTAGATCAAATGGGCTCGTTCTACAAGGTAAGTGGCATTATATCAATAACAATTCTGCTATTATAGTCAATCCCCCCCGTAAGCGGACTCCCTTGGGATGCGCGTAAATGTCCGCTTAATTTCTTTTTCCAGACTCAAGGTTAGTATAGGTAATTGCACGGTTTTAAAGGATAGTTAAGATAAAAACCCAAGACTCATATTTATCGCCTTGTCGCTCGTTTACGACTCTGTCCGTCGCTTGCTTCGTTAGGGACAAATGTCGCTGTCGCAAAGAAATCAAAGAGGAATGGAAAGTAAATTGTCGCTGTCGCAAACTGTCACGCCTTTTCTGCCAATTTCTGTCGGTTGTCGGTGTTTTGGGAGAAGATCGTCGCCTGTTTTCGGAGCCATGTGGCTTGTCGCTTCAACCCCTTAGGCCTCATGATAGCGCTCTTCCTTGTGGAAGATGGCTAGGAGCTAAAGAAAATGTTGGGGTATTTGTCGTTTCATTTTTGCTGAGCTAGAAACACCATCTCCTGCGGTCATTTGATATGGGTTAGTTTTAACTTCTTCAAACACCACACCAATGTCATCAGATGCAATACAATAAGCAGTGTTTATTCACAGAAATATTGACACTAGGTACATTCTCTTGACTACTTATAAAACTCGTGCTCTTGTTCGTCCTTCTTAACATTGTTTTTGTAACCTTTCTCGAAATCCTTAGCTAGGATAACGTAGCGGTTTTCTCTTACGGCCTGCATTCCTGCCTGAAAACATCAAAAATGTTATCATTATTCCACTAAAAATGCTAAAATTTGCCAAAAAACGAACAGTTACGGGGAAGAATATTTTGGAGTTGGCATGACACACAGATATGGTTTCCCCTCTCCCCACAAACCAACATTTTTGAGATTTGTCATTAGACTGCTGGACACCAGCTGATTGTATGTTTTTCTCGTGTACAAAGTACATCGTTAGAGTATAGAGTGTTGTCACATGACGTCACGGCGGCCATGCTGGTGTCCAAAAACAAAGAAACGGCAGCCACGTTGGTGTCCCAAACTAACCCTCTGGGAATTGAACTCTATTTTATGTGAATCCTTTCTTTTGTTTCAGTAAACCAATATGGCGCTAGTCACGTGAATGAAAACGCTCTATAGTAGGATTATTGGGAGTATTCACCCGGTTGCTCTTTATTTAACAGTTATCAATTTTTTTCTTACAAATGAAATTTTAAAGATAAAACAATCAAACACGAGTCAATCCATTCGCTGTTCCCCTGTCCGTCTGTTCGGTTGGTCGGTCGTATCTTGTTCGGATGTTTGTTTGGCTACCGGTTCACTGTGCCTTTCGGTCATTTCATTTGTTCGGCGCTTTAACGGCTCGGGCGTTCGGTCGTTCATTGTTTTGGTTCTCGGGCCGTTCGGTCGTTCAGCCGTTTCGTTCTGTTTTCGGCCGTATTCCGGTTCGTTCATTCGCGGATTTAGACCCGGAACATTTGATTTAATTTGAGATTTGTAATTACATTTCTGGACACCGGTTTATACCATCTGATGGTAAGGTCAGCTGATTGGTCTTTCCAGGATAAATAAAGTTTATCCTGTGTATTTGTTAATTAGATTGCTGGACACTAGTTGATATCAGTTGTTTGTATGGTCAGCTGATTGGTCTTTCCAGGATAAATGAACTTGACTATTATCATTATCATTATTTTTATCATTATTATCAAACTAGTCAAGTCCCGTCATAAGCATTTCCAGGAAAAACATTACCCCGGCAAAGAAGAAAACTACTGCAAACCTAATGGCTTGTCAAAAGAAAAATTCCCAGACTTCCCACTGACTTTGAAGAAGAATTTAGAGTTTCTCAGGCTTGATGCAAAATTCCCTGGCCTTGAAAATCAATAATATTAGTTGTTTCCCCCCCCCCCCCCCAACTTTTCTGTGGCAACTAACGGCAACACACAGATATATGCTGCGACAGATTTTCAGTGGTAAATAAAATGCAGCATCATTTCATCAGTAGCAACCGGTAAGGTAAAATAGCTGTCAGCTTACCTCTTGACAAATGGCATTTATGTCTGCACCACTTATTTTGTCTGGTCTTGCAACATCTGACATTAACCTGGTCAAGGATTTTCCTTCTATTTACATGCGCTGTAATTTGCAATCTTTCAATGTAACAACAACAACGACATCTTTATTCGCCTTGTGCCTAATTACATACATATATAAATAGCAATTAAATAGAATACTTTTTAAGCAATTTGACTTTAAAAAATATTCCTCCCACCCCACCCCAAATCAAAGAGAAAGAGTCATTTTACCACTTAATCATTATTCATCCTATTCCAGTCCAGAACAATATGATATTTTGTCTAAAGAAAACTACAGATCCCCTTGGAAAAGCAATGATTAATATTTATTATAAACTTCCATAGGGGTGGTTGCTGAAAAGCTACTGGCCACATGAAAGTGGTTGTTCAGGCACATTCAACTTACAAACAGTTACCTGTGAAAAAGGTTACCTGTAGTTTGAGACAGAAATAAAAATATAATTACATTTTGCAAAAAGGATACAATCTTCTAAATCCACTTCTTCCGAAAGGTTCATCTTTGCTGTGATGGTGGAGAAGATAAGTCGCTTTTGCCTTCTGTCAGGCATGGGGAATTCTATCTTACGATCTAAACGGCCTGGTCGGAGCAGAGCAGGGTCAAGTGTGTCATGACGATTTGTTGCCATGATCACCTATTGGTAATCGAAATGCTTATGATCAGTAATGTAATGTAAAGTAACCCACATAGAAAACTACTGTTATAAAGTAGATTCAAACAGCATGTTATAACTTAAGACTACAGGCCATAACGTTACAGTTATTTTGAAGCCTCTTTAGACAAAAGGCAGAGGCTTTTGAAAATGAAAATTGTAGGACCCTTGGAAAGAACTTAGTTCTTTCAGTGTCTTCTTTACATTTTCCCCATAATCATAAGACAAGACATAACATGCACATGTTGCTCTTAAGAATGTTAAATGATTTTGTTTTTCAGTGGAGAATACAGAAAGCTTTCTTTAGTCTCTAATAAAAATTCTGTTATACTCGACAAGCACAGAAGTGCAATATTGAAGTACATGTTCCAGTGAACAAAGGTTCCAAGCAAAGGAACAACAACCAAATGCTTACCTTAACATTAACATTCTGGTCAAAACCATCCATCTGATTGAGCAGCTCTAACAATATTCTTTGTACTTCTCTGTCAGCTAAAAAAGAAAGAATATGCAAAACTTACTAAGAAATGTCTTTTCTATACAAAATGTATTGCTTTATTTTTTAATACCTAATCATGCACTACCTGTGAGAAATGCAACTCGTATTATTACTTGAAACTATAAGCAAACAAGTCCAGATTCACTTTACAATACAACTATTTGCTTAGAGATTAATCTTCCAAAGCTGCAATCCCAAGATATTAGATCCCTCAAAACCTTTTTCAAGAAAGAGCTAAAGGGCATAAAGAAAAAGAACTGCCATAGTGAATACCTTACATAAATCAAACAAGAATTGGGCAAAGCACAAAACTATTCAACACTGACAAGTTAAGTTATCAGAGGTTCAACTACTGGAAAAGGGTGAAGTAGGAAACGTTTGAGACAGCAAGAAGTGTTATGTTATGTTGAGATTTGAGGAAATTCTGCTGAAGAAGAAATAATGGTAAAACAATTACCAAGAAAAATCAAACATCAAGTTAGCTCAAGGCAATTTGGTAATTTGCATTTTACTTCAGAGGTAGAAGACATTATGCCCAATGGACACCAAGTTCAAACAGAAATCTATTAAATAAATTTAAAAAAATACATGGAAAACTGCAAGTCAAGTCAAGCCTCCAGGATACCCAACTCTATACATACATACATACATTTATTCCACGTCCCCAAGGGGCTTTTCAGTGAAATATGTAACAAACAATAAAATACAATAAAATACAATAAAATTGAATCTATGTGAATAAAAATTTAAGATACACAGAGAAATGTAAATTTAAAGGATAAGGCTATCCATTAAGAGTTTTTTCCTCATCAAAGTCTTAAAATGAGCTAACGATTGACTTAACTTAATGTTTTGAGGTAGAGTGTTCCAGAGAGAGACCATACAGTAGTAGAGGTTTTTTTTATTCATAGCTAACCATAAAATAATTTTAATTTCTGTACCTCCAGTCTGTGCATCAAATCTCTTGGTAGCAATTGCATCAATCTCATCAATGAATATTATAGCTGGTGCATTTTCTTTAGCCAAACGGAACACATCACGAACCATTCTTGGTCCCTCCCCAAGGTATTTCTGAACAAACTCTGATCCTACAACTCGAATGAAAGCTGCTGTGGTATGATGGGCCACAGCCTTTGCTAACATGGTTTTGCCGCAGCCAGGGGGACCATACATGAGTACGCCCCTGGGAGGATCTATTCCGATTTGCTTGTACAGCTCGAAATGTGTCAGAGGAAGTTCAACTGCCTCTCGCATTTCCTGTTTTTGAATGTCCATTCCACCAATGTCAGAATAGGCAACATTTGGTTTTTCATCAGCAGTTAACATAGCTATACTGCTATCTGCTTCTGGAGGGAGGACATCCACTAGAGCATTGGAATGCTTGTGAAGTGCTACTGATGCACTTGGTTTTAACAGCTCTCTGTCAATTGTGCTGAGGATGCGGATGTAGTAATTGGAACCTGAAGGTAAATAAACACACAGAATTTGAGCACATGGAAAAGAAAATACAGGACTCTTGAAAATTCCACCTCTCCCCCATAGAAGGTCAAACACATGTCACTTTGTTGCCACTGATAAATGTTCAGCCATGTTGGTGTCCCAAACGAAACCTCTGGGAATTGAACTTTATTTTTTATGCAAATACTTTCTATTGTTTCAGAAAACCAATAAGGCAGGTGGTTATGTGAATGAAAACACTTTACAGTGTATAAGGAAACCTAACAGTAAGTACATTCGTTTAGCTGACGTTTCGAGCGTTAGCCCTTCGTCGGAGCAAATCGAGGAATTGTGGGTTGTGTATGGTTTATATACAGAAAATGGAGCTACGCTATTGGTGGTAACATGGTAACGTGAAAAACAGGAATAAATTAATTGAATGAAAAGCGCTCTTTGATACCGTGGGGATTAAGAGTGCCACTTTGAAAGATCAGTTTTTGCTCGAGATTTGCTCCATTTTCTGTATATAAACCATACACAACCCACAATTCCTCGATTCGCTTCGACGAAGGGCTAACGCTCGAAATGTCAGCTAATCGAATCCCTGTACGTTGGTCAATTTACATTATCAACTCCGTTGATAAACCAAATTTTCATGTTTCACTCCCCCACCAACGCAGCACCACAGTTTTTTTTAGAAACTAATCCCCTTTATTCAGTAAGTACATCCCTTTGCAAAGGAATTTTCTCAAAGATAAGGGCCAACATGGGCTTAACGAAAAGTCTTAGGAATCAAGTATATACCTTATATAAACAGCAAGACAAAACTGAGTAAATGTTACAGGTATAAATAAAATTCAAGTAAAAATTTTTTTTACCTAGGTTGAATCTCAATTCCCTTTTTTCTCCTAAATAATTAAGACTAGGAGACAAAGGGAATTGACTTTCAACCTACGTTAAACATTTTTTTACCTGAATTTAATTTTTACCTGCAACATAAACATGACCTAGAACTGAAAAAAGGAAATTGACCCCAGTTCCTTCTTTAGGAGATGGCAATAATAATTCCTGAACCCCTAACCTGTAGTGGAACCAACAATTCCAGTATTTTGATCTACTGCCTCTAAAAACTGGCCAATAACCAAAGGAACAGACTGGATTCTTTTGACTTCTTCTTGGGCATGAAGTAGCTCCTTCTTGAGATTCTTCTGTTCATCTTTTATGTACTCTTCCTGGACTTTTAAAAACTCCAGCTGTTTTTGAAGCTTCTTGTATTTTGTGTAAAGATCATCTACATCTGGGTCCACAGTCGACAGTGAACTGCTTGCTGCTGTTGTTGGACGACTTGAATCCTGATCAAGATAACAGCAAAAGCATTCAACAAAGTGTAGCAGTTTTACGTGATGTTTTTTTGCTTAGATTATGCTGTAAAGCCAAGAAAGCCTAAAGCATTTGAAGATTTAAGATGACCTCAAAATGAATTTTAATAACAAAAGGTTTTGCAAAACATTTAAGAAGCATTGGCGATATTGAAAACGAACAACATTTCGATAATGAGACATCAAAATGTGGTTCATTGGTAATGTCCCTTCTTAAAAGTTTAGGGAAAAATTTCCACATTTACCAGCACTGCCATTTTAAAAGCTGAGCTGTGATTGGAAATGGAAGAAAGAAAGCTAGTGGAAAGAAGCTAAAACAAGGTAGTACAGCAACCCAAATGAAACTAAGATGGATATTTATAGCATGAAAAATTTTAAATGTGGGAGTTGCCTAAAAAATGCATGGGCATAAAGCTCTCACAAATTAAAGTGAAAAAAATCTGCCACATAATGCTGTTTAAAATCATTTAAAAACTACAAAAGATATTAAAACTTTAAAAACTAATATTTCAACACTGGCTGAATGTCATTATCAAGTCAAAGTACAAATAAAAATCAAGTCTTTAATAATAATAATAATAATAATAATAATAATAATAATAATAATAATAATAATAACGATTTATTAGTAGTACTTCCAAAGGGTGGCTCTTCACCTACTAATTACAAATCTCAAATCAAATCAAATTAAATCAAATGTTGGTTTTTGAGGAGAGGGAAAAACCGGAGATCCCGGAGAAAAACCTCTTGGAGCAGAGTAGATTACCAACAAACTCAGCCCACATATGACACCGAGTCCAGGAATCGAACCCGGGACACATTGGTGGAAGGCGAGTGCTCTCACCACTACGCCAACCCTGCTCCCCTGCAAACAATATATTCTAAAAAAATCCGAAGTTTAACTTAATCTAAGTAAAAACTATCCCCAAATATCTTGCATTCACTCTCTGGCTTTGTTCAACTTTGCTCAAAACTGTTGAACAAGCTGGGGTGCAAGAGTCAGTGAACTAGTTCAGTAGGCAAGTAATCTCATAAATCGCTGACAAAACTGCTTTAGAAGTCAAATGGTATCCACAGACGTAAACTTTTTGATTTTAAAGTTTTCAAAAAACTATCAAACAAAATTATAAAGCGTCGATCTGTCAGTCGTAAAAGAATGACGATCCATGGTTGAAAATTTCCAGCTAAGATTTAACAGATTTCTTACTGGCCAATTTATTGCATGTTACCTGAGAATTAAATTCGGAGGTTTTTACTAAAGCACTGGACTGCGAAAATCTGTTGTTAAGAATTTTTTGTACATTGAAACACAACGTGACAACGCAGAATTCGCTTCAGTGGCAAGAAAGCGAACGAGAAAAGTCGGGCTTAGACGCAAAACTAAACGCAATTGTGTCACTTTTTAAATAAAACAACTTCCAAACTCTTAACTTTTGCAGACAGATAGTTAATAACTTAATGAGACTGAAGTGAAAAGCCTAATATCGATCGACTAACCTGGCTCTGAACAGAAATACCTATTTCCTCCATCTTGAATTACTTGGTTGTTCAGGTCCCGGATGTTCACCGCAGGCAACAAAAAATGCGGGCGTGCAATACATGGGTGGCTAATGAAGTACTGGAATGTACAGTGGACTAATGGTTTGTCGAAATAGTTCCTTATCACTAAAGTACATGAGTTATCTGTTCCTGTTCAACGGTGTCGGTAATTGAGGTTGTATAATTTATTTTATGTTTGATAGTTGACGGTTGTACCCGTGAATAGATAACGTACTTTTAAAATTTTGGTCCAGTGAACTCATTTCCTGATTTTCAGTTGGGTTTCGTTAGCCAGTTTCCAATTATATGGTCATTTTGTTGCTTAGTTTGCAAAAGATTGCTGGAAAATTATTTTTTACTTGTGAAAGTGCGCGTGCGATCAAGGGTTCTTTTTTATTTGCGAAACGCAGCAACCCCGGCCCGCCTGGTGCAAGTTAAAGGGCTAGTAGTGTCGTGGATAGTTAGTTTTAGATAGTTAGTTTTCTTATAAGTTTATCCTTTTAGACCTTTTTTCTAATATTTTATTTTACACTGTCAATATTTACCGGGGCCAGCCGAAGGCTGGAACCGGTCATAAAATGCTGTTTGTTCCTTTCGTTTTTTCAAAGTCTCGTTTCCAGGGCCCCGCTTTCTGCTGTGACAAATTTCTCGAAGTGCACATAGTAACATTACTCGAGGCAATCGAAGGCATTCCAGACAAAGATTATAACTTTTGGGGGAACGAAAACTTCTACAACCTTTACGAGAGACTACTTCATGTGCGAAAACTTAAGAGTGGATTTTTTGAGAGACGTATTTATGAGCGACCACTGCACTTGAGAGTGAACCTTTTATCGAGAATCAAAGCGAACATATTTCAAAACTATCTTTACATCAATCTCTTGTAAAACGTAAGTTTATTCACTGCGTTTTATAAGACGTCTCAAGAACAAGAGTAGCATGTTAAAAACGTTTCTCTTTAAAAGGATTCCTTCGATTCTTATACCGAAGTCCTCGGCGAAAAACACACGTAAAACGAATTCAAAAAGAAGAAATCGGATAATATTTTCGCCGCCCGACGAAATTTTACAGCGCAGCGAGAGAAAGAGGAAAGTTGTACATCAAAAAGACGACAAAAACAAGGTAATTATTTTGAAATAAATCGTTTTTCAACTGTGTAAATTTAGTACCAACTTAGCGCTATCCCCAGTAGTTCCGTAGAAGCTGAACAAGACTCAATAAAAATATATTTGAGGGAAGCGAATATACTAAACAAACAAATCACGGGGGTCGCCGTAAATGTACAGAAATCCAAATCCAGCGTGCACTAAAACTCTCAAATGAAGGCAACCAAATGAAAGAAACGCGACAGGAAGTTCAATAACAATAAATTTTCATTCAAGATGAGGCAAAAAAAACTTATCTAAAAGCACAAAAAATGTTCGAAATTTCACAGACGCGATTCGCTGCGTGAACGCGTGTTCGAATTAATTGTTCACGCAAAAGCGAAAGCGTGAGTTTTTCCCACAAATTTTGCAGTTATTTTATCGGCTGTGGCTTTGCCTATCGTGCTAAAAGCTGAATTCAACTTCCAACTAATATGTACATTGCCATTTTTGTTTTCTAAAGTCCAGGCAGCTGCTTTAAATCCACTATCTGTATTCAAAACTCTCTTGAAAGCGCACCGATCGCCTTGTTTTCGTCGCGGTTGAAGGAAGGAAAAATTATTCACAAGAAAAGTTTGAGGGCTCCGTTCATCTTGATCTTCCATTCTGAGGCTACCTAAACATCGATTTATGTTTTTCCTTTTTATTTTAAGTGCCAAGGAAGTAATTTGTCCGTTTTAGGAATGAAAACGAGACCCTGGAAGTTTGTAGATTTGGCCCGCAACGTGCCATGATTACCTGGACTTTTCGAGCCCGTGATTTGAAGACAAAAAACCGTCTTCAACAGCACAGGGTAACCGCGTTTTCAAAAATTGTAAACTATGACTAAATTAAATTTACTTTTTTGGATATCGTTAAGAATCAGCCGTTTGATTTAATGTAGATTTTATGCCAATTTTTATGCGACAAAGCATAGGCGCCCTTGGCCGGCGTGATTTTTATTTCCGGCCCTGCTGGCAGAAGAGACCTCTGCTAGCAGGGAAGATTTTTATGAAAGCCGAGGCGTAATTCTATCATCGAAATGAGTACACAGGCAAATATCATTTTCTCTTTTCACATTAGTAATTAGACGTTTTTTTCTCCAAAGAATATTTGCGATAAAATAGATTTTCATGTCCCGCGATAAACGTCTTGATGTAAACGACCCTTATGCATGCTAGTGCCGTAAACGTGGGTTGCCAAGGCAAAAGTGGCTCCGGTAAAATTCACGAAGTGGTTCTCGTTTATTTTACACTGTCAATCATTTTAGTTTTACGTGTTTCCGGTATATAACTACATGAACACCCCTTCCAATGTAAATTCTCATTGTACCTGAAGAAGGCTGGTTTGGCCAGCCGAAATATAGTACACAAAACTTAAAACCATTCTACGTTGTATCGGCCCTTGCTTTTATACTCATAGTAAGTCTGGAAAGCAAAAGCCACCTGTTTACCGATGCCAAACGAAAAATAATGTCCAAATTTTCTTCAAAATGGCTTTTTTAGCTCACGCAAAACATTCTTAAGTGTTTTTTGGTTATGGATAGCCAAGATGAAAATGAATGCCAACTTGATAATGTCGGGCACAGGGAGCAGAGGAGTCCTATTTGACCGTATTTCCAGTTAAATTTACCGTACAGTTGCAGCGCGAATTGATCGTCTTGGTTAGACTCGCCGTACGTACGTGATCAGACAACAAACAAACGATCGTGTTACGCCGATTTTCTTCAAAAAAGTTAATTTTATACGCAAACAGTAATGACTGTGGGTTTCTCGAAATCGCTCTCATAGAATTTGTTTAAACTCGCTACACATCAGGGAAAATATCTAAACTACAAGTACAGAAGACAGTTTAGCAAGAAAACCTCTAGATTTCAAGAATTTCGACTGTGAGTAAAAGAAATAATGACGTCATTGTGTTGCTATGGTAACTCCAATCTCGATAAAATACACCTCACCCGAAACTTTGGTCTATCCTTAGCAAGAGTGTTGATTTATGTTTTAGTGCCTTGTGATTTATATTTAAAGTTGGAAGGTGTCAGTACTCAAAAATCCAATCGAGCCACCTTAATCCTCCTCGCAGACACCTCGAAAACGAGAAGAAGCGGCCGCCATTTTGCCGACAATCGCTACTCACTATCTCTCTATGTATCACAGAATAGATAGAGAGTAGCGTAGCCAATCAGAGAACGGCATTCGTGATAGAACACGAGTAGATTTGTACTAAACCTCTATAGTCAGTAGCGGAGTATCACACAGGTTGAAAACTAGGGAAACTTTATGGATTGATCTTACCAATATTTCTTTTAGTTTCATTCACACAACGGTATTGATCAAGTTGGAGCGCGTCCCTAAACCGCAGTTCCGGTTGCTTATAGGAAGAGACAGCGATAAGAGATTAAGATAATTATACTGATAAGGGGTGAAATTGAGAGTTTGCTCACCGGAGACCAATGAAACACAGACCAGTGATCATTGAACTGCCTTTTTTGCAGAGAGTATTTGGAAAGGGCAAACTTCGCAAACTTTGAGATTTCATCTTTTCCATGTTCTCTTTTCATGCGTACCGTGACTTAACTCATCTCATTCGGAGATGGCAATTTCTCCACTTTGCAAGGTTCTTACGTACTCTGTATTGGAATCTGCTATCAGCACTTTTCAATGTTGTTAGTGAATTCTTTACTTCTTCTGGTGTTCTCCACCCCACAACTCCTATGTAAGCGAAAGTTTTAATTAAATTCCCATAGTAGTCAGTAGTAGTCCCTTTGTGGATAGTGAGAAGCTCACGCCTATGAACGCGGCGAGACTGGGGAAACTTGAAGTGAATGCAGCCGGGGGGGGAGGGGGTACCAAAACAAATTAATACGGGGAGGCTTCGCCCCGAGGTCCGACCCCTTACCCTTTTATACACCATTTTTGACAGAAAAGGTATCCCTTTCGTATACCTTCCATTGGGAAATGGTACCCCTTTCACAAGAAGTCTTTGTGTCATTTCCATGTAGCGTTCAATAAATTAAAACAGTACAGTCATAAGGTATATGTGTTCGAAGTATTTTAATGAAAGGCCCTTTTGCATATACCTAAATGACAGATTTCCCTGACCTTCTATATACTTCGAATCGCGAAATCCCCACCCTTTCATATACCTGAAGCGTGGAAAAGGTACCCTTTCCGGGCGGAGCCTCCCCGTATAGGCCATTATAGGGAGTACCCCCCGGGGGAATGCAGTCCTTTCGGCAGTCCCTTTATGTTCTTTTATTCTCGCTCCAGTCTCTTTTGCTACCCACTCTATTAATAGATTACGCTTCGGCTATCGAAAAAGGGACTGCCAGCGGTCTAGTTTTAATTCTGTCATCTAACTATTAGGGGAAAAAAAGCCTCCCGTTTTGAGTTACAAATTTCTCGCGACCTATTGTTCAAGACCTCGGTTAAAACCGTTAGACAAAAAAATGTATATTATATTGGCCCTTGCACTCTCTTTACAACTCGGTCAGTCCGGAACTGGCTCATGAAGACCCGGGTCTATACTTTCCTCGGTATTTTAAAATATTATTTTTCCAGGACGCCATATCAGACTTTTTTTGTTGTAGTAGCTGGAATATGAGCCCAAGTTGTCAATAATTGCGTGACTCGAGACTCTCCAATACTGGCTATCGTTCCGTACGTGATGGCCCTCTTGTACTTCACAGGCGTTTTCTCACGCATTTCAGCGCGTTTGCTGATGGGGTCAGATAGCAGAGATAAGAGTCAAAGGGTATAAATACAAAAGTACAAAACGTTTTAGAGCATCATAGCTCTTATACAGTCTACAGTTATATACAGCAGACTTTGTCAAAATGGCGAATCTATGGGGTTTTACCTTGTTGGTTCTATTCATGACAACTAACGGACTCCAAGCTGAACATGAGCTATCCGTGACAGGTTACGGGCCATTACAGATTGCTATGCTGCGACACGGAGAGAAATATGCCACAAACAGGGCATGCTACGCTTGGGAAGACGTTTCACCCTTGTACCACGGCATGACCCACATTCGAGGACTAAATGATAAAAGTGGGGACATCAACTTCAAAGTCAGCGTCCCCGTCATCATTTACCTTGCAATCGATTCGCGATATTCGTACATCCACGGAGATGACTACGGAAAGACAGGGGATCTGTTGATGCTAGGGGGATGTCACAAGCCGAGGGTCAAGTTCCCAATCTATAGAAGCAAGAAAGTCTATGGTCCGGGTTTGATTACGGTGAATTTCAAGTCCTCCCGTATGACAGGCATCTTCCTACGTGACAACGCCTATGAGGTTCGCCCGTACGCAGAGCTGAAAGTCACCTTCCCAGGCACCCCGCGTGAGATTAGCATGGTGCGAGCGGGGGAGAAATTTAGCACCAACCGGGATTGCTACGCAATGGAAGATATCCCTCCGAAATACTACGGACTGACGCATCTCCGGGGTCCAAACGACGAGACAACAATCACCTTTGATGTAAACATCCCAGTGGTAGTGTACGTGGCTATTGATTCGCGCCTTCATCGCCAGCACATTCTTCCTTCTACGTTCACAAACACCGGAGAGAAGATTGTACACGGTGGTTGTCACGCTCGCACCGACTTCCCAATTTACGCGCGGAAGTATGCGAGTGGGGGGACTGTGACCATCCCACTGCGTGAGTCCCGGATGCTGACCGTTATGGTAAAACCGCTGATCTAAATTGTAGGCAGTAGTGACAAACAAGGAGCTTTGGACTTGCTAGCTTAAGTTAATAGTGCGCTGTTTCATCTGATCAGAGGAATAAAACGTTTCATCAACGCCTATCCCATTTTTTCACTTGCATCGCTCGATCATCCTTTTCCCCACCGCGCTTGGGATCTCAATCACCTGTTTTCCCGCGCTTGGCATCGCCCAATCACCAGTTTCCCGCGCTTGGCATCGTCCGATTACTGAATGGCAAAAACCCGTTTCATATATCATGTCATATCATGCAGATAGTCATAGTGCAGAAGGGCATAATAGTAAAAGGCATCACACAAATAGGCAGAACGCGACATAATCAGAGGTCGTGGGAAGGACTAAGGCATGTGCCAAAATCGAACCAAGAGCCTTCGTATCTTTTGGTCGGGGCTCTGAGAGGATGGGTTTCTACGGGCACTAGTTTTGCAATTGCACCGCATCTTATCGCTCCCGGCCGCTAGGGGGCATTTCCCAAGCGGCCGTGAGCGATGAGAGGTGGCTGAGTTTGCAGGCTAGAAAAGACCATTCTTAATTGCATGACAATAGCCAACAGCGGAAAGGGGCCGTCATGACTTCTCAACGTCCCTGTGAGGTCCATTTCTTGGCTCGCCAAGGATAGAAAGTCTCGAAATCGACAAATTCACAAACTCGTCTTGGCAAATGCAAGTTTTCGAGCGTTTAGTTCAGCATATGTTAAGTGCATTCATGTCACACTATTTACAAACCTTTGAATGCTGTCCTTTAGTAGCATTTTCATTAAACTCGGAATGGGTTTGATTGAGGCCTGTAGTTTCTGTCTTAAATATTAAAAATTACAATCCAAGCTTTCGTCGATCCACGGCATCATCAGGGATAATAATATTTGGCGGAGACCTTATATGCAAAATGATAAAATAAAATGTGTGAATAATAATAATAATCAAATGAAGAATGATCCTCGCAGTTGTGAACGCAATTTATGCAATTGCGAAAAGAAGCCTGAAAAAAATTCAGGACTTCAACGGGGTTTGAACCCGTGACCTCGCGATTACCGGTGCGATGCTCTAACCAACTGAGCTATGAAGCCACTGACGTTGGGAGCAGGTCAATTGTGGGTTCATATGTTCAGATTTTTTTCAGGCTTCTTTTCGCAATTGCATAAATTGCGTTCACAACTGCGAGGATCATTCTTCATTTGATTTCATTTCCGCAGTTCATATATGATTCATATCATATATCATTCACACTCATTTCTTTCACGGGAACATATGAACCCACAATTGACCTGCTCCCAACGTCAGTGGCTTCATAGCTCAGTTGGTTAGAGCATCGCACCGGTAATCGCGAGGTCACGGGTTCAAACCCCGTTGAAGTCCTGAATTTTTTTTTTTTTTCAGGCTTCTTTTCGCAATTGCATAAATTGCGTTCACAACTGCGAGGATCATTCTTCATTTGATTTCATTTCCGCAGTTCATATATGATTCATATCATATATCATTCACACTCATTTCTTTCACGGGAACATATGAACCCACAATTGACCTGCTCCCAACGTCAGTGGCTTCATAGCTCAGTTGGTTAGAGCATCGCACCGGTAATCGCGAGGTCACGGGTTCAAACCCCGTTGAAGTCCTGAATTTTTTTCAGGCTTCTTTTCGCAATTGCATAAATTGCGTTCACAACTGCGAGGATCATTCTTCATTTGATTTCATTTCCGCAGTTCATATATGATTCATATCATATATCATTCACAATAATAATAATAATAATAATTAATAATAATAATAATAATAATAATAATAATAATAATAATAGCGATTTATTAGTAGTACTTCCACGAGGTGGCTCTTCGCCTACTAATTACAATCTCAAATCAAATCAAATTAAATTAAATCAAATGTTGGTTTTTGAGGAGAGGGGAAAACCGGAGTACCCGAAGAAAAACCTCTCGGAGCAGAGTAGAGAACCAACAAACTCAGTCCACTTACGACACCGAGCCCGGGAATCGAACCCGGGACACATTGGTGGAAGGCAAGTGCTCTCATCACTACGCCAACCCTGCTCCTGCTTCTGGGTAAGAAATGCGTGGAAATGCATGCAAAAATGCAAATACAAAACATGAATACAAAAGTAGGAATAAAGTGATCTAATGAGGGAGTGTTAAGATACTGTAAAAGCTCTATTAAGCCTCCCCGTCTCTACACCTCCTCTCTTATAAGCCCGGCCCCCGTTAGTATGAAGTCGGTTTTCTCAGTCTAATATGCCCCCTCTCTGATAAACCCTCCTTCAATTTGGGACATGAGATTTTGTAATTAGTCCTCCTATTCCATTTTAGGAAATCCACTTTGTGTGGTCCAGTTGGTTTGTTTTTAAACAAATATACACTCAAACACGTAATACTGTTTGCTGTTCTATATTAAATACTTAAGTTTCACTGCAGTTGTTTGAATTTTGAACAAAAACTATTTTAAGACGAAAACGGCATGTTTAAGATTTGAAATAATCACCCCCTCTCTATTAGCCCACCCCCCCTCCCCCCCTTTAATGAGGCCTGAAATTGCATAAGTCCCTCCGGGGGAAGGTTAATAGAACTTTTACGGTAGTCATTAAATTAAGTCATTACAACAAATGATCTGCGAATTCGCTACATTCCTCTCGGGAGATGAGCCGGTAAGTTTGTGCTTGCGAATATTTTAACCCTTTCACCACCAAAGGCCTCCCCTTTGACGAGTAAAATCGTCTGGCGTTAGACAGAGTAAAATCGTCTGGCGTTAGACAGAGTAAAATCTATAAAGTCCCCCTTGGTGGTGAAAGGGTTAAGCTTCAAAAAGTCGTACATTTACTGGGTCGTTCTTTCGCACAATGGCAGGGGCGTAGCGAGCCTATAGGCCCGTAGGCCTGGGCCTACAAATTTTCAGCCTGCCCGTCCTATATATTATTGTGCCGTTGTGAGAGATAATCAATTTCCTGAAATTCTTCGCGAACGTTACAAAAAGGCAACGCAATATATCAACGTATCTTAGGATTATAACAATCGCAACCATTCTGTAAGGGTGAGATTACGAAAGCAAGAGAAAACTTAGCAGACCGCAGGCTATGAAAATTAAGTGCTACCGACAACTGTACAGCGGTTAGGTATGGCAAGACGGGAAGCTCCTGGGCAGTCATGGCGAAGCGGAACCAACGATGGTTTCTCAGTAGGAATGGTTTTTTTTTCTTTCTCAAATTTGTCTGCGTGGTAAAGGGGAGTTCAGATCACATTCATTCATGGCAAATAAAACGGCAATTTCTTGCTTGGGGGATACTGGATGATGAATATTTTGGTTCTCTGGTAAAATTCAGGGTGTATATCTTGACTTCACAAACACATTTCGAGTCTGAGGAATGCATGAAATGGCGTTTTAGAGGTCTGAGAAAAAAAATTTCCCGGCGGAGCATGCCCTCGGACCCCCCTAGAAGCTCGCAACTTCGGCTTGAAAACGACTCTCTCGTTAAAAACGGGCCTACAACTATTCAAAAACCTCGCTACGCCCCTGAATGGTCTTGATTTCAATACCTTTGTAGTCTTTTGCGGCTGATGCACCATATACCAAGTCAATGAGCTTTCAGGGGTAACATCACAAAGCATACAACAATGGAGAAACAATACAAAGAACGATAACAATAAACCAAATACAATGGACTTGGTACATGGTGCATCAGCCCGCGAGGAAATGTTTTTCTTTACCGAGGAGTTTTCATTGCATGCCGAGATGCTCCCGTGAACGATCGTGAATAAAACGTGTCATGCTCCCAATGTAGTGCTGATTGCATTTGTTGCAGGTAATTTGGTAGACGGCGTTTCTGACTAAGCCGGCATAATTTGGTGTTGGAGATGGGACCGTTGTCCCTACTGCATGTGCGCTCCTTGGTATTGTGGGAGAGAGCTCGTCTGAGGGTGAATGATTTGTGGGCGACACGTACTGGGATGTCCTTTTTCCGGACAATTCTAATGATTTTGTGGTTTAGTCGTTCTGAGATATATGGAATCTTAAGATATGACCATTCTGTGTTGGAGAGATGAGGATTTCTTCAGCGGTGCTGGAGGCGCTTTGTTTGGTCTGTTTTTTTTCTGGATATCCGCCGGTTTAAGCGGAGGATGTCATCGAATGTGTTTCATGCTTTGCGGTTGCCATTTGTCAGGAAGCAAATTAAGCAGAAAATCCTTTGCGTTAAACAATAGGGCAACCATTACACGTCATTAAATCCAAAATGGCCCCGCCCGGGAAATTTAAAAGCGAAAATAGGCGATGATGATATCCATTTTTTGTACACTTTAATGTTATATCCACATTTTAAAGCAAAATTTGATTGGCTAAGAGAAATGCAGTTTTTAGGAAACACCGGTGCAGAAAAAAGGTAATTCAGTGCAGAAAAAAGGAAATACAGTGCAAAACAAGGTAAAAAACTGAGGATTCTGATTGGTTGATAAACAAAGGCGCTGCGATTGAGCCAATCAAACGCGGCCTCTGAATGGCGCAAAGTCTGAAGAGCTGCAAGCGACTCTGTGAGCCAAAACAATGACTTGCTGTTTGAGCAGGTTTTCTTTCTTCGTGACCGCAATAACAGCAGAGAAGCTGCAAAACAGCTCTAAATAGGAGAAACGGCTGCAAAAAGCACTGTATTTTAGCTGTCTGTTTGGAAACAGTGGTGTCCAGAGAAGGGAATTACCGACGTAATTGGAATTACGAGTCCGTTGATGGAGTGACGCCGAGATTAATAAACAAACAAGGACAAACAAGGCGAAGATAACGAACTAGAAAGCCTGAAGGTAATGATTACAGCGCTTGATGGACACTTAGCAAACAAAGTAGCCTTATAGCTATAGCCTGTAATTGTTTAGCCAGTTTTTACAGCTAAAAACGCTTTAAAAACATTGAGAAAACTGTTTCACCTTAGCTTCGTTGCGTTGCTTCTGCAACGTTAAGAAGCAATTTTTTCATGTAAGCTTATGTTATTAATAAGTAATCATATGATTTTTCTCGTGCAATTTGGAATAAATAAGCACTTGTAAATTTTTTCGAAGACCACAAATTGCACCCGCCCTACGGGCTCGTGCAATTTTGTGAGTCTTTGAAAAAATTTACTCGTGCTTATTTATTCCAAATTGCACTCGAAATCATGTGATTACCTATACAAATTGTTGTAAGAGTGGAGGTTTCCTTTACACCGCAAGCGTTGGAAAACGTTTGTAAAATAGCGCCGTTGGAGAAATTTTGTGGAGGTTTGTCATGTAATAAGCGCAAACCGCTGTCTTCCCAGACCACCCTGCGCGCCTCAGTTTACTTCTCCTTCGTCGGATCCCCGGCGTAAATATCCAAAATCAGGTAATAACCTACTGCTTGGTAGACTTCGGTGCATTGACACCGGGCCGTTCTTCAGGGTATCTAAGCTAAATGCTGGAAGGCAATTTCAAGCGAATTTGCTTTCATGCAGTAACGATACTTTTGACATGCATTGGAGTCACTGGAAGCCGAAGCAAGTTTCCGACAATGTTTCCCAGCTGTGTGGTCACTCCGCAAGGAGTGCTATACATAGCCCTTGAACGGAGAACCAATCTGGCCTTCATGTTATCATTGATAAGGTTCCACTGAAAACACCAAACACCAACGTTGATATGAATCACCTTTTAATTACGTATTAACGAGCTTTACAGAGCAAAAACCTTAGTGGTTTCAAGAATTTAATTCTGAACAAGTTTTGCTATGAAAATATAGTGCACTGACAACGATTTCGACCTTCACTAGCTGTACACTTTTTTCTCAACTTTCATTTTCGCATCACGCAGGACCTTGTAACTTACCAAATCACTGATCGCAATACTCACACTACACTAACACTTCCTGCTCTGACCAAATCGAGCCTTTTCCGGTCAATCTTCATAAATTTAGTAAGCAAGTAAATAACCACCCAAATCGAGATTGTACTGGACTGCGCCGCTACTCTCTAAATTTTATAAATTTAGTAAATAAACCTGACGTAAAATCTCACTAGGTAAACACATTACTAAAATTACGTTTGGATAAAGATAAATACTCCTGCGGGTCAACTTCAAATTCATTTTATGATCAATATATTAATACTGGTTCACGCTGCTATTGTTCAGCAACACGTCATCTCCCTTCTGCCCTCTACCCACAGCTACGTGATTTACAAGAAAATAACTTTCTACTCCCTAAAAAGAACCTCGAGTTACATGATCTGATAAACAGGTTATGCGGTTTTGGGAGTTTGAAGATAAAATGTGTTGAAAACAATCACATAACAGCTTGTGAATACTTTATATTGTCGGTTCAGCTGTTCCTGGTGGAACAATTTGATCATGAAATAAAATTTAATGAGCAGAACCATTCCAAGGTACTGTTCGTTATGCTGTACAAAGAGGTTACACCTTTTGACACTGTGGATAAAATCCTCAAGTTTGACGATTTAAATCTGTAGATTAAACCCCCTACTGATTTAAACAAGCTACTGAGCCAATATTAAGAAGTTCCATATACTATAAAAAGGCGTGCTCGCCACGTGGACTAGAGGCCAAAGTAGGTCATTTACTGCATAGAATATTACAAGCGTAGACTTTCTAGTCACAGGATTACGTTGTTAAGGAGTTCAAGTCTCCATGACAATGCCCTGCACCTTTAAAAAGTGAGTGAACGGTCCAGCCATTCAAGTTCCTAATAACAACAAATTGTACAAGACTCTGAAGGGCTTAGCAAAAGAAGAAACGTCACAGAAACGGGAGTCCAGCTCTCTGCTTCCCGCGAGCTTCAGTTATACAAAATAACCCGTGGCAAGGTACTTGACCCTTAACTTTGGCAAAAGTACAAAACTGTCAGTGGCTCAGAAGTGGGTCTATTCCAGTCAAAGTGTTTGAGCAATACTTGGAACCTGTAAATAAAATCCTTACAGAAGTATAACCATTCAAATGAAAGCTACTGAGTAGAACTTTCATGTGCTGTACAAGACGGTTGTTTCTTTTGTGGCTGTGGATAAAATCCAGAGATATGACAACACAAATGAAAGTTATTGGCCAGTTGTTTCAATAGAGATTCTTCAAAAAGAGATTGGATAAAATCACAGTGAAGCTATTCAAATAACAGTTGATGACTATTACTTCTCTGTGATACTATCAATTATGTCGCAGAAGAAGATTTTTGAAGTATCAGTCCATGGATTTTATAAATTTTCCCCACTCAAAACCAAAAAACCCGAGTAACTCTTTCTTGTGGGATGGTTTTTTTTCCAATTTCAATTTCATTTTTCAGTTTCCTGTATGTACTTTTGTTGAACCCTGCACTCTAGCTAACCACTCAAAAATTATAAACGCTTGGAAAACTTAGCAACCACGACTTTCCAGTTCCCAAAGTAAAATCGAAAGATGCTGTTGTTTCGTCTCCCTTCACAAAAAACCCGAGTATTATGTTGTGATAAACAATGTTAGCACTACCCTCCCCCCTCGCATTACTCCCCCACTCCTTTGAAGGATGGATGGCATAATGACCTCGTTTACATGCACTTATACCTTAATGTAAACGAACAAGTGTGCGTTCGAAAAATTGTCAAAATATGTAAGGTTATACGTGTAGTAGCATAAAATAATTGGTAATTGACAACACAATAATTTGTTCCACACAGTGGAAATTCCCCTTTTTAATGCTACCCTTTATGTTTATGTAGAATTATGTTTATTGTCTGAATGTGAATGGACACCTACAACGGTACCCTTTACGAACCTTACTGTTATCGTCATGAAACTAAACTCAATGAATATATAAAATTTCAAGTTCCGTCCGCAAGACCCCAAGCTAACTAACACGTATCACAAACGAAACCAAATCCATCACAAGCTCGCTTAAAAACAGTCCAAAGCTTGCAAATGAACCACAGGCCACGTACGCTTTCCAACCACAGCTTACCAACCACATCACCATGCAAGTGTCAATGGTAGGACTTGACTTTGTACCGCAACACAAGATACGAGGCTAATCGCAGTGAAATGAAGAATAAAACCAACACAAAACAATCGAAATAAATCTTAGCGCCTTCCAAGTACAGCGCATTTTCCTCGACGTCCATGGCGTCCAAAACATCCTTGCTATTTTCGAATATACACCGCTTGTCTTTGCACTCAAGAGGTCCTCGTTTATTTCCATATATGGCCACAACTGTGCCTTCCCAGCTGTAGCGCGCATACGACACGTATGTCAGCCACTGCATGTACTTGGGTATGGTGTCAAAGTTCACGAAGAAACCGCTGAACAGTAGCACAGGAATCCCAGTCACTGGAGCGACATAAACTGCAGTCTGCGAAGAGAATGCGAGATTGAACGCTTGCTGCGGTCACCGGGAATTCTAGACGAACATTGCAAGTTTTAACTCGAATATAATAAAGGTTTGACGTGCTCAATTGCTTCTTAATATTATTTGTTAACTTATCGGTGGGTTCTGTTACGTTCTCACGTTGCGCAAAATTGCGCCTATTCATGAGAAAGAAAAATAACTGACTTAAGCTACTAAGGGCCCGCAATATTCACAACTCGGAAATGGTGAGTAATGGAGGCCTTACCCTACACTTGTATTTCAATTTGCTAAAAATGAATCATTGGCTAACGAAATGGTAAATGGATATATGTACCGTATATATCACATAGTTTCATGGCGGTTTACAATTCTTCTCTAGGGTGAGATCGGACGTCAGCCTGTAAAGGCGCCTCTGGTACCTGGTATCAGTCCATGTTTGATCTCACCCACCCACCCAACACACACATGAATGTCAAATACAGATGAAAGATAGAGATAGACCACCACACCGGGAACTACACCCCCTACTCTTTTCGAACGGTGTGTGGGTTCTTTAACGTCCCACAGATTATTAGGTGCAAGTGTTGTGAGACGGGACCTACGGTTTATCGTCCTTGTCCAAGAAGACTAGAAAGTCTAACCGTCTGCAGATGTAATTACAAAGGCAGCACTTTCTCCTCGAGTATTTAAAGACCCTGAGTGTTGGTCCGGCCGGGGTTTGAACCCCCGTACGGTAGTCCGGTACTCTACTAACTGAGCTAACCGGTCGGCTGGCTCCGAGCCAGGGATTAAGTTTCTTCCTTGCTCTTTTTAGAGGACTACGGTCATACTGTTACATAAATTAGCTCAAAACTATTTTCGTTCTAAATATACTGAAGGTTTTTTTCCTTACACCTTATTGCACACATTGCGATGACCAAGTTTTACAGCGACGCAATGCGCAACGCACTGTTACAATCTCGCACATCGAGTTTAGGTCCTTACTGCGCAAGCTTAAAGTGAACGCCGAATGTGAGCAATTGAACCGGAAGTCTGAACGCTGCACAACATTGTTTAAGCTAGTACTCACCGGAAGACTGGGTGCTACTGTTCCTATAAGCAACCCAATGGACTGAGCCACGAGACACGTGAGTATCGTGACGGAGAGAAACTGTGTGTAACGCAATCCTTCGTTGGGTTGATCCGTCATGAAATACACTATCGTACAGTAAATCACAGGAAACAGAATCTGTGAAAAGGTGAATAACCAGAAACTGTCAAATGAACATCCAATCTTTATAACCATTGCACTCGGTCAGGAGCCACCAGACAAAAATTTAATGGTGAAAGATGTGTTCTATTTAACCTCACACGCATACTTGACACATTCTACATTCAGACCCAGAAGTGTGTAGGACGTTTTTTTACAAGAACTTAGCCTGCGTAGCTGGCGGCATCGTAGGCGTGGGAAGCAAAGTTTTGGCGGTGGCGAGGGCGAGGAGAATGGGGAGGAGGCTAACGTCACTCGTTGTCGCGGCTTCGCCGTTCGCTTTTCGCAGCTCTGCCGTCCATGCAAAACTTTCCTTAGAGCGCGAGTAGATTTATACCAATACCCCGGCTCTTATTTCACTCAGGCGCTCCTGTTCATCCACTCCCTTGCTACCACAAAAATTCATTGCTCTGTCACTTAAGATGCCTGTTACTCTGTAAATCAAGTTCCTTGCTACTCTACTCGTCTCACCCTTCTACTTATGTAAGGAGAAAAAACTGAAAACAATTCAAAACATCTCGCTCTAGCTCGACTTGCCGTGCACGTATCTTGCTAAACAGAAAATCCTATTGTCCATGTGCTTCATCAAATATGTGGTGTCCCGCATAGCATCTACACCTCTGAAAAGGGAGTGGCCCCATCCAGTGACCCTTTCCCCCTTAAAGTGCCCATAACCCTAAAATATTTTTTTCGCTTAAATAAACCTTTGCACCTGTTCAAAACGCATTGCGCCTTTTTTTTAACCAAATCTTGACTTTTTACAGGCTGTAAAAGATACGAAATCTGGCCATCATCTGTCCCACGACCGAGCTAGTAAGGGGTGTGGGTCTAGTCCTGGTTTTACGTCACAAACTGCTTTGCATGCATGTTTACAAAGACTTAATGCAATGCAAATCGGTTTGTGACGTAAAACCAGGACTATACCCATGCCCCTTACAAGCTCGGTCGTGGGACAGATGATGGCTAGATTTTGTAACTTTTACAGCCCATTAAAAGTCAAGATTTGGTTGAAAAAGGCGCAATGTGTTTCGAACAGGTGCAAAGATTTATTTAAGCGAAAAAAATATGTTGGGGTTATGGGCACTTTAAAGGAGCTCGGACACGATATTTGGGGTCATTGTTAGAGACATAAAAAAATACACATTTAAATAATGGGAAACAGTGAAATAACAATTGCTCAGGGAAGATAAGCACCAAAGAGACAAGAATAAATGCAAATATGGCGAGGATGGTGAAGGATGGAGAGATTGAAACAGATTACAAATGACCGTTTTGAAAAGTTGAGGCTAAACTTTTTAAAATCCGAAGACCGTGACGTAGCTCCTTTAATAGTCTACTTTCCTCCCAATCGGAAATTCTTACCCATTAGTTGGCGAAATCCTAATGGTTTACTTCTTTGCCAAAGTATCACCTCTTTATTAATTTCTCACCTGGAATGGGACATCTGCCATTGTTTTCGCCAAATAATACGACTTGAGACTGTACCAGTTATTCAGATGTTCGCGTATAAACACAAGTTTCTCCATGGGGACTGCAATGAAAAACAAGTACATGAATTCGTCACTCTTATCCTTTCTTTTAGCAAAAAAAGAGCCATTATATAAAATAAATTTTTCGATCCATCCGAATCAAAGCAAGTACTTCTTAAAATCCTTGAAACTGAGAATGACTATACTGAAGTATCCCAAATTATTCAATGCGTCTTGAAGTTTGAATATTAAGTAACAACCACTTCGCCATCTTTTATTCTAGTGCACTTAAATTTATTGTGACTATTCTAAACACTAGAGTGCGTCTAGCTGTCTAGGAACAAAACTTTTGTGTTTATTTTTTTTTCTCTTTTTCTTCTGAGCCTGCCTCGAATAGCTACTAAGCTACCTGCGGGCTTTTTGTGACACAAAACAGCTTGATTGTTACACGTAGATGGAATGACAGGAAGATAAATTCAAATGCTCAGGCACCATCCAAGTTTAAATTACGTTTCCATTTGAAACGCACAGAGCGGAGACGCATCATAAAGTACGTGGTTTCACAGCGTTACTAGGACAAGGCGAAACAACATGATCCTGCTATTAAAAATGACAGCAAAATTTTTCTACAATTCCAGGAAATTGTAAGCAGTTACTTTTGATGAGGTTTCTCTGAGGACTACAACTTATTTCACTCTTGCGTTTAAACTTGTGCCTCAATGTTTTGGCGAATACGGTGAAAAATCATCGATTACCTATTTTTCTCTTTTACTCCTTCGCATACTCGCAAGATATGTGCCGTGCGTATTACGGTTTACAGTAATGTAATCGGTTTATGGCATAACGCTACCACTGACATCCTTTTAATATTTTGGAAAGCTTTAGCATGCACTTGTGTGTCCATTTTTTGACGATCAAGGAGAAAAATCACCGATTACCTACTCTCCTCTTGTTACTCGTTGGCCTTCTAGAAGATGTGTGCTGCGCGTATTACGGTTTACAGTAATCTAGTCGGTTTATGGCATAACGCTACCACCCTTTTAATATTTTCGGTTGGAGAGCATACATGAAACCAAAGCGAGATCGGCGCGCTATGATATCACACACCATTACTGAGAGAAAATCAAAGCGCATTATTGATTATGCAGAGAGCAGAGTTGGCGCAGTGGTGAGAGCGCTCGCCTTCCACCAATGTGTCCCGGGTTCGATTCCCGGACTCGGCGTCATAATTGGGCTGAGTTTGTTGGTTCTCTACTCTGCTCCGAGAGGTTTCTCCCGGGGCACTCAGGTTTTCCCCTCTCCCCAAAAACCATTATTTGATTTGATTTCATTTGAATAATTTAGAGTTGATTTGATTTAGTCTCCCCAATTGGTAGAGCATCTGTGCTCGGCCAAATACACTTGAGACTTAAATAAAGTGATTATTATTATTATTATTATTATTATTATTATTATTATTATTATTAATATTAATATTATCATTATTATTATTATCATTATTATTATTGTTATTATTAATATTATTATTATTATTATTATATGCGTAGTTAAAAAGGAGAAATGTCACAGACAGACTACACTTACATGTTAGAACAGTCGGCATGAGGGAAGTGAACATGAGAAAGAGAAGAGAGAAAAACAGACAGCCAGTATTGTTGAAGACCTTGTTGCCATCGTTTCCAATGCCGTGATACAAGAGTCCAATGAGCACACCAACAGCGGCTATGGACACAAACCGCAGATGAGTAAACACGCGATCCCTGAAGATTGACTGGGCAGCTCGCTTGAACAGTACCATGAACTGAAGACAAAACAAAGATGATGGATAAATAACACTGAGTATTATAACCAGAAAAAGATGCATTGTGTTGGGCTTACTTAAGGGCCAAAGCGGTTTTGAAAAGTCCCTTTATAAAAAAATAAAAATACTTACAGAAAAAAGCTTTTTGGATTGAAAATTTTGAAATTTTATAAAGGCCAAAAAAAGGAACCCAACTGAACGGTAAATTAAATTCATCAATAACCCAACTTAAGAAGTAGTCGTTTCCTTTCAAAGAACACAGAAGGCACGTAAAAAATAGGCGAGTCCGCCGATACTACCTGTTTTCTTTAAAGGGGGCATCTTAACTACTTCCGGAGTTACTTTAAAATGCTAACTGGAGGATCGAAATCTAAACCCCAAACCCCAAAATAGTGATTCACAGCTTCAAATGATTCAACGAGTAGGTATTTTATTAGGTTTTTCTCAGGCGTTGAATCAGGGTACATTTCCTTGTTTTTCCTGGTATGCTAAATTTCTCTTGGATTTTTGGAGCATTTCGTGATCAAGAGAAAAATATTTAGTTTCAGAACATACAAATATTCATAGCCCTCTATCATAATGGTGGAAGATTTTTATTATTCTTTTGTACGCATGTTAATTAGCCTTACTAATCTTATATACCTGCCAACCTTTTTCATAGTCAAATGCGCGAGAGTTTAGTCTCCTCGTGACGGGAATTTCCGAAAATGTTCCGGCGACTCCCGACGATTTCTCGAAGACTTTCGAACGCTACCGAACATGTCCGAAGATGTTCCGATGACTTCCGAACACTTCCGAAGCTGTTTGAATTCGTTTCCAGTTCCTCAAATGCAAACTGAAACGCTACATTTTAGCGCGTTCTGATGCAGTCAGGACTCAAACTCGGCATAAAGTGCAGTTTGTTGGAACATTTACAGGGAATATTGAATTGAATTTTTTTAAAATGTGTTAAAGAACTAGTCAGGCGTGAGAAATTGTTCTCAATGAGTGAGATCAACAACTTTGGTCCGCAGGCGTGAGTCTCACGCATAATGCGTGAGAGTTGGCAGGTATAACCTTACTTTCACGCAAAAATTCTATTGAATATTTGACAAGGAAGTGAGGCTACCGGTAGTAAGGTTAATAATCACACAAATGAAAGAATAATTTGTCAGAAGAAATTATGATCGGGTCTGTGGCACACCCATTTTTTAAAGGGGCTATGTCACGGTTATTTTACGGTTGCTGGGGCAAAATTTGGGTTAATTTAAGACTAAGAACATTTTTTAAACACAAATTGGTCTTAGATCTCCAACAGAAAGACAAAAAGTTGTTTTTTTTTAAGAAGACCAACGCATAATCGGTTTATAATGGTTCTTACTAGACAGGAGAGCTGAAACTTGAAAAACAGTGGCCCACTTTTTTCAAATTGCAATCCGTTTCCATCCTGACCATCCGTAGGCGAGAAGCCTTATTTTTTATCTGACTGCACTAACAGAGTAGTTTTAACAAAACTGGAGCGTTATTTTAAGTTTCCATAAACATCTCCTGTGGCTTGTTAAATTCATACCAAAACCTCGTGACACAGCCCCTTTAAAAAGGCAAGACAAACTCGACAAGCAAGACAAACTCGATCTAAGGCTCCTCCCTCTTTCTTCACACAGAGGACCCAGGAAACAGTTTATGAAGTCACCCACCTGTGTTGTTTGACTAGCCGCGTGTATTATACTGTCGGTGCTGGTTTTCACATTACAGTTTGGCAGCATGGACACCACCATGTTCCTGGAGTCATAGCTACAACTTGTGCTGCTTGTTAAGCTTTTCTTCTGTGTCATGCTCTCCTCGCGAGCTTTCCACGCCTTCACTAAGCTTGGTATCACATTGTCACCATATTCCCCTGAAGCTACTTCAATGACTGACAAGATAAAAGAAGGCAATTAACAAGAATGACAGCCTCAGTGGCTTCATAGCTCAGTTGGTAAGAACATCACACCGTATGGCGAGGTTATGGGTTCAAACCCTGTTGAAGTCCTGATTTTTGTAATTGCGTAAATTGCGTTCACAACTGCGAGGATCATTCTTCAATAGACCATTTTACAGTTCTTTGCTCAGTACCCTGGCCTTTGATTGAATGCGAGGCTGGGGGTGACCTTGTTTTAATAAAAACCTACCTGCTTGTCTTATGGAAATTATGCTGATTAAACACTAGTTAGCATAAGAGAAACATGATTTACATAAGAAAAGTACATAGGTTTGTATCAAAACAAGGTCGACTCCAGCCTCTCTTTCACTGAAAATTGGAAAATGGTCTACTGATTTCATTTCCGCAGTTCATATATGATTTCATTTCATATATCATTCACACTTAAATAAATTGATTTGATTTGATTTTGAAGAATATGAGGCTGAAATCCGAGGTGTGTGTTTAAGTAGCAGTAACTTTTGAGTCTGTTGGTGAAATTCAACAGAGAATGTAATTATTCAAATGAAAGCCACTGAGCAGTACTTTCCTGTGGTGCTGTTTATTATGCTGTACTGTAAGATGGTTCTAACTTTTGTATCTCTGGAAGAAATCCTAAAGTGTGACAATTCAAATGACAAGCTACCGAGCAGTACTTTCCTGTGGTGCTGTTTATTATGCTGTACAAGCTAGGTGGTTCTAACTTTTGAGTCTCTGGAAGAAATTCTAAAGTGTCACCATACAAATGAAAGCTACTGAGCAGTACTTTACTGTGGTGCTGTTTATTATGTTGTACAAGGTGGTTCAAACTTTTGAGTCAGTGAATGAAATCCTAAAGTGTGACCATTCAAACAAAAACTACTGAGCAGTACTTTCCTATGATGCTGTTTGTTATGCTACAAAAGGTGCTTCTAATATCTGAGCCTGTGGATGAAATACTAAAGTGCAACCCTTCAAACACAAGCTATTGAGCAGTACGTTCCTGTGACAGGAGCCCATCACTGCCTGTGGTACTGTGTCGTATCTAGACTTGCCACAGGTCGACCTCTAGAGTCTCATAGCAGAAAAGCCACCATGAGGAGTGAGCTTTTAGGCTGCAAAGCGGTTGAGCGGGCAGCAAAGTCACAAGAGGCCGACTTGTCTCGCTAGAAGGGTTTTCATTTGTGTTTTGTGCCAAAAACGGGGAGTGGCATGACTCGCATTTGGAAGAAGAGCATCAGTAATCGCTTTTGCAATCGACCCCATGTTGGAATTTCAACCGCAAGTCACGTTTCATTGCTCATAATTACTTTTGATTGACAACGTTATTCCTGAGTGTCCCAAAGATCTACTCTGATTGGTCTAAGCACAGCAACTCGTTTTTTGGGTTGCTAAAAAATTGGTGCCAATCAAGGATGAAAAGTCCTTCGTCCAGCGCCACATTAAATAGGATGAGGGATTTTTTCGAAAGTCTATGTCTTATTATGCAGACAGTTTCATTAACAGCTTTATATTCACTGTCAGTACTCACTGTAGTCAGCTGGATTGTGGTACTTGGGACACACAAGCCCTTCACTGCACAAGTAAGGCAACAGGTCTGACACTGAGCCGTGAAACAAGCAGTTTCCTTCTGTTAAGATGTACAGCTACAATACAATAAGAAAGAAGATTATAAGAAACTGCATTTTGAACTTTCTGTTTTCTGCAGAGGAAGCAATGTTTAGAACACACAATAATTAATGTTCAACCTGTTTGTCTGTCTGAGGCCCTGATAGCTGTCTGTGAATTGACCTCTGACAATGCAATAACTCACCTTGTCAAACATTTCAAAGAGCTTTGCACTTGGCTGATGGATGGTACAAATCACAGTCCTCCCACCATGAGCCAGTGTTCGCATGAGGCCAATGCACTGATATGCAGATGAGCTGTCCAAACCACTGTTAAAACAATGACAATGGTTGTTAAGCATTTACCAAAAAAATCTGGAAAGTTAGAATGTAAATGGGAAGCCTATTTTGGTTGTTCCCAAAATTTCTTGAAAGGTAGTCTTAATTCCCGAATGGAACGCTTAGATCACTCTGTAAACCTGACCTTTGGGAATGTTCATGGATAAGAAACATGTGTAGACCTTGGAAATTTTCATTTGGGCTTTTGAAGCATCCCATATTGCAACTGTCCACCAACTGCTGATTAAATGGCAAACTAGCAATGGCATATATAGTCAACTCAATAAAATTACTGAATTCCAATTGGTTGAGAGCAGTGTAGCCTTTCTATTGACTATTTTTGCTGTTATGATATATAATTTTACTAAGGGGCACAATATTAGTCTACCTAGATGTGCCCCTCTCCTATTTAGTATTACTTCATTCTCAGTAATTAATAGCTATGTAATTAATGCTAAATGGAGAAAAAATAAAATACAAATACAAAAATACAAATATTTTTAAACTAGCTTTCATAAATACAACAATCTCTCACATCTTTCAAATGACTCTTTTTGTCTTACAATATCAGAGTGAGGGGGTCATCCTGAAAACAGATAGGAAAGTACCCCTCAAATGGCTTAATACTGTGACTTGATCCACAGTCTAATTCAGAACCATCTTGTACACCGAAGGGTTTTAACAATGATTAAGAGATCAGCAAAGGTTCATACATGACCGAAGAAATGAAAGAGACTGAATCACTTCTTAGGACATGAAATCTACATGCCAAAATTCAGTTACTTTTGAGCAAACCAAAAATTGATCACAAAATCAAGGGAATGTTCTTTCTCTGAACCCTTCAGTTACCTTGTAGGTTCATCAAGGAATATTACAGGTGGATTGTTGACAAGTTCAAGTGCTATCGACAGCCTTTTTCTCTGGCCTCCAGAGATTTCACTCAACCTTGTGTCAGCTGTCTCTGTTAAGCCCAGGTTCAGCATGATTTCATTAATCTAAGACAAAAAGATGCAAATGCAAAACAATCAATGAAAGTAGAAGTAAAAAATATCTTGAATTAGGTTGTAATTAGCAACAAAAATTGAACAAAATAAAATTGAATACAACTTACAACTCTTTTCTTGTCTTCATGGGTGAGACATTCTCTAAGATGCAAATTAGCAGACACCTAAATGAATAAATGAATAATACAAAGAAATTAGTTAATAATTTAAAATTTACTCCTACCCCCAGGGGTGTGAAATGATAAATTATTAAGAAAAGTTACCGGTAATATCTAAATTAATAACATTATCATGCGCAGAGATGATTTCCGGTCTCGGCGTCATATGCGAGTTGAGTTTGTTGTTGGTTCTCTACTCTGCTCCAAGAGATTTTTCTCCAGGTACTCCAGTTTTCCCCTCTCTTCAAAAACCAACATTTCTAAATTCCAGTTCAATCTGGAATTTCGAGGGCCACAGGTTTGTCAGTTGAGTCACTGTTAAGCGTGACCCTCATTGAACAAAGTCGGGTAAAATGAAATGGAAAGAATCCTGGGCCCAGTTGTTTGAAAGCTGATTAACCCAAATCCAAGATTAAAAATTAACCAAGGAGTTTATTTCTCTATCCACAAACGTTATTCAACGCCGATATTCTGCAAAATTCTAGATAAGTAAACATCGCAATTCTGAAAAGCAAGGAGCAGCAAAAGAAACTTACATCCAAAAGTTAAAAACTGCAACCAAAGTTTACGCTAATCCTGGATTAAGTTAGTGGGCTTTTGAACAACCGGGCCCTGGTTTTTAATTTACCATCATAGACTCCATAACAGTGAGGTGCGGCAGGAGTACGTCATCTTGCATGATGTAACAGGACATTTTACGGAACTGTCTCAAGTTGCGTTCCACACCGTTAACCAACACTTGACCCCCTGCATCTTTAGTTCTAAAACAGAGAATGCATCACTTTTAATGCTGAAAATATCACACAGTTTAATTCCATACTAAGGCATCTTAAATGCATACTACAGTGACTTGGAAAACGATGACCCAAAGTGAGATCAAGATAAACAGAATCAACAGTGCAGGCCGCAAAATGTGTCCTTGTGAATAGCTGAAGGCTAATACAGTCATACACAGCTTTGTTAATCTTGAATGAAAAGCCTCCACTATTTTAAGAAAAAAAAACCTCCAGCATTCCTCCATGTAAAGGACAAAATGGCAAAATTCTCAGAGGGAGTCTCTGTGTTAGAGAGCTGTTTAAATGGGTCAACCCACCTGTATCCAGCAAGTATGTTAATCAATGTTGATTTTCCAGCTCCTACAAATGAATAAAATTTAAAATTTAAAATTTAACAAAACAAAAAGGAAGAAAATGGGAAAGGTATCCACGAAAATGACAGGTAATCAAATGATTAATACACTGAATTATTAGGCATGGCTTTAATAATAACATTACAGAAAACACTGCACATATTTGCATTTTTTCTTACATGTTTGCTTTAATTAAGGTCAGTACACACAGTGACTATGCAACAAGTTGCAGGGACAAGGGCCACCTTTTGTGCACCACCTGGAAGACATGTTGCTGGGTCAAGACGCCTACCAAGTACACACAAGGCAACTTGTCTATGGGTGGATAACGATTAGCAATAATATTGGTTCATGCATCAGCATGCGTTTATCAATATATGAAGCATGCAAGAAATTTGAAGATCACAAAAGATACCTACTAGTTGTTCGAAATGAAGCTCAGGAACTCTAGCTTCTCGAGTGCTCTCCAAACATCCCAAGTGCTTCACATCTCGATGAACACACAGCTGATGCATGAACCAATTGTTTTATAACATTTTCAACGTGGTAGTTTAACATCATTGTCATCAGCGTGCACAATGGGAATATGAAGCACGCTTGTGCAAGGGAATTAGATTACACAAATTTACTAGCTATTACTAGCTATTTATTTTTATTGTTGCAGGGGCAGGTTGCCAGGTGCACACGAGGTGACACTAAAAAAATTGTGTCATTCTCTCCCCATGACCTGACCTGTGAGTAAGGTTGCTGGGACAATAATTATTTGGTTGCTGCGACAACATACTCCAAAATTAGGCATGCCACAAAAGGGCGAATCATCACTTTGACCTCTCTCCCCAATTATCTATCCCCGCAACTTTTTGCCTGCTGTGTGTCCACCTATTATAGATCTAAAGTAAGCGATTAATCCTTCAAGCCCCAATAATTTCTCCTTAAAATATCAGTGTTTGATTAAACAAGCAGGCTCAGAAAATTTTAAGGAAACAATCACCAAAGACAAAACCATATTGTTTGTTGATTGTTATTGCTGTATAGACAAATTCTTCCAAACTAATAACATAAGAACCATATTGCGGACAGGAGAATAAGCATGTGAACATCAGGGCTTCAAAGGGATTACAGTACATTTGTCACTGCCTTACCTGATGGTCCAAGCACAGCTACCAGTTCACCACTCTTGAACTCACCAGAAACTCCATGGATGATTGTCTTTACCTCTAAAAAATCAACCAATAAAAAGAGACAAGTTTTCGTTTGCTTCATCCTTAAATAGAGACAGGGTTTAATGCCCTTTGCAGCACACGCCTGTCTGAAATTTATGGGCGTAGCCCCCGGGCATCCAGCCCTATATATTCCACAGGCAATTTTGCTAAAACTAAGAAAACATTACATGATCCAAAAGAGTAAGTGTGATAGCTCACTGAAAATTTGTTTTCAGCCTGTCAAAATGTGCCAGCAGTGTGCGACAAATTTGCAGCGTACTGTAAATTATTTGCCCCTTACTTAATTAACACTTGGTCTTCAGTATGAGTTCTCTAGTTGGAAAAGCTCTCTGAAAGCTGCTGCCTACTATGTACTACAAAACATTTTGACAGGGCTGTGTTTTGGCAATGCTATAAGTAAAATTAATGATATTAAGTGACTAGGAGGATTATTTAGTCACTAATCCTTGACCATCCTCCAAGTCTTTGGATAACCTGCCTAGACTACAAGATAGAACGTATATACATCTGACTGCATGGAATAGATTTAGTGCACAAATTGATACATAAGCAGCAAGTAAAATTATGAGCAAAATATTTCACAGAGTAGCAGATCAAATTAGAATGCTTATAAACGTTGCCTTCTCACAAAGAGGTTCAAGATGATATTTTTCCCCAGTAATCCCCACAAGAGATGCTCAAAATAGAACATGAAAGGATATTTATGACAGGAGGCCATTACACTGCAAACAAATCAACATACAAATTCTCCTCACTGGCCAGTAGATATTTCTTTAGAAGCAGCTGGGAGAATTTGTCTACATATCAGGAAACTGTATCTTTATTGTTTTGATTGTATTTGTGACTTGCATGTTTGTAGATAGTAGTAACAAACACTGGTTCTTCGACTACCGTAAGTGAATTTTTTTAGTTTTACACTGTAGCTATCAAGTAATTCTTACAGGTATTTATTTGTAGGTCACTGAACTTCAATTACTGCATTTTCTTTGTGCCTGTATGCCACACTGATTTATTTATGTTGTTTTGCATGTGCGCCCGAGGTTAAGAGGGGATGAAATTCAACTCTGGCCAAAGGTCACATTAGTTTTGGCTTGAATAACATTAAAACTGCTTTCTGTATGTAACAAATGAAAATAACTATAGTAAGCTCATAGCTACTGCAAATTAATGTTCATGTCTACAAATGGTGTATCAAGGTGAAGGTTAAAAACAGCAAGACAGAAAATTTATTATAAGTTTAATTTAATACAGATGTTGATTGAACTTATTATAATCTGTCAAGCATGTGCCTAAAATTGAAGCACAGCTATAAAAACGACTACTTCACATGAATAGTTACACCTTCCTCCTTCACAGAGACAAAATTAAATCACAGCCAGGTTATTTAATGCCTCAAGATTTTGACACCATATGATGAGAAACAAAAAAATGATCCCAAGGTTTGTAACAGAATTCACTTCACGTGCCAGTACGTGTGATCAACACCCCACTGGATCACACCACACATGTATGATTACCTACTTGTACATATATAGCATTTGTTAAGGTTATAAAAGTCCACTGTTTGACCCAACATCACTAGCTACCCAAAGGATGCACAGTTTTTATTATGTACAAGCAAAAAGCAGTATTGAAAGACTGCATTTACTGTGACAAAGAAATCTAGATGAACACCAGAGAAAAAGATTGTCTGATGAAGACATCAAGTGGGGATCCCAACAGGCTGCTAGTGAGCAGGGAAGTCAAGACTTGTTTTCTTCTGCTGGTACACATGTGCATAAGAGTATTTAATTACTGTTTTATGTCAATCATTAATGTCAAACATGAACATTTCTAGCCAGCCAATGAGAGAACAGATTCCTCTAAAGGTACAAATTAAATTATCACTGCATTCCATTAATTTTCTTTACACATTCTTGTTCTTTTTGTACTTATAAGAAAAAATAGAGGCATTGAATACAAAATGTAAGGTTGAATGGAAAGGAATTATTACAAGTTTCGCTTTTAGAACAATATACACTAAAGAAAAAAACATCTTAAGATTTGGCAATGAAAACTTTGATGATCTTTCTTGGTCTTCTAGAAAATTGGAGCTAAACTTAGATAACCTTGGATCAGTAATTTAACTTGTACTTGATATACGTGAGAATTTCAAAGAGCATCGTATCCAATCACTTATTACTTCAGCTTGGCAATGTTTTCCAAAAGTTGGTAATTTTATGTCCATGAGCTCATATTATTTGAAGATTGGACAGCAGCATCCAAATATACTGTTCATTCCACTAGTGTGTCATATTTGAAGGGACGAACACTAGCATTTTAAGAGCAAACAGTAGAAAATTTGGACTTCATTCCATGGTGCTAAGGCTAACTGAGTACATGTGTGGGTGTTAAGAAGATTCTCATTGGCATGGTCATGAATTTTCTTTTAATTATTATGCAGTTTCTATGTTATGGTGTCTGGTTATAGTGCTTTACTGTTATTAATGCCTAAGCTATATTTTTAATGGGAGAAATATTTGATTATACTTGTTTTCGCGCAAAAGCTAGTCTCAACTCGCGAAAACAAACCTTTTCGCCAATTATTTCAAGATGTTTTGCTGTTTTCATGCACTTTCCACTTGAATACGACTACGACAGAAGATCTTCATCCTGGTTTTACTTAGTAAAATACCTTGTATTTACTCAAAAACAGATATCCGAATCAGAAAAAAAGAGCGTGCAAGCATAAGATGACAACAGCTCTTATTCGTGCAGATCGCGATAAGGCTGAGTTTAGGTTGTGCGTGAAACGCAAGATAAATGAGGCGGAAAATTTTAAAACTTGACTAAACAGCAAGTCTGGCATAATGTAATGTTTGTTATGCAAGAAAGTCGCTTTTAGACACAAAAGTTGGCGTTCAAAGTATAACATAGTTGGGTGTTTGAGAAATACCAGCCAGACTGTAATGAAACCCTTCCCTTGGGCAGGGAAAACCCACGACTGCGTGCAGGCAATGTCTGACGAGATCTCCTTTGCAGGTACTGATGATTTGTTTTCACGATTAACAGCTATAAATTTTCCGAAGGATTTAGTAATGAAAACACAACATAAACTAAAAAAATCCGATAATTCCTGTAAACTGGGTCAAATCGCGACGAACATGGTAATTTCCATAATGAAAACCGACAATGTTTACGAATGCATATACTGTATCTGTTGTACTGGGAAGTGAGAAAATTGTACATCGTAATTAACAATTGTTTCGTAAATATTCCTTTGAGAGATCTTCGTAAGAGTCAAGTTAATTCTTAAACTTTTTGGGAATCCTTAAAAAGACCTGAAGGGTTAACCGGGGACTGAGGCATCGGCGATAACCTCAGCATAAATATTGCTGTGTTTCTCTCGTCACGCCTGGCGAATTTCCTTGAAAAAAACATGATATGTTATGCAAAAAATAACAACGTCTAGTTCCACTAGGAATAAAGGCTGTATGTCCTGAATTGAAAATACAATTAACCTTTTTCATTTCTGTAAGATAGGATTATCGATGTCTCGAAGCGAGACTGTACACGTTTTCAATTTCGCTTTTGTTCTCGTCGTTCGAAATCGACGTGTCCAAATTTCGCTACGGGAAGCGCCGATTTATCTGTCGTTATTTTACCTCGACTTCGCTGAATTCACTGGCAAAACAACTGAGCTCACCTTTTCGGTTTTGTTTTACACTGTAAGTAACGTCAATAAACTCCAAGTCCACTTTCTGTCGCGGTCGCTGCCAGAAGCTCAACCGCTCGAGATATTCGCCAGCTTCGAGCATGGAGTCCTTGCTGTTTACCGAAGCCGTTTCTTCTCCTCCGCAGCATTTAATTGCTGTTTTGTAGCTCTCCGCTCGGCCAGGGACGAAGTTTTCCATCGGCCTCGACTACTAGTGATTACCGGGTATTTTGCTTCCCAATTTTTTCTTGAGTCATGTGAGACCGTCTTTGTCCCGTCCTTCGCCGACTCAAAGTCCAGACTTGTGTAAATTAATTAATAATTTATAGATTGCATTTCCAGCAAATTTCCAATTTTCTTCGGTTTCTCGGCAACTTGCGGTCGATTGGAACAGGTTGCAAACCGCTAGCTGTCGACAAAATAATTTCTGACGGTTGGCGACTTTCCGTAAATTATTCAAATGTTAAGCGTATATACCTCGCGACCTGCTAGAATTTCAGCCTTCGCTTTTCATAGAATTTTAAGCTTTTATTACGTCACAGACAAATGGACAAATAATTACTTAATAAATACTTCTGAGAAAAACATTCACCCCTGAAAATAACAATGCTTAGGAACGAAAGAAAACTTCAAATTCATTTTCCATGGGCCGCAAAAAACTCCCACATCACATGGATAAAGTATAGATTGGAAAGCGATATAAGCTTAATTTTTTCGTGAAGGGGCACGCTTGTTACATGAAACCAAAAAATGAACGTGCTTTGCGTGATTTTTGAGAGTGTGTATTGAGCTTTAAAAACCGCGAAATTTTTTTAATGAAGATTAACTGCTTCTAGCGCATACCTCTTCACGAGAAATCATGCTCTGAAGGAAGAACTTAACAGCGCCTTGTTTTTGCGACCTCCCAAGTTAAAATATACCGGAAGTCAACTGTTGGGTTCCACTTTCAAACACGTGCCCATAGTTAACTTTGAAACAACTTAAAACAGTCGACTGTTCAACGAGCAAAGGGTGACAATTTGAGATGGAAAGAGTAAAATCACGCTTTGAAGGAGTAAACCCTATTACAAATTTCGAGGCTCTATTAGGAGGGGGGGGGGGGGAGGGGAGGTAGTTATCCCTCATCCCTAAAATTCCGGGGCCAGTTATCCCTTATCCCTAAAATTACCGAGACTGTTATCCCCAAAACTACTTATCTTTGTAATTTGACAACTGGTGGCAATTTTAAAGTATAAAGCGACTCGTTTCTTAATAGATAACCTAATACTGCATAATTATACAAAAACTCTACAGTTTTATATGACGTCAACATTGACACCTTGACAGTGGGTGATCATACAATAAATATTGCTCCTAGTAGTGAAGTTAAGAACCTCGGCTGTTGGCTGAATAATCAGTTGAAGATGGACAAACACATTAATAAGATCTGCAAAGCCGCCTTTTATCTTTTATATAATATTAGGAAAATTAGGAAATTTCTTAGCCCTGACTGTACTCAGACTTTAATTAATGCGTTTGTGACAAATCGGCTCGATTATTGCAACAGTCTCTTGTATGGACTACCTGCATACCACCTACAGAAACTTCAGCGCGTACAGAATGCTGCCGCTAGAATCATCTGTAATGTCAAACGCTTTGATAATATTACTCCCTCACTATTCAACCTACCCTGGTTACCTATTAGCTATAGAATTCAGTTTCAAATTCTACTTCTCTGCTACAAAGCGCTAAATGGACAGGCTCCTGATTACATATCCGAACTTTTAAAGCATTAGATTCCTTCTAGATACTCTTTAAGAACAAACGATGATAGATTTCTACTCCAGCGAGCTACATTAAGAACTCTATCTACCCTTCGTGACCGCTCTTTTACTGTGGCTGGACCAGAGCTATGGAACTCTTTACCCCTACAAATCAGGTCTTCTACCAACATAAGTAATTTTAAGCGTGAATGATATATGAAAGAAATCAGACTTTAATTAAGTAATTTTGAACGTCAACTCAAAACCTATCTTTTTCGGAAGGCGCACGATTGAGTTGTAGTTAATTCTAATTTTAAGGTTTTAACATTGTTATATAATTTAAATCATTGTCTTAGCTTAAAATTCCATATAATAGATATATAGGCATATGTATTGCAGTGTTTTAATATTCAAAGCATTTCAGTTTGTAATGCGCGAGTGAGCATGTTCTATGTAACTCGCGCAATATAAGATATTAAATTATTATTGTTATTATTATTATTATTATTATTATTATTATTATTATTATTATTAATTAATTAAAATATTGTTCTTTGTAACTGATTACTTGCCTACCTCAGAGTCCTGGGAGAGTGCCAAACAATCCTGGTAGATACTTATGAATCGCTTGGTTTGGCGCGACTACTACTTTGTAGCACATTCAACTCGAAGAACACAGAGTTTACTACCTCCTCCTCCTCCTCCTTTTCCTCGTTATAAGAGTCACATTGTAAGCACCACTCATAAGTTTAACGTTTATTTTCTCTTCTCTATGATTCAGCTCGCCGCACTTGGAAAGTGATTTACAATATTCTTTACTGTTTTTCAAGCAAGAGTGAGAAAATAATTCTCGTTAGGTTTGTGAGTGCCATGTAATTCACCTTGCATTTGAATGCCAAAAACAAACTACATATACATGTGCATTTGCTTGGAGAACCGATAAGTTCACTAAATTCTCTGCACGCCGTCATGGATAATAGTGTGGTAACTGGCTTTCGCGTTTGCACTGAATGTCAGTGACCATTAGTAGAAGACAAAGTCGGAATTTTTGTTTCTAGCTGATCGCCTTCCTGATCTAGTTGAAACTTGCGGAGTGTCATCCTCTGGTTGAATCTCATCGTCCTTTGCCGCTTCTTCCAGGGGCACCCAACGACAAGTTTCGGTAGATATCTGTTCGGTGAAGGGTAATTCGCCTTGCGCTTTCGGCGTCGATTAAAGAGTACACTCGGATTTTCGTAACTAAAACGTGGCCTAAAAGATTCGAAATTGGGAAATCATAGCCCCTGAAGTTTTCGGAAAGGTCGTAACTGCTGTTTTAGGCAGTCAAAAAGGTCAGCTACCATTTTCGGAAAGAAAATAGTTTCCTAGAAAGTTCGTGGAAAGTTCATTTCAGCTTGCATTTTCTCAAAGGAAGATTTTGTTCCCTAACATTTTCGGGCAGTTAAAATTTCAGCTAGGGAATGCGAACAGATGAATTTCTTCTAGCTTATGAAAACATCACTTTAAACAGACATCAAACACCATAACGCACCCAAAAATGCCTTTCTATAGCTTTTGGTTGATTTTGCTCGTTGGGTGCCCCTGTTCTTCCTCCGTAGCCTCAGTAAGGGTCCTAGTGTCACCACTGTCGAGGGACACCACTAGAAGACAGTAGTAAACATCATCGTCAAGAACAATTGTATCGTCTTCTTTCTCATAACTTGCAACAGAGCTCAAAATACTGGTTGTCTTAAGTTGACCAGTTGTAGTTGTTTCGACAGATTGAAAGGGCAATAGAGGATCTATTAATCATTACCACCTTGAAATTATCAGGTGATCGAGAAAAATCTGCTCTGAACAATTTTCGAGAAGCCAGTTTACCAAAGTTCTGACCATTTCTGTAATTATATTAAAAATGCTTTTTCACGTACGCACTCTTGCCTACGTAAATTGCTTGAAAACAAGTTAAATCTCGGAAGGCTTTCTTTTGATTTATTTATTTCTCAAATAGTGCTATTTAAACGTTGTCCAACGTTGACAATCACATCCGTTTTAATCGACAAAGAGAGGTGATCACAAGTCAAAGACCAACAACCACCATCGGCAACGTTCACCATTGCACTGTACACAAGGTCTTTGATTGATAAGAGAGTCATAAGATTCGACAACTTCGGAAGGTTATATTCGTCTAACTTACAGGACCAATCAACACAATGGAGAGAATTTAATTCAGTAATAGTAGAGTTATTGATTTGTTTACGTTTACGGTTTTGTTGAATCTGCGTTATTTGATCTTATTTGAGGCCTGACAGACGACATAGGATCGGATAATATAACCAAACTGGTGACTGGTCAACGGCTTTCTGATTTCATGTTTCTTGAAAGCTCCCTAGATCTGCCTAAATCTATTTTTCCATGTGAAATTGCTAAACAAAATTTGTTTCAAAACTTACCTATTAGCTCATGCTTGTCCTGAAGTACAGGCAGAGCAATCTGAAATTGTTCATTGGTATCGATTGAAAATATTCTTCCACGTGGGAATTCCGGATCTGGCGTTAACCGCTTGTACTGCAACCTCAGTTTGTATTTCAAAACACCAATTTCCTTGGTACTTTGGTCAATCCCAGACGACTTGAGATTTCGAGGGAATGATGCTAAATCTTCCGCTTCTATTTTTGTCAAAAACGACCATTTCATAGCCGGTTTCTCATCACCTTGTTTAAAAATGCAACCCGTAACTTCAATGCAGTACTTTCAGGGAAGACATATTGATGAGAATGAGTCTGTTTATGTCAGCGGTTGGACGAAATAATAAAGCTTGGGAGCGACTGGGAGCAAACATCTGACCCATCTTTAGCCATTCTTTAGCCTCCTTCGCAGACGTCTTTGGGCTCGTCACGCGTTCCTTGTCCACGAACGTCTGCTGAACTGAACTGCCACTTCCGTTCGCCGGCGGTTAGCCTTTGTTTTGAACTAACCAATAACGAGCTGCGTAAGAATGGAAATCGACACCCGATTCACGTGCATCGTCTGTGAAAATAATCCCGGGGTCGAAATCCTACTTTCAAAAAATTGGTAAACGAACTATGATCGGCCAACCACCGCGAACGGAAGTGGCAGTTCAGTTCAGCAGACGTTCGTGGGCAAGGAAAGCGTGACGAGCCCAAAGACGCCTGCGAAGAAGGCTAACCCATCTTGGACTCAGCCTGATAAATGACCCGCTACTGTTTGTTACCGGTCGCCGGTAATTAATGCAAATCCTTGGCAAAAGTGACCAAACGTGTGACAATTGAGAAATCAAAGCTATTTTTTGTTATCCCTAAAACTATCTTAGTTATCCCTTATCCCTATAATTATTTTGCCAGTTATCCCTTATCCCTAAAACTCCTAACAGGGCGTCAATTTCTCAAAAACTCTGAAAATATGTAGCCAATTTTTGTGACTTCCTGAAAAGGGGTATTTTAAGTAATTAACAACTGCAATAATTTCCTGTTTTCGTTTGGTTGAAACAAAATTCTGAAAATGACTTACAATGAAAATTTTACAAACCAAAAGAGAAAAAAAACCGTTTTTTTTTTCTGATGCTTAAATTTGTATCCCTTTATCCAAGAGCAAATCTTCATGCATGGACAAGTAAGTGTTCGCACTATATTTGAATGCAGTGATTACCTTAGACAAACTAGTGAAGAAATATGGAGGCATCTTTCCTAGTGCTTTTCCATTAGTCCTTGCAAACTTTTTTGGTGAGGTAGCATGTTTAACACTTAACTGCACCAAACGTAATGTGCTGCGGGATTTGCCAACTCTCATTTTTCATTTTGAAAAACCACTTTGTTAAGCAGTATAATTGGTTCCAAAGAAAGCATTGTTTAATTTTGGTCACACTTTTAATAAATTAGAGACTTTAAAAAAAATCGTCAAAGGATCAATTCCACCTCTAAGGTTTTTGTTTTGTTTGTCTTTGTATCTGCAACTGTCATTAAGTTCAAATTTAAAGAGTATTTAGTTTAGATTACATTAGATTAAATTTTATCAGGAGCCCTTTACCCTGATTAGATTACTGGAATGAAAAAAAAAAAATGTTAAAAAGAGATTGTAGCATCTTTCTTAAGACAATTGCCATCTTCAGCAATTGTGCGGCTGTTTTTGGCTACTCTACACCTGCTCTGTGGATGCTATTGTATAATTTAATTCTTCAGTCAGTGTTCTGTTATTTGTAATAAATATTTGAGTCATTAATAAAGGTTACAGGAGAAATGAACACGGAGGACTGAAAAAAGATATAGACCAGCCCGCTCCATTGTTTTAATTTTTACTAGACCTCAAACCATTTCAAAACCTGACCTCCAAAGCAACAAACTTCTGCAGAACTGAACTGTACTGTAAAGATATACTTACTGTCAGACAAATGCAAAACAGCGAAGATAAACCACAACCACTGGTCCGCTCAACCTCGTCCCCAGGGCTTTTCCCTCAAAAAATGGGTGGGGCCGGGAAAAAACCCTGGCATCGGCTTGTCACGTGGGCTCATCAAATATTCATATCAACGGTAATGTATGAATTCCTGTGGTCAATTCTGCATCCTCATTGGTTGACGGCTTTTCAGAAAAATACATTAGTCTATTGATTTGTGATTAATTTTCCCGGGACATGGAGGAAATCTCCACGCGAAACTCACCATTCTGGCTTCTTTGAAAGAGCAAAATTCTGGAATTGATGGAAATTTATGGAGGAATCAACTCCTAAAAAGGTTCATCCTCGAAAATTGATTTGCCGGCTTTGCTGCGATGCATTTGAGAGCCGTCACTTGACTCGTGTTTTCGGTAGAGCGAGTAAAAAGGAAGGCAGTAAGGAAGATCTTGCCTCGAAGATTCGAAATGTGTGTGGAGTCGACATAACCGAAAGTGATTCCCTCTCGACGCTTATATGCAGGAAGTGCGATGGATTTGTGTCCAGGGCGAGTGACTTCAGACAAAGGTGCATGCAAATGCAAATACAGCTGGAACAACAGTGTTCAGTGAAGCGTTGTGTCGAGCTGTCCCCATCGTGCAAGCCGCCTTCAAAGCGCTCAACCAGCGCTCCGTCGTTTCGCAGAAAGCTCTTCCAAGCAACTCAATTTCGGAGAGGCTCCAGCTCAAGCCATACAACCAGAACCCATGAGAGAGGCTAATCAATCGTTTCTGCCTCTAGCATCTGTTCTTCGGGATGAAACACCTTCGCTGCCCGACGCTTCCAAACTCATCGATGGTGACACTGAAGAATTCGTTCGGGTAGCAAACACACAACCAGCTGTCATTGCCGATGTCATAAAGCAACGTTGCCCGAGTGTGATTGCAGCCCTAAAATTGGCCATCAAAGAGTCCATCAAAGATGAAATAGCCGCAGCTTGTCAAACGTTATGCAGACGCTCCGATGGCTCGGTTTTATATAGCAACAGGAACAGCTTCGAGACTTCGAAGGAATTTGATTTTGATCGCGTTTGGACAGAAATGAAAACTAATGTGCCCTTTTTCATAGAGATAATGAATGCCGTGTCTGGAAAGAACTTAGGAATGGAAAACACCGATCTTGATGTGCGTGTCAAGTTCTGCTTTCTGTACTCGGTTCTTATGAACGAAAGATGGCATGAACTGAGTCTCTTGAAACGCGTTAACACAATACTGATTATTGAGGGTGGATGTACCAAGAAGGTTTGTACTGTTTTTGTGTATTTGTGGAGGTCTTGCTCTTCGCTACCCAATTTTGAAAGAAGGCACAATTTTTGAGACTTTGTAAACATCCAGAATGAAAGCCCAAAATACACACCAATTGTATTATTTGTATGAAAACAGTCAGCATGAAATTCTTTATCTAGAATGTTCATAATTGTGTTTGGTGGAAGATGTGAGACGAAGGCATGCTTACCACATTTTAAATAGATGTAAGCTTATTATATTTGAGTTTGAATTTTAAATCTGACAAGCTCATCAAGTTTTCAGGGGCACCCAACGAGGATATAGTTCAAAACCACTTAACATAGCATTGTTGAACGTATTTTAGTATTCAAACGGTAGATATAGGCATATTTTTATCCCCTAAAAACTTTTCATCTGTTCGGATTTCCTAGCTGAAAATCTAGTGATCCGAAAATTATAGGGATAAAAACTTACCTTCTCGAAAATTTCAGCCAGGAAAAGGCTTCCGAAAATTCTAGGTGGCCTTTTTTAGGGTCAGAATCCGTTAAAAATGAGTAATTATACCATTTTGTAGATGTTCGAAAATCCTAGGAGAGGCAGGCAAGCAAGAAATTTTACAACAAATGCTCCGAAAATTCTAGATCTCAAATCGTCTTCCGAACAGATATTTTCCCGAAAATTGCCGTTGGGTGCCCCTGAAGTTTTGCACCCATTACTACTGCCACTCAATACCCAGCAACCTCCCTTCCAATCGAATGCACTCCCCCGATTTCCAATTATTATTACTAGTTTACATAAATTACCAATCTATTTTATACGTACCTTAACCCATTGGCACCCGTGCCGGCCAAAACCGGCCGTAAAAAACTCCCATGCTTCAAAACATTGCAACTCTCTCAATCGCACGAATATTGCCTTAACTGTTAGTTGTGAGCACGAAATGGAATGCCCTTTAAATTTGGATATCCAATAAATGCAAGAAACGTAGCGATTTTTACCAAATATGGCCTTTTGAGTTTGGACAAGAACGAAACTGACCGTTTTTAACGTCAAAGAGAAACAACAAAAATGCCCCTTTTTGCCTTCATGTTTTCTTAGGGAAATCATCTTCCACAAACCAAAACTCAACCATCATAACGAAATTCAGTCCTTTTTCTAGCTTAGAAATGACTTTTTTTGTTCATATTCTTCTCCCGAGCGTAGATACACCCTTTTGTTCCAGTGCATTCGGGCCTTCCCGACATTTTCCACATCTTGAGCGCATTGCATGCTGGGAACTAACGAGAATTTTTGACAGTGCCCGTTCCTTCCCCCAATTCTTTCACATATAAACTAAGTCTACAGCCACTCCGACCTACCGCCAAAATTTCCTGCTCCTGGTCATCTTCAGTACACAGAAATTCCAAAATATGTGGCGGTAGGTCGAGAAATTCATCAATAGTCGAGTCCCAAAGGTACTAAGTGTTCGACCGGCCAAATTCCCAGTTCGTCGAGTAACAAGCCAAATTCAACAACAAAGTACATCACCTTGCTCGATTCTTTGAGAAAGTGGACTCTTAGCTACCGTCACGCTTAATGATGCTCATCAGGCAGCCGCTAAAGATGAAAAATGGCTGTAAATTTAGCAGAAATCGCAAGCAAACCGAACTTGGGCCATTGCTGTCGCTTCACGGATAAAAAATAGCTACGTCAAAATGACGTTTTCAGAAACCTTGAGCCTCCAGTGCCTTAGGACAGCACCACTTTTCCCTGGTAGTTCAAATAAAGAGTCACGAATTGCTATTCATCGTTTATAGGCGGAAAATCACTCCGAAAATGTAAAACCCTGCGGTAGTCAATGGGTTAACTGTGACATTTCTTATATTTTATTCAAATCCACACTTCCTTGAATATTAAAGTAGTAGAAAATAAGAACCTGATGGATGGACTTCTGACTAGATCATAAAATTTCAAACCAGTGCATTAGTCCCATGCATTTTATTATGTTGTTGCATGAAGTTCAACAGTAATTTGTTGTGTTGTTCTTGATTTGATTTTGTGTCAGTGTAAGCTTTAAAGATGCTAGACGTGTATGTGAGGATGGTTTTGTCTCTGTGTGAGATTACCTTGTTTGTAACATTTAAGTATTTTTTCATTCTAATGAACTTCAATGTCCCATTACTATGCAGCTTCAAGAACGATTGAACAGACTTGGTGTTTGTCTATCCCATGGCAGACGAGATGTTTTGCTTAAACTTCTGGGTGGGCACTTTGCAGACAAAGTAGTTGAACGTGTAAAGTCTGGAAGTGTCTTCAGAGGAACAGGTGACAACTGGGACCTGAAGGTATTAAAGGGGCACATGAGAAAGGACATACAGAATGAAGATCTTCACCTGTTTGCCTCCAACCTTATCGAGAATAGAGCGAACTTTGCACATCTGCCAAATGACCATCCAAAAGCTGACATTGTCTGTTTTCCACGGCACAAATTTTCCTTAAATGTTGGCGAATGGAAAATGTATGCAGATTCTGCGAAAGTACTTGTTGGGAGAATCATGTGAATTCCTGCCCAAATTCAAGTGGATCAAGTCAGTGCTACCTGCCCACATTCCTCACAGGTACTCTAAAGAAATGGCAAAGAAGTCAACCATTGTGAGCTTGCCTATAATTGATGCAAATGAGGCCAGAATGGTGAGTTTCGCGTGGAGATTTCCTCCATGTCCCGGGAAAATTAATCACAAATCAATAGACTAATGTATTTTTCTGAAAAGCCGTCAACCAATGAGGATGCAGAATTGACCACAGGAATTCATACATTACCGTTGATATGAATATTTGATGAGCCCACGTGACCAGCCGATGCCAGGGCCTTTTCCCGGCCCCACCCATTTTTTGAGGGAAAAGCCCTGGGGACGAGGTTGTGGTCCGCTGGCCTGTACATACCTGTCCCTACTGTATGAGCCCATAATTCCATAGCTTATACGAGCAAGTAGAACCCCACCCCAGTGAAGTTCAGGTTTAAGGGTAACCACAGGCAACCTTTGTTCAAAGGACTGAGAGGGAGGGGTAGTAGATATGTGGAGTAGGGGGGGGGGGGGGTAGGGAAAGGGAAAGGGGAAGGGAAGTTTGTAAAAAAAACTTTGGTGTCAACTTGAAAAATATTGGTAGGGGCATAACATTTGATTTTCAAATCCCAGACCATGGGAAAACTGCTTTAACGTTTTTATTTGTATTTCCAAAATGAATGAGGTAGAAGATGCAGGGGAGGGGAGGGTGGTCTGACCTACAACCCACCCACCTACCATACCCTCTACCCCCACTGATAAATTTGTTGGATCAGGCCCTTTGGTGCTGTAGTTCCATAGCAAGTTCCATAAGTTACTTAAAACTGCGTTATATCTATTTCTTCTGCATTTTTCATCACAAGAAACTCGCTTCCACCCTTTCTTTTCCTGCCTCTTGTTGCAGCTTGCAGTACGCCTAAGCTTAAGGCTTAACCTTATCCCAAAAATTATCCCACACGCTTCTCACAGCCATTCCGGTTTTGGTGGTCCAAATGCCTATAAATTGGATTTCCAACTCGGTATGCATCCAAAGGCTTTACTCAAGCTTACTGGAAGAACAAAGGTGGGTACCTCGCGCTTGAGTGCGGAGCTAGCGGCAAGAAATATTTTTCTCACGTTCCGCGTGCGCGCTCAAGCGAAGCATATGCCCGCTGTTTTTGTTTACCAGTTTCAGACTTTTGTTCCTTGGACTAAATGATCAAATCAACGTTTTAGCCATTTGCATTGGAACATAACCCGTCGCAAATTAAATTTTATAAAAGTCAGTTCATCTATAACCTCTGTCATGTGTCACCACCCGGCAGGTACGTTGCCATGTGACTGAGGGAAGCGAGCCTATAGGCCCGTAGGCCTGGGCCTACAAATTTTCAGCCAACCCATCCTACATAATATTGTGCCGTTGTGAGCGATTTTTCTGAAATTATTCGCGAACGTTATAAAAAGTAAACGCAATTTATAAACGTATCTTAGGATTATAACAAATCATAACCGCTCTGTAATCAGGGACCGCGCAAGGGGAGGAGCCGGGAGGAGCCAGGATGGCCACCACCCCCCCCCCCACCCCACTTTTTGCTGAAAAAAATAATAAATTAAGTAAAAAACATCCAAAAAAGTACTTTCAAGGGATGCTACAAACAGACACAGACTCAAATGTCATTATAGGCACAATGCCCCCGATGTAAGAAGGGAAGACTTCTCTCTTTTCTGTTTTGCTTAGAGCTAAATTAGGGATACACAACTGTATTTTTCTAAGCTTGAGTTACGACTTATTTTATTCCCTAGTTGTTACTACTATTTTAAGTGCTGTATAGGTCATTATAGGAATAACGTGTTTCTTTGTTCCTCTTTCAGTCTTAAATCCTACACTAAGATTTTGTCCGGCTTGTTGTAAAACACTGAGTAAATTAAGCCATCCCCTGATAAAGTATTTTGTTTCCATCACCTGATTGAGCCACTTTTTTTTTGGAAAAGTAAAGGTACCAGAATATTCTTACTTTACTTCAAGAGCACAGCATCCTCTCTTCTCTTTTTCTTTAAAAGAGTACTTTTACCTTTCATCATTGCTTGATATCTCCACCATCTTGTTATTACCCGGGCTGCGCGCGTCTCGCGCGGCGCCCGGGTCTAAGATTACCGACGGTTCTTCTTTTTCGTCGAGTATCATCCACAAAGTGCACTTCCGGCGTTTCTGCGCAAGCGCTAACTATTTTTAACAACAGTGATGCGTGTTGTCACGTATGGGAAAATGTCGATTCATCTTGTGTCTTTTGAAGTCTGAAGAAACAATATGTTAAGAGAAGTGTCTATGCGAATGTTTGGAAGTTCAACGGCGAGAAGAAAGTTTTTAACATGAGTAAACTTAACGGCAGATGGACTGCCGTGTTTCCTCGTGTCTGCTTCAGTAGACTGCGAGTAGTCTCTAATTTTGGCGATGGATTGTGGGGCGGGCGAAAGACACGTGCGCGCGCGAAGTTGCGAGGAGACGCGACGCGAGGGGAGCTCCAAAAATTAGAGACTACAGACAAAGGGAGTTTGACCTTTCACGGCCGAGTGATTCGAGTGTAAATCTCATATCAACAGCAAGAATGATGCCTGTTGTCACGTATCGGAAAACGTCGATTCACCTTGTGTCTTTGAAGTCTGAACAACTAATATGTTAAGACAAGTGTCTATACGAATGTTTGCAAGTTCAACAGCGAGAAGAAAGCTTTTAACATGACCAAAATTTAACTCCAGATGGACTGCCGTGTTCCCGTATCCGCTCCATTGAGATGTACATTTTGTTGAATAACTCAAGTACGGGATATCACACACCCCTGAGACTTTGACAGGTAGTTTATTTACTATTTTGCCACAATATCTCAATTTCTGGACTTTAATTTTTGAATGATAAATGATTATATTTTACAAATGTACTAGCGTCCCTTGAAACTGTCCAGAAACGTTCCTTCCTTGTGTTTCAAATGACCCTGGATTGACGTATTTGTAAACAGTTTCACTCTGCTAATTAATTTTCTACTCACATTTCACCGAGACTTCATTCACATTTATGCGAAAAAATCCAACATCGTTCGATACGCTTTTCCTTTCTCAAACAATTATCCATCGAAGCGAAAACAAGTGTGCTTAGTTTTTTTTTTTTTTTTGGAATCAATACACTATTTTATACACTAGTTTATCTTGCATAACGATAAACCTCTGTGGCCTAAAGGTTATTGTTCCTGCCTGTGACGCAGCTAACCCGGGTTCGATGTCTTTTAGTGGTATATATCACGGGCTTTATTTTTTCTGTTTCTCTTTTTCTTGTTCTTTTAGAAATATTTTTTACAAGTGTTATAATTATTGTGCTCAATGGTTGAGCTGTATTTTAGAGGAATATATGTTGATAGGGGTCTAAAGAAATAGACTCCAACACAAGCTAAACACAATGCGTCCGATGTAAGAAAGACAGACTTCCCTCTATTCTTTTGTTTAGCACTAAGTTATGGATACAATACTGCTTGTGCAGCCCGGGTCTAGGCTAATTGTAGCCTCTTGTTTTTTAAGTGCTGCTGGTCAGCTGTTCTGGAGGCGTATTCATTCGTCTCGTGTGATGGCTGACACGCTGGATGGTCAGTAAAACTTTGAATTTATAATCGTTTGTTATAAATAGGGTAGGGAAAATCACAGATATTTTGGTCTTTGAGTGCCCCTCAGTGAACAGCGAAATATTTTTTTTCGCTAAAATTAATCTTTGCACCTATTTAAAACACATTTCGCCTTTAATTTTTTTCAACCAAATCTCGACTTTTTACAGGCTGTAAAAGTTACGACATCTAGCTGTCATCTGTCACACGATCAAGCTAGTAAGGAGCGTGGGTCTTTTCCCCAGTTAAAGTCACAAACTGATTTTCATCGCGCTACGTCTTTGTAAACATGCATACATTATAGTCAACTGGGGAATAGACCCACACCCCAGCTGACTTGGTCGTGTACCAAATGATGCATAGTTTATCGTAAGCCCCATAAAAAAACTCTAAAGGCTGGAAATAAATGCTACATGTTTTTGAATATGTACAAAGTATTATAATAGCGGGAAAAAAATAACTATTCTTGGGGCTAGGTGCACTTTAAATAAGGTAAGGCTTTTGGGAAGCAGGCTGAACCCTCACCCAATTTTTCTGGGTCGTTACCCCCCTGGGCCTGGTCATGTGATCTATTTTTGAGTTGTATCTTCTTCTGTCACTTACCATTTTGAGCACATGACAGCCAGATAAGGAATCACCTGGAAGATTATAAATCAAATTTTTACTCCAGCTGCAGCCTGTCAGCCATCATGCACGATGAGTGAATGCGCCGGCAGAACAGCTGACCAGCAGGGGTTGGTACAAAACGTGGACCCCCCTTCTGGACCCCCTTCTGGACCCCTTCTGGACCCCTTCTGGACCCCGCGATTTTTCTGTTGAAAAATAAAATGATATTTAACAGTCTTCGCTTTGGATTTCAACTTCGGCCGGTTCGTTGATAGTTACAGACAGTATTACAGTAATCGCGAACATTACCACAGCCAGTTGCCATTTTCATCCCAAGAAAGACTTGCTTTGAATTTCGCTGAATTTGCGTTGCTGACTTTTGTTGTTGTTACCAAATACTTTAGAATTTTCTCGCAAAGGTTAGATAAACGTTAAATATGCAAATTACTGTTCAGCTTTCAACTGGGTTTCGAAGAATGTGAACCGAGCTAAAAAACTATCTTATTTTTCTGTTTGGATTAGAATGAGCACTGCCAGTTAATGTTATCACTGCAGCAAAAAAGGTGAGCAATGTTTTCTTCCACGCTGGCAAAATATAGTCGAAAGCTTGCCCTGACATATCATAGAGCCGTCAAATCCGCTGAATGTTGTGGCATCAAACATGATGAAATGAAATGTGATCACTCTGGTTGCCTAGCACGTGACATAAATCTACCACCGATAATAATTTTCACATTCTCCGAAGCCAGTTGAAAGCTGAACAGTAATTTGCATATTTAACGTTTATCTAACCTTTGCGAGAAAATTCTAAAGTATTTGGTAACAACAACAAAAGTCAGCAAAGCAAATTCAGCGAAATTCAAAGCAAGTCTTTCTTGGGATGAAAATGGCAACTGGCTGTGGTAATGTTCGCGATTACTGTAATACTGTCTGTAACTATCAAAGAACCGGCCGAAGTTGAAATCCAAAGCGAGGACTGTTAAATATCATTTTATTATTTTTCAACAGAAAAATTGAGGGGTCCAGAAGGAGGTCCAGAAGGGGGTCCAGAAGGGGGTCCAGAAGGGGGTCCAGAAGGGGTCCAGATGGGGGTCCAGAAGGGGGGTCCACGTTTATTACCGACCCGACCAGCAGCATTTAAAAAATAACAAGATGGTGGAGATCATGATCAATCGATGAAAACAACCAAACTTTACTAATTTTTTTTTCTAGGTAGGTAATTAAGGGTAGTCCATTTTTGGTAGTCCATTTAGCAGTCCATATAGGTAGTCCATTTCGGTAGTCCATCATGGTAGTCCATGGACTGGGGTCAGTGAAATGTACCGACCCCTTTGGAGAAAGCCATTAGTACAATCAACATTCGATATTCGAATGGACGCTACAGTTGGATGATTACAATGTTCAGTTGACTTTTTGAAATTTGAAGCCAAGAATTGAAGCGGCTCCAGATTAATGAACGCATTAATCATTATTTAGGCGGAATGCTTCAGGCGTTTTGCTGTAATGGGATCTTTATTTAGATCTTTTTAAAACGGTGTAAGATCTTGTTGTTAATTAATGAACAGTAAGATCTTGTCAAGATTCTTTTAAGGTATAAATAAGATCTTGCTAAGTAGTTACTAAGGTCTTGTCAAGAGTTTTCATTAACATCTTACTAGTATAAGATCTTATTGGAGTCTCGGTAAGATCTTATATGTGTTGTGTATGGAAAGCCACAACTTTCTTATGTGATTGGATCATTTATCTTTTGATGTTGATGCTTTGTAGTTTTATGGTGTAGTTTCATCATTTTGTAGTGCAGTTACATTCTCATGCGGTGTGGTTTCATCGTTATGAGGATCAGTCATTATGTGGTGTGGTTTCATCATTATGTGGTGAGGTCTTGTCTTTACGTGTTCAAATCAAATCAAATCAAATCAATTATTTAAGCTCGATAATGTGAGGAGTGGTTGCCCATTCTCCCGAACCAGGGGCTCATGTAATAAACGTTCGAGCATTCCGGATCGAATTGGAATTTAGAAGTGTTGGTTTTTGTGGAGAGGGGAAAACCGGAGTACCCGGAGAAAAACCTCCTGCTGAGGTTTCGTCATGCTGTGATGTGGTTTCAGCATTATGTTATGTAGTTAACCAGTCCATTATGTGATGTTGTTTTATCATTATGTAGTGTGGTTTCATCTTTATGTGATGTGGTAACCTCATTATGTGGTTTTAGCATTATATGATGAAGTTGATGAATTATGTGGCGTGCTGTCATCATTATGTGGTAACTTCATTATGTGGTGTGGAAACTTCATTATGTTGTTTAAACATTATGTGATAAGGTTACTTCATTATATGGTGTGTTTTTGTCATTCCGTTATGTGGGGCCAGTTGGAAGACTAGACTGTGGACTGGACTTTGGACTCGACTCTGGATTTAATTTTTATGGAATTGTCTAAACATTAAATGGGGTTATATTTTACTTATTAGTTAAAAATCAAATTACCATTAACTGCATTTTACGATGCTGTTGTAAGGCTCCATCATGCCGCAGTTCCTTCGGGTATCCGTACTAACGAAAGACTACAATAAAAATACAACTTAAGACAATGTTTGGAACACCAGTCCGCAGTCAGTGTGACTGACTACTTCATAGTGTGAATTACCTTGTCCAAAAGGAAATGTCCACAGAAATGTGTAAATTTATACAAACCACAGAAAGATATATAAATGGTACTATGCTTAACTGCCCTTTCAAGGTACAAGTCTATTTTTCCCACTCCTATCTGGTCTTGTGGGGAGCAGGGATGGCACAGTGGTGAGAGCACTCGTCTTCCACCAATGTGGCCCAGGTTTGATTCCCGGACTCGACGTCATATGTGGGTTGGGGATGTGCGTGATGTGCTTAGTCCGCTTTGCGTGACACAAAATGGCCGCGCGAGATCTGGCCATTTTGTGTCATGCAAAGCGGACTAAGTGCATCACGCACGACGGACTAAGCGAAAGAGGGACTACTCGTAGTCTACGACGTCATATGTGGGTTGAGTTTGTTGTTGGTTCTCTTCTCTGCTGCACATTACAAGCAGATGAAATTGGAATTTGGAAATGTTGTTTTTTGTGGAGAGGGGAAAACTGGAGAACCCGGAGAAAAACCTCTCGGAGCAGAGAAGAGAACCAACAACAAACTCAACCCACATATGACGTCGAGTCCGGGAATCAAACCTGGGCCACCTTGGTGGAAGGCGAGTGCTCTCACCACTGCGCCATCCCTGCTCCCCACAAGACCAGATAGTAGTGGGAAAAATAGACTTGTACCTTGCTAGGACAGTTAAGCATAGTACCATTTATATATCTTTCTGTGGTTCGTAATTTACACATTTCTGTGGACATTTCCTGTGGACACGTTAATTCAAGCTATGAGGTAGTCTGTCATGCTGATTGCGGAGTGGTGTTCCAAACGCTGTCTTTAGTTGTATTTTTATTGTAGTCTTTCATTAGTACGAATACCCAAAGGAACTGCGGCATGATGGAGCCTTACAACAGAATCGTAAAATGCAGTTAATGGTAATTTGATCTTAATAAACTGAAATTTCGCTTAATTTGATTTTTAACTAATAAGTAAAATATAAACCCCATTTAATGTTTACACAATTCCGTAACAGTCAACCCAGAGTCGAGACCAAAGTCCAGTAGCACAGTCCCGTCCACAGTCCAGTCCAGTTTTCCAACTGGCCCCACATAACGTTATGACAGAAACGCACCACATAATGAAATAACCTCATCACATCAAGTTACCACACCACATAAAAGATGAAAAAAGATAAAACCACACCACATAATGATAAAACAACATTACATAATGGACTGGGATACTTCACAAATTAATGTGATCAAGTAAGCTGAAGCCACTCAAAAGGCACTAAGGCCACAAGGTAGCGGGCATTACCCCTTAAATCTACCAAAACAAAGATTGAGCCCAAGCATTAGCAGCCATGGACAGCTGTTTCCGGCCTTGTTAGGCCTCATCAGCATGGCATAGCTAATGCTCAGGCTCAAGTACCCACATATCAATAAAACAAGCAACGAAAACCTAAAGCTTGTGGGATGTGGCAGGAGTGACAAGGATACTTCACAAATCGATGTGATCAAGTAGTGGCTTTCAGCTTACTTGATCACATTAACTTGTGAAGTATCCTTGTCACTCCAGCCACATCCCACAAGCTTTACGTTTTCATAACTTGTTTTATTGACATGTGGGTACTTGAGCCTGAGCATTAGCTATGCCATGCAGATGAGGCCTAACAAGGCTGAAACAGCTGTCCATGGCTGCTAATGCTTGGGCTCAATCTTTGCTTTGGTAGATTTATGGGGTAATGCTCACTACCATGTGGCCTTAGTGCCTTTTGAGTGGCTTCAGCTTATTTGATCACATTAATTTGTGAAGTGTCCTTGTCACTCCAGCCACATCCCACAAGCTTTACGTTTTCATCACAGAATGGACTAACTACATAACATAATGCTGATGACCTCACCACATAATGATGAAACCACACCACATAATGACTGATCCTCATAATGTAGTGCGAGACGCCTTGTATTCTGCAACATACACCGTTATTGATATCTGACTAGCAATACCAGCAACTCAACAACCAACAACATATCTTGTCACAAGCTCGGCTTTTATAGGTAAGCCTGAGAATCTAGAACGTTCCGTACGATTACAGTAGATTCTATTTATAAACTATGTCACGGATGACTCAGCATGACACAGCTACTTCTAGAACATTCTTGAAGTTTACACTACATCCTCTCTTCTTTACAAAGACTGACAAACAATCCATCAAAGAAATCATGATAGATTATTTTGCCTATTGCAATCTATTAAATGTCTCTAAGGTTATTTAAACAAAACAAAGTCTTTATACTTGGGGTTTGGCTTGACTTGTCTTTGTGATCTTCTTACGCCTTGTCGAATAGGTACTGGTTCTGATTTCGTGTCACTTGAATGCGTTTGTCCTGTTTCATTGTTGACTCCAGGAAATTCCAAGGACTTTGGGTGTGGGGCAGTCGGCAAGGCTGTATCTGACTGTGTGATTGGGCCCATAGGAAGGTCTAAAGCGGAGTCTGGAACAGTGACTTTGGGCGTTGTCATTTCTCTTGTTTTCCTGATGTGACACTGATTCCTTCTGTACTCACGGCTATTTGCCTTCACTATGTAAGATCTGTCAGTTTCTCTTCTGACTACACTTCCTTGTGTCCACAGGGGCGACGACTGAGGTCTGATCTTAGCGCGAATACTATCTCCTACAACAAGAGGGGGTAGCGGCTTTGCTTTCTTATCATGGTACCTCTTGTTCTGTTGCTTCTTCTTGACTGAAGCTCTTATGATGCTTGAGGTTGGTATCACATGCGTTCAAGTAACTCTGATTTCACTGGTATAGCTGTTCTTGTTCTTCTGGAATTCAGTTTCTCATTAGGTGATGCCAACTCATCAGGAGTATTCCTTTGTTCCAAAATAGCCATCCAGGGGTCTTGACTCATCTTGAGTATCCTCTTAGCTTGTTTGACTGCAGCTTCCGCTGTACCATTTCCTTTTGGATGGTGTGGTGAAGACGTATAATGATGAAAATTCCAACTCTCTGAAAAGTCTTTAAATTCCTTGCTGGCATACTGGGGACCATTATCTGATATCACCACCTCAGGGACTCCCTGCCGGGCGAAAATCTTCTTCATCTGTAAGATTGTAGACTCAGCATCAATATCATTTAGTTGCTCTAAGTCCCAGTATTTTGTCAGATTATCTACAACTACCAAGTAGACGTCTTTCTTCACATTCAACAGATCAGTACTGACTATTTGCCATCTTCTCTTTGGAATAGGTTGGCTGTGCATGGTTTCTCTAGGTTGGTCTGGCATAGCTTCTTGACATATCGAACAGTTATCACAGAGATATTTGACATCATGGTGAACCGATGGCCAATACAATGTATCTCTTGCATGTCTCATACATCCCTCTGCTCCTAGGTGAGCGGAGTGTATCTTTTCTAACATCTGTGGACGCATAGCCGTGGGAATGAGAACTCTCGTTCCTCTGTATATTATACCATCCTGAACTGCTAGTTCATCTCTATACGGCCAATAGTCACGGACATTGGGAGGTACTTGCGTCTTGTCCTCAGGCCATCCATTAGCTATCATTTCAGCTAAGGTCATAAGATTTCCATCTTTTGAGGTTGCTATTGCTACTTTCTGAAGCGTTGCATCTGTCATGTTGTGAAAGATATTTGGATCTATTCCCTCGATCTCTTTCATGAGAAGTTCTTCTGCGTGAATTGTAAAAACTTCATAATCATCCATTTCCTTCTTTTGCGTTCGGCTGTTTGGGAGGGCAGATCTTGACAGATGATCACTTATGTACATCAGAGTTCCCTTTTTGTACACAACATTCAGGCGGTACTTTTGCAGTCGTAGCATCATGCGTTGTAACCTCTTGGGTGCGCTGTTGATGCTTTTGGCTAGAATCGTTTCTAGAGGCTTGTGATCTGTGACTGCTGTAATCTTTTCTCTTCCATGAAGATAATGGTCAAATCGTGTACAACCAAACACTAGTGCAAGGCATTCGTTCTCGATCTGAGAATAACGCCCCATAGTCTCGGTCATCGTACGACTAGCAAATGCCACTGGTCTGCCGGCTTGAAGTAGAACTGCTCCAAGTCCATAGTCGCTTGCATCCGTCTCAATCGTTACTTCTTCCTCCAAATCGTAGTAACGGAGTAGTGGTGGTTCTGAAATCATCTGTGTCAACTTGTTGAAGACATCTTCGTGAACTTTCGACCAAATGAATTGGTTTTGCTCCTTGGTTAAGTTTCTGAGAGGTTCGGATACATCGGACAGCTGAGGTAAAAACTTGCCCAGATAATTGATCATTCCAAGTAATCTTCTCACTTCAGTTTTACTGCGTGGTCTCGGCATCTGAGTGATGGCTTCAACTTTGGCTGGATCTGGCAGAATACCCTCAGAAGTCAGGATATGACCACAGTACTTCAACTTCTGTTGTTTGAAGACGAACTTGTCTTTGTTCAGTTTGAAGTTTCGCTCCCTGCACTTCTGTAGTAACGCAATCAGATTTCTGTCATGGTCTGCCAGGGGTTCTTCATGGGTGTTTCCTGTTCCAGTAACTAATAGGTCATCAGCTATTGCAGTCACTCCTTCCAGGCCGTCGATGATTTCGTTGACATGTCTCTGAAATTCTTCTGGTGCCCTACATATATCGAAGGGCATCCTAAGCCACTTGTATCTACCAAAAGGAGTGTGAAATGTTGTTAATTTGCTTGAATCCTCATCTAGCTTCACTTGCAGAAATCCATCTTTAGCATCCAGGACCGTGAACACTTGCACTTTAGCAAGCCTAGAGGTCGCATCATCAGTGGTTGCTCACCCAGTCTGTTGGCTCATCAACTTTTGCTATGTGGCCTTTCTGCTCCATTTCATGCAGTTTCGTCTTGAGATCATCGCTCAGTGCGACGGGTACGGTTCTAGGCGCATCTTGTTTTGGTACTGCTCCTTCTGTCAGTTCAATCTTGTAATCTCCAATGTACCGTACACCAGTGAATACATCGTTGTATTCTCGTAAAACAGTATCCTTGGTCAACCCTTTCACGTCAGAGACTGAGTTGACGAGTAATTCTCTTTTAATAGACAGGAGTTCCAACTTCTCGCATGTTTTTCCTGAAAATAGTGAACTTGGGGCAACATCAATCACTAGGAATTTTGCTCTGGTCATTTTCCTTCCGATCTGGATGTCAAGGTAGACTTCACCTTTGGGAAACACGCGTTCTCCATTGTACGCTTTCAAAACTGCACAAAATCTTCCATTCTCAAACAATTAGCTTCTGATCCACTGTCAATCTGCATGGTCACCTCAATCCAGTTACTTGTCTCTCCACTTCTTAACTGAGGTTCAATCATGTATTTAGAATGTCTGCTGTCAGTGACTGAATACATGCAGTATACTTCATCATCATTTAGTGTCGGTTCCGCTTCTTCAATTTGGTGAACACTCCTCGTAGGTTTCTTTGAAACGCTCTTCACAGGTTTCTGTGTTTTCCTTTGAGATTCTTGATCTCGACCTCTGCACATCTTAGCAAAGTGGTTCTTCATGTTACACTTGCTGCATCTTTTACCATAAGCCGGACACTGGCGCACACTGTGGCTCGTTCCACAATATTTACACTGTTTCACCGTTTCTACTCGTTCTTTAAAATCTCGCTTCTTTCCTTTGTTTTTGACGGCATGTACTGAACTTTCTATTTCTCCATCAATCTTTTTCAGCTGATCACTGGTTGTTTCTGCAGCTCTAATTATGTCTAAGGCTGTATTGAGAGTGAGAGCCTTCTCTCGAAGTAGTCGTTTTCTGACTTCATGGCTTTTAATTCCAATGACAAGTCTGTCTCGAATCAGTTCGTCACACAGAGCGCCATAAGCACAGGTTGACGCTAGCTTTCGCAGTCTGTTCAGGTATTGATCGATGTTTTCATCTTCTTGGTTGGCACTGTTGAACAGGTAACGCTCAAAAATGATATTCCTCTGTGGTTCAAAATGCTGCGTCAGGGCCTGCAAGAACGAACGCTTCGAACGCGTTTGCGTGAGTCAAGTTGGTACGATCATTGTCTTGCATTCAGCTGCAGCCATGGTAAGAGAAATTCTCAAACGCCTAAATACGCCCAATTTCCTCGAGACCTTGTTAACTATGTGCTCAATATGGTTGTTAAAGCTCAAGTGCTGATCAATCACGACACCGAGATATTATTTTAAAGGACTGTGATTCCGTCAAGGGAGATCCATTGCAGGATAAACTTATGCTATCCTTTCGTTTATTCTTTGGTATAATCCATAAATCACATACAGGGTATTCAGTTTTGCTCACGTTTAAAAAAAGCTTATTCTCTTGCATCCACGGGAAAATACAATTTATGTCACTGTTAAGGGATGCTTCTAGCTCAAGCAGTTTCAGCGGCAAAGAACATGACTGTGTTATCAGCGTAAAGCAGACTGACTTGGTTTCTTTGATAATCCTGAGTGTATTCATTTGTTATTTATCAACTGAAGACTGTAATACACATTAACGTGGCTTCATTTTTCTTCTCGCAGGTGTGATCTTTGTGATTGGTAGCACCAACGATGAGAGCACTAGTGGGGTCCGTGAAGAACTTGCAAAGCTAATGATGGAGAAAAAATTGAAAAGATGCTCTTTGTCTGCCAACAAACCGGTGCACTGTATATGTAAGAAGAAAATGATAATATTAATATTGATAATATTAATATTGTATTCGAGGATCTCTTTTTCTCCCAGCCAGCAGTGTGCACTCCATTAGCCAAACTGCATGGTACTTTTTCATTAACCCCTTTCCGTTAAACGTTAGCCTGTATAGCAGACGTTTTGGCTTTTTGGTGTACGAACGGTCGTTTAAAGACCGCCATTTTGGAAGCCATCCAAGGAGAGAACTGGGGACGGTCAGTGTAAGATATGGATTGAGGACTGCAGACCCGGACTTGTGGACCCGGACTGCGGAATGGGTGTAAAACGAGGACTTAAGGCTGCGGACTAGGAACAAAAAGCGGACCGAGTATAAAAAAGAGAGTATAGAACAAAACTAGGATTGTACTGGCCCAGATGCAGGTTAAAAAAAGCCTTGAGTCTGCTTATTCCATGTCAAGATTTGTCACGTACATAGTAATGCTCAGTTACACGGAATGCTCAGTTCCAATATCGACCGAGTTAGAGAAAGTGTAAGAGTAGAGACTTTATCCTGAAATTGTACTTTACTCCACGAGTTTAACACTAGGTCGAGGGAGTCGAAGAAATTATTATTGGGAAGAATGGAAACAGAAAGGTATATAAAAGGCAACCGGACCTTGCACTGGCGTGCATCACAAAATTACTGGTCACAAATCTAGATATAAATGCTATAAATGGAAATGTGTGCTCGTTCGACTGCAACTGGCCACTGGTGCAGAGAAGATAAAACAGGAAATACCGGTCCGTTTCTTTTTTGGGAGAAAGTCCAAATCCGTATTTGCGAACATAAATCAAATAAAGTGGATTCTCGATCAGACAATTCTAAGCGTTTTAAAAAAAAGTATTTTAAACAAGCGGTTTTCCGTGCCAAAATGGTAAAACACAATTACCGTACATGACATTCTAACCGACAAGCGTCGCCATTTTTCCAATCATGAAGAGCTCGAGGTCAAAATAGGTAGGTTTTCTGTGTACTCTGGTAATATTTACAGCAATTGTAAGCACCTTTCCTACAGTTCAAGAATTTGAGTGCAGTAATACATGACGTTGCTCCGTGCTTTTTGTGGCACCGCGGAAGTACGTTTTTTGACGTCAGAGTAACTGGTCAGCGGTTATATGAGTTCGATCGCCGCTCGTTACTCGTTTCCATCTTCGATACATGAGATGCAAGGGACGAAATTCTCTCTTGGTTTGGAAGATTGCCTCCCTTGAATAGCTCTTTGGTATTCAAGATACGAGGTGATTAATAAATCTGAAGGCAAGTCACTGTTATAGCGCAACAAAGGACGTTCAACAATGAACACAGATGGTTTCTCGTGTCGAGATGAAATGTGCGTCAAAGACTGCAATCGCCATGGCGAAAGAATTTATAATTTTTCTGTGCGAAAAACTGAAGATTTCTGCAGCCGATTTAGGTAAAGCAAGGAGTTTGAAGACTAGTAGCCGGTATTTTTAATTAGCATTTGCATTCGGACCTGATAAAGGTAAGTTTGAGGACAACGATGTTTTGTGAAACCAGAAGTTTTCAACAAACTTTTGATAATAATTATCGATTTTATTAAGCTTGAGTTTAAGTTGTTCTATGTCGCTTAAATCTTAAGTTAGAGTTAAAATAATCGGTGAATTCATAACTGTAACTCTGTGGGAGATGTAATGAAAAATATCTATACTTTCCGTGGTGTATATAAATATATAATTTATATTCGATGAAACTGATTGTAAACACTAACAGAACCAGTATATTATTGACAGTAGCCAAAATGAAACTTCGTTTGCTCAGTGGATATTTCATGTACTGAATTTGTTTCTCAACAGTGTAAGCTCACAGTACAAAAAAGTGTTATGGGATGGCATCAACACCTAATGATAACAATTAAAGCGTCTGTGATGCTTGTAACCATTTTGCAGATGTACATAAACTATTGTTATTTACAAGACCATTGGTAGCAGGACATTCTGTTTGATTCAATTATCTAGTGTGTATTCGTACTTTACAAGATGTGCATCTCAAGATAATTATTACACATGCACCTGGTGCAAGGACAAAATAAATTGTGACAAATTATCATTAGAGTCTTACCCTTTCCACCTTTGGGAATCTAAACCTTTGTCTTTCGTATTGTTACATGTACTTGTAATTCTTTCACACAGTGTGACAGGAACTTTTTACTTTATAACCAAGAATAAGAACATTAAATTTTCTTTTCTTCAGATATTTAAGCCTGTTGTTGGATCACAATTCCACTTGCTTGAAATCAATTTATTTATTTCTGAAATTGAGACCTAGATCTTATGCTTGCACTGTTTTGCTATTTGTGGTAGCAAGAGAGAAAATCCCCTGGCTGCTTCTGTGAATCTTACTATATTACTCCTATGTTGTTTTTCTTTTTTCTGCTTGTAAATCTGCTGAATCAATGGTAATCAATAAAGTGATTGATTGGTACTGTAAGTTACAGCTATATTATTACTTATATAGAGTATAGTACATATTGGTCTACTAAGTGGGGTTAGTCACTGAAATTACAGTACGAATGTTCACACAAGGGCAAGCATCTGCCCACTGACCTCACAAATGAGATAGTCCCTGAGAATTGATAGCTGACCTTATCTCATTTACTCTGTCTGTGATGTAATCAAAGAATAGGGGTGACGTTGACTTGAAATATTTGTGTATAAGGGTATATAACAATCGTACTATCATTATAAAATTATTTGTTGCTTTTGTTTGTTTGTATTGTGTGTTAATGTTCTAAAATTTTAGGAATTAAATTCCTACATTGCAGAAAGAATATATATATTTTGGTCAAAGCCTCAAAGGAACAACAACAACAACTTTATGGAATTCAGTAAGGAAGCCTAAAAACTGCTTAAAAAGAAAAACCATGGAAAACTAAGAAAAGAAAAAAGGAAAAAAGATGTTGGCTGAACTAGCTAGAAGAAGAGAAGAAGAGAAAAAGCTGAAAATGTCAAAGAGCAAATTTATTAGAGCAAAACAGATCTCAGCTCAGATGATCTTGTTGACCAAAAATTATATTAAGGCTATTGAACTTTAGAGAAAACAGAACCTAAGTTTTTCGACAATTTCTAAGAAAAGATTAAAAAATAGGCACATAATATGTGCATGTGTCACGGCAAGGGCATCTGCCCAAGTCCCTTGTCTGGGCCATAGTTAACATAGGGAAATGGGTATGAAGCCCAGCAAACATCAAAGCCGGAGCAAAACAAAGAGGCCAAGATTTATGTTGGAAGGTCCATGACCATGGACATTTCTTTGTTTTGCACCCTATGGATGAATTACATAATCGCAATGTTTCCATTAGTTAGTTGAACATGTGTAACCACCTCTTATTGTGCACAGTCAACCCCCAAAACAGCAAACAAAAACATATAGCAAAGAACTTCACTAGGTTTTCTAGCCATTTCCCTCTATTAACTATGTCTGGACATATATTTTTCAGTATTACTTTTAATGACTTGTAATGGTAATGGTAATGTATTTATATACCACTCTTATCACAGTTTCATGGCGGTTTACAACACTGGCTGGAAGACTTGACCAGACTGCTTGTGCAGTTTACAATTAAAGAAGTAACTAATACGTGCCCCCCTAAAGTAAATATAAAATTAGGACAGACACTAGGGGTGGTCATATCCAGAGTTTTGTTACATCCCTAGTGATTCTTTTACATCTCACAGAGTTAAATCGTCCTTATCCGAGAAGACTAGAAAGTCTAACCGTTTGTAGATGTCATTACAAAGGCAGCACTTTTCCCTCAATTATTTAAAGATCCTAAGAGTTGGTCTGACCAGGGTTTGAACCCGTGACCTCCGGCACAGAGGTCTGGTGCTCTACCAACCGAGCTAACCGGGTCCCGGATGACTCCTCATATACTCAACTGCTGTTGATCGAATGTGTATATGGCAACCTGGAACACCAAAAATTGCTCTAAAGAAACAGTCTCCTCCACCACCTACGTCTAATGGACATATTCCAAGTTGACTTAGTCTTATCGCCCATGACGAACCTGGAGAAAATTATCTAATTGTGTTATTCCTGATATTGCCATGGACCTGAGTTTAATTAACCACATATTTCTGTACTTTATTCTGTACTTTATTTTGAACACCAGAAGTTCACAAAAGGAATTTGCCTTCACAATCACTAGACAGACATGGAGCTAACAGCTATTTAGAGGAATGTTTTTTACGCCAATGCATTAAACTGTTGTTTCTCTGTGCAGTAAATACAGTTAACTAGCCATGTCTTAAAATTCCTTGAAATGCCAACAAGTTTTGATGTCTTTGGAAATGACCCCTATAATTAAATCACTGACCGTTTTCTCAAAAGGACCAACATGTGATTCTGTGTCATTTCTATTTGTCCTATTTCTGTTTACAATTTTCGCTGAAGAGTATTTCAACTTCAACTTTGTATTATCACAGCTGAGAATTATATTTTTACATGTGTTTGATTTAATTCGTTCTGCAAAATGAACGGGGCATTGGTAAAACATGCACTGATTTACTCTTACGCAATTAGCACAGCCTTCGAGAATTAAATAAAAGGATCGTATTCAATACAACGCGAATGCGAAAGTTCCTGCAACCGACAAATTTGATCCCATGATTCTCACGAAGACAGAGGTAAATTTCAACCTTTATCTGACATTATAGGCTTAGCAAGTGGAAGTACAAAGAATTCCTTATTTTTCGTAACAATTCGTTAGCCTCAAAAAGAGTTTCAGGCCTCCCTGGAAAGAGATGTGTTCTTCTTCCTGAAGGAAGTTCGTTGGTTCCCCCATCGGCTTAAAGAAGACAAACGATTCTCTTCAGTAACATCTGGTCAACATAACTATGGAACGCCATAGTGGACAAAAGTGGTCGAGATTATTTTTAAGATCCAGTTCTCAGGGTGACAAGTCCAGATGTCATTCCATCGAGCGAGATGCAAATCCACCCTTCGAGAATCTCATATCGATCTTGCGAGTTTCTTTCTTGTCGGTCGAGAATTTTTTCATCGGTTGAGAAATTTATTTGTCGGTCGAGAATTTTTTCGTCGGTCGAGCAATTTTTTGTCGGTCGAAATTTTTTTGTCGGTGCAGAATTTTTTCGTCGGTCGAGTTTGGCAGTTTACTGGTCAGGGGATGTTTCGCGCCAAAATTTATCACGTGGTATAAACAAGATGGCTTCTAGTGATGGCAATTCTGCGCGAGAAATGCTCAGACAAATTCTGGGTAGAATCGGGGATTTATCCACCGCAATTGACCAGCAGGGCTCGTCTTCAAGTAGAATAACAACCCCTCAGACAATGACATCGGTTGAAAGCGAAGTTCGTAGTGTATTTGGTGCTGGTCCACAAGGGCATCAAGCGCGTACGGCTATGCCCGAAATGTCTCACATGCCCTCTTCATCTGCCAGCGCTTCCATCCCTTCGGTTAGTACTACTCAAAGTGGTCCTTTATACACTATGAGAAGGAACTTCTCAAATTTCAGATCGGCTAACTATCGCTCTTCTCGGGGAGGAAAAAAAAAGGCTGCGACACCTTCAGGCTCCTTTTCACGTGACGTGATACTCCTGTCAGGTCCCATGGACGAAGACGTCCCACGCCAAGGGAACCGAGTTTTCCTTCAAGAGAGTGGGCATGTCATTATGGCATTCCCATTCAAGAAAGAGTGGAGTGATCTTGAAGTAGAGCTACAGATCAGAGAAGCTTTTCAGGATATCCTTCCTTTGTTAGTTGATTTTGAGATTTTACAATCTGTGCATACTAAATTATTGAAGCCCACGTTAGCTCAGGGCCAGTACTTGACCGGAGCATTGATTCATCGCATATTCAGGGATAAACCAGTATATGTGCGACCAATGGAGCAGATTTTAAAGCCTCCAAAGCAACGCAAGACAAATGATCTTGCATATGATAACTATGTTCATGCCCTTTATGAAACCAGTCCTGATGATGATGCTGATTTACTTGCAGCCATTTATGCAAGTCTCGAAGACCAGAAAAGGAGCAGCATGCCCTCTAGTGAGAAGGAAGTTGATGTTGTCATAAGAAAGTTCATCAATGACAACCTTCAGCATCGGAGTGAAGAAGAGTATTGTAACATCTTAATAAATAGGAAGAACTTGTTGTCAAGCACCCTAGCAGCCATTCGGAGAAGTACGTTCTCCTTTGTTAAACCAGTTCATGTGTCATTCTCTGGTGAAGAAGCTGTGGATGCAGGAGGTCCTCGGAGGGAATATTTCCGGCTTTTGATGGCATCATTGAAAAATCTGGGCATTTTTCAAGGAAACTGGTTTTCTCATGACTTGCATCTTCTCCGCTCCAAGAAATACGAACTTGGTGGTAAGCTGGTCTCATGGAGTGTTCTTCAAGGTGGACCGGGACCCAAGTGCTTATCAGGAGAAGGTTTTTCAGTAATGAGCAATTTACAAATAAGGCCCAAAGATGCCATTCCTGCAGTGAAAGGTGAAGAACTTAAAACAGTTCTTAATGATTTGCAGTCCTGTTCAAGCAGTGCTGAATTCAGTGTACTTGTTGAGAGGAAAGCTGATGTTATTGCTGGATGTGGCCATTCCCAAATCTACACTTCTGATGTCAGCAGCAAAGATGAGATAATACTTTGTCTTCTGAAACAATCATTTGTTTATTCTGTTCATTCTGAAATACAGCAATTCTTTCATGGTCTTAATGCCATTGGAAATTTGGGAAATCTTCTCACAGAAAGTCCAAAACTGTTTGCAGCACTTCTTGGTGATAACTGCTGCAAACTTAATGCAATTGCATTCAAGAAACTGTATAACATTGACTTCTCAAGTGATGGCTCTAATCAAAGGGAGAAGGAAGAGAAGACCATCTATTGCTTTGAACTCTTCCTTCAGGATTTAGAAGAGGGGTTAATCCAAGACTTGGCCTTGGAAGATTTGCTTATTTTCATCACCGGAGCAGATGCAATTCCACCACTTGGATTTGATGATCCAATTGTCATTGCCTTTTATGACATGGAAGAAAATACGAAACGGCTTCCTTGGTCTTCAACATGTGCTCTCACCCTAAACCTTCCAAGAGGTTTTGATGATCCTCAAGAGTTCAATGCTTTGATTTCAAATGCTCTTCTGAACTGCTACGGATTTCGTAAATGTTGACTTTTAAGAATAAGCCACTATTTAAGTGCTGTCTGTAGTGAACTATTTGTGACATTCTTTGAAACCACTGTTATTTTAAACTGCATGTGAACAAGGGGTGTGAGAAGTTGTGACAGGTTTTAATAGAAACATGTTTGGTACTGTATTTCCAAACAAAACAGAAATGTCATCTCCGAGAAATGAGTGGCAGGGCTTGAAGTAAGTTTCAATTTGCACTTTCTGACACTACCCCTCCCAACCTCCACTCTGTTTAAAGAAAAAAAGTTTAACTATTACATTTTTGCATGTATGCATGTTGATAATTATCAGTAGTTTTTATTTTCACTACAAATGGTTTGCCTAAACAAAGAAGCCCTTTAAGACTACAGTGTATGCTTCAGAGTGCATTGTAGGTATTCTGATATAAAAGACTAAAACAATAATTCACTGATGTGAAACAAGAATGAAAGTTAATTTTCATGGGTGAAATTTCACGAAATTGTTCAGTGAAAAGTGTATACACAAGCTTCTTTAAATGTTACAGTTGTTTCTACTTGTTTTGTTGTGGTTACCGGTACATGGTTTGCTCTTGTTGTTGTTATTGTTATCACAAAATGAGACTTGTTTATAATTTGCAGTCAGTTTGAAAGGAAACAATGTACATTGGATTATGAAATTAACTTGTTTGCTGATTTGGGTGAATGACTGTTACGTGATGCTAAGTTAGGCTGCAGGGCATCAATTCTATATATAGCATGATAATTTTAATGGTATACACTTTAAGGGTGGAGATTGTTTTCCTGAGGAAGGTGGGGTGGGCAATGGCCAAGAGATACCCCTGCAAGCAAAAAAGGGAAGATAATTACACAAAGCAGGCAATCTATAAAAAGCTTACATTGAACATGTGAAAACATAAAAGTCTTGCAAAACCTGAAGTTTCAAAAAATTCTGCTTTCTGCTTGGAAAAAATTGCCCTTGGAAACATAATGGTCCATCCCTAATGAGAATCTCAGTAGTATTGTTAAATGTATTATTATGTTTGTTATCAATAATGGAATTGTTCATTTTCAGTTGTTAGAATCTGGTTATCAGTCAGTGTGAACAATTTCAGAATGCCAGAGTGCCAGAGGTGAAGTGCTATTCATTGTTCGTAAACCATGGTGGTTCCATTGCAAGATAAATTCATCTAAAGAAGCCCTTATGGCTGGCAGATAAACATAATGAAGAGCAAATATGTGCTGTTCATTGTGCGAATCAAGAATGCCATCTTCCATAAAAACAAAGAGGTCTCCATAAAAAGCAGAAACAACTCTGTTCACTTCCGCCCATAGCCGTTCAATTCTCTGGTCATGGACACTACGTCCAGCAATAAAGCTTCCTCTGTTAAGTCCTCTGCTCTGAATCATAAATCGAGCTACATCTACATTTTCTACACCTCTATCACCTCTAACACGAAAGGGAAGACCAAATGCCTGTGCACCTCTAATAAAGCATTGCAAAACTGTATTTGCAAGATTATTGTTGAAACATTTCAAATACACAATAGCTCTACTAAATCCGTCAATACAGCCATGGAAAACAAATCTCCAGTGAATGAGCTTGTGGTTGGAGTCCAGGTGCCACAAGTGGTTGGGTTTTTTAACGTTATAAAGCCGACGCTGAATGGACAATCTTCTTCTAATAGCGCGGCCAACAGGGTCAACAGTTTGCAAAACTTCTCTAATCTTCCATCTTTGAATGTAAAAGCCACGACCACGCAAGGCTCTCCGTATATTGGACTCTCCTGAAAAAGGAGTCAACTTCAGAATATCTCTTATATTCCACTCCAACTCTTCGTTTGTAATGTCGCTAAATGAATCTTCTAATCCATACTCAAGCCTTCTTCTGTGTAGGGTTTTTGCTCTTATACCTAGACATCTTGCTATGGCCGTCCACTGCATACCTGTGTTTCTAAGAGTTTGGATATGTTCCCTTGTGATCACGTACCTAGGCCTTCCAACAGAACTTTGGATTTGGCAAGGCTCCCGTCGAAACACGGTGCACGAGTCCACACTCAAGCTTGCTATTTTGTTCTTTAAATCGTGAAGCAGTCTCCAAAGAGATTGAAGGAGATTTTGTAGCATGTCTTTCAATCCGCCATGGCCTTGCAAACTAGCCAGAACCAAGGAAATGGCGAAGACAATTTGAACGTGCCCCTCAAAACGGTCGTGTAGGTACTCCACAAACCTGGGATTATCAAAAGCTGTACTATCTATTCGCGTTACACAGTCTTGTAATGATAAAAAGAATTTTTCCAAATCGTCCTGTGCTTCAACCATTTTAAATTTCAACAGTGACAAGCTAAAAGACTGCCATATACCTAAACAAGAAGGTCAAAATGCCCGCCATTTTGGTTGTTTTGTACCACGTGATAAATATTCGCTGGCAAACGCCGCTGGCCATTCTCGGCCTACAAAAACTCAACCAATACAAATTAAATTCTCGTCCGACGAAAAAAATTCTCAAGCGACGAAAAAATTCTCGACCGACAAAAAAATTTCTCGACCGACGAAAAAATTCTCGACCGACAAATAAATTTCTCGACCGATAAAAAATTCTCGACCGACAAGAAAGAAACTCGCAAGATCGATATGAGATTCTCGAAGGGTGGATTTGCATCTCGCTTGATGGAATGACATCTGGACTTGTCACCCTGAGAACTGGATCTTAAAAATAATCTCGACCACTTTTGTCCACTATGGCGTTCCATGCATAACAGCAACAGCAACAACGATAACATTGACTTCATTTTGTACTCAAGCGCTTTAAGACAAGCAGTTGTAAGTTGACAACTTCGGGACCCTTTCAGTAAGACACAATTATACAATCCTCGAAAACTGCGCAAATTAACGCTTCTGGTTAGAAACGAAAACATGATATAAATTGTGGCTCACCTGAGGCATACGCGGGCGACTGACAATGTGCACGTGCGACAGTGCACAATTCCGACCATGTTCCGACATGGCGATAAACTTTCCAAAACGGAACATCGGTTCGATCCAAAATTACGATTGCTACTCGGTTTCTCCGATTGCTGCTCGGTCTTTTGATCGCTTTTGACACGAGAAAAAGCGACCTATCGATATCAAGATACGGAAATTGACGTCCAATCGGGGACCCGATTGCTGCTAACAAAACCAATCGGCAAAGTCTTGCCCTGACAAAAGTGTCACGGCGAGCCGTGACACAAAAATGAATCCAAACCTTCAATAGTATTTATTCAATTCAAAAGATGACACCCACTCCCACCACATTTACTGCTCACCCTCCCCCCAGGACCCCTATTTTGGTATCTGTACTTACCCTTACCCTCCCATTATACAAAACAAATAATTTAATATGCCCCCCCCCCCCATTATACAAAACAAATAATTTCTCCAAAATCTTAAAATAAATTGTAAATTATAACATAAACCACCAATATTACTATCAGACATTTTGAGCATTTTAAGTATTCCTTGGACCAATTATTACATCCTCTCCTTCAGTGGGCTGTTGGTTCTGGGGAGGGGCGGGGGGCGGGGGGGGGGGGGAGAAAGCATTTAGTTGTTGTGCTGATGGGGTCACCCCATCTTTCTGGTTTTGTTCACCTGTGGAGTTTGGCTATGGATTATTCTTTGCTTTCTTCAGACCCCTGCTCTTAACCTAAAACCTGGAAATATTTATTAAAACAAAAAGGAAATCCTTTTTTTTATTATTTCTGTAACCTACACAAATATCTTTATCTTAGCATAATATAAAGATGTACAGTACTTTTTACACAATAAATTAAAACCATGGCCAACCAGCATCTCACAAACTCAACATCTCAGTTATCTTCCAGTAGTGAGAATTCTGCTGATGGGACACAAGGATGGAAAATGTGAATACACTGTAACTGCATGTTCCTTTATGCATGTAATAAGTGATCTTATACTTAAAACCAGTACAGGTAATTGAAAGAAAGACTCCTTAGTGTATGCTATGGTTGCAATATTTGTTAGAATGATTGTTTATACCCATATCACTGATTATGGTTCTGCCTCAGGAATGGGTCTCACATAAAAAGATTTTCGTTACTTTCGTCATAAATCTGAATATTATTTTAATTTTGTAAGTAAAACTCTACAGGGGGTTTTGGTCAAAAAACTAAATTTAAGACAAAACATATCTCTTGAGGCTTTTTGTTTGTTTACTTCAATCTTTTTTTTAGCACATCTTGGTACGTAATTCTCGCACCATTGACCTGTGCCATATGAACCTGCGATCACGTGTCTTTTTTTTTGGGGGGGGGGGGTGGATATAGCAAAGATATCAGTGACGTCACCTATTGTTATTAATATGCCAACCAGAGAGCTATAGACTGGCTGGTGAAACAAAGAATTCTTTTGTTTAAGGTTTTGAACATTTAAATAACACAAACAATGTTTGTAAACAAATATCTTCCCTATAGGGAGAGGGCACGATCTCAGGCTAATGCCATGTAAGTCCCTGACTTTGGCTTTTTTATTATATCCTCTTCTGTTTTGTGCTACTGGTTGTTAATATAGACAATATAAGGGCATACATAATAAATGAAATAGAATGTAAAATTAATGTGTGGGGCGATATGGAAATTTTTCCGAAAAATTTTCAGCATTTGTTGTTTAGTTTTGGGTTCACTTTGGTGTCTCTGTTCGGCACTTGATGAACCAGCGTTTCCCAGATGTATAAGACGTCAGATCAGATCCATCTTTATCCAGAATCTCGAAATAACGCGGAGGGATCGGGTGCAGCTTTGACGTGTGCCCACAGGTGGACTGACACGAGCATCTTCTGTCGTCCTCCCGACGAATTTGATCAAAGTGGCGTTGGCACACACCTGACGCCCACCAGCTCCACATACCTGAGAGGTTGCTGTCCTCAGAACAAATGCCGCTACAGGTATTCAAAAGCCCCCTGGTTTTGCACATATTAAACATGTTTGGCAAAAACCAACGCGCCACGATAGATACACTATTTAACATTCTGTGCAAGCTCAGTTCAGCTCTGGCACAACATATATTATGGGACAAAAACTATAAAAAAAATAGACCGAATTTAAAAGCTAAGTTTCCAGTATTCGCTTTAAGTTTTGGGGGTTTTCAGTGCCGACTGGGCTCGCGTTGAAAATCAATCTAAAGTCGCCATTGTTTTGTATTTTACGAGGGGATGACGCTGACCGGCAAAATACTGCATCGTGTCCTCAAAAACGTATTTCCGCGGTGCCGCTTTTTGTACAATGTTTTGTACTCAGTCCGCGGTTTGTACCCAGTCCGCAGCCTTCAGTCCATATTTTATTCTCAGTCCTCGTTTTTTACCCAGTCCACAGTCCGCAATCCATGTCTTACTCTTTAAACGCCAGTTCGTACACCAAAAAGTCTGCTATGCAGGCTAATGTTTAACGGAAAAGGGTTAATGAAAACGCACCGTGCAGTCTGGCTAATAGAGTGCACACTGCTGGCTGGGAGAAATAGAGATCCTCGAATGTTAGAGTAAGATATACTCGTAAGAGCCAAACTTTGAAGGTCAACGATAACACCAAAGGACCAATGGGAGTCGTGTTTGGCCTGTCTATTTTATTCATCATCAAAGTGGTAAAAAATAGCTGTTTCGGTGTTTGAGAAAAAAGTAGGAAAAAATGGCTGTTTCGGTGTTTCGTTTCGCTGTTTCGTGGTTTAGTAATGTCCGCATATTTGTACGAACATTGCGTTGTGGAACAGAGTTGCTGTTGGAAGTGCTGTGAAAGTGCCCTATTTTTTCTTCTATTGGTGGCGACAATTCCTATGTTTTCTTCTTTTTCGGCCTGTGATATTCCTATTTTCAATGTTTCTGAGTGTCATTTCCAACTTGATAACCTGGGAACCATTTTTATAGACAGAGAACTGAAAGAACAGAGCCTCAGTGAAACAGACAATAATGTTTGGGGCTCAGCCATGATCTTCAGTTGTTAGGGTTAAACAGTTAACTTTTTGTCTATGATTGGCCGGGTTGATTGGTGAACAATCACTACATTATGTAAACTTCACAAGGATCCAACCTCCCTCGGAGCTATATGGAGGGGTTTCATCGTGCTCGTTGAAAGTTTAATTAATATTACTTAATAATGTGGAAAGACTTCAGAAATAACTAACCATGGGTAAGCGTAATCGCTCTTTGAACAACTTGGCCCTGGAGTCTTGGTCACGAATCTGTTTGGTGTACTCATCTGGGTGAGAATTGTGCTGAAAATGATGAACATCCATTCCTTAATCATCTAGACTACGGGTGGTTCCTACCATTTCTTAGGGATTGATTGCCTCCCGCGTGTCGCGACTCCTCGCGGGAGGCGGTTTTTGCGCGCTTTCCTTCTCTTATCCATTTTAAAAACACGGAAACTTATCCAAAGAACTTGACTGAATACTTGTTTTCCCAGGACCTGCTGAGCGCTCTCAGTGCGGACGCTCTGATTGAACAACTCGCCTCGGACGAGCTTTGCTGTGGCATGAGTTGGAGCTAGTCTGGCTTGTAAAAGGCAGCTGATGTCGGAGTTTGTGCAATAAATTCCAAACACCAGTTAACTGAATTGTTAGAGCGATTTTCAATTCACTGTTGTAAAACCAAAACCAAATTAATTACTCTGACCAACTACAACAGATTTAAACGACACGATAAACCAATCAGAATTCAGATCACTTTGATATGACATGTAGAAGAGCGCAGACTAATATGAAACAGTGACTGAATACCAGATAACAGTTCTTACGACCCTGACAGGACAGAGATAGAAGCTTTATCGGTATCCACAGTGATCTGTTAAGTTTTCGTCGTAAAGAGACAAAAAGCATTCGCTAGGGCATATTGTACCAGCTGCGTAAGCAGTCTTACTGGGAGTTTCATTTAATGCTACGATCACTAAGCCGGAAAAATTTAACATAGTACCTGATGAACAAAAAATAAAACGTTTCATCGAATTTATTACCGAATCATGTCACAAGAATTAGGGTTACACATCACTATTCTTTTTCAATCATTTCTTTTACTGTCCGGCCATGAAGTGGGAGAGGGGGGTGAATATATATCAATAGCACGGTCCCACCCACCCACCCCTCCCTACGGGCCTGGATAAAAATAGTTATGAAACCTCTTTCACATGCGGCTTTTGGTAAAGTGTGTGACTACCTGAAATGATTCTTTCGCTTTCTAAGGTTGATTCTGCTGTCATAGCTTCCTGGCTTTTTGTTCATTGGTTTAGTTTTTAGTGAAAATGCTTTGAACAGCAATAAAAGGTATTCAGTTCCAATCAATGGAGAATACAGATGGTTATTAAGTTTGTTTTTGTATCTGGATTTCAATCCCTCTTCTACGGCGCTTGTAATCAGTGAGCTAATCATCCCTGATATTAAAGACCAAGTTTTATAAACACATCGACGCTCGTCAGAAGCCGTGAAGCGTATCTCAAGCCAATTCTGTTGTTTCTCGCACGTTGAATTATTTAATGTCCATACATTGATGGTTTGTGAGATCCAAGAGGACTGGACAGTTAACACCAAACACTAGTATTGGCAGTAAATTTGTAGCACAGTTTCAATTTCATAATGGCATGTTATTTTTTCATTTGGCGGTTCGGATGAGCTGTTTTGTACTAGAAGTCATTCTTGCATGTCCTAATACAATTTACACGAGGCTCTGATTTAATTTGGTGACCTATATCCAAAATGTTGCTTGTGGCGCGGCTTAATAGCTGTAAAGACTTTAAGAACAGGTTTGAGTTCTTTGAAAACCAGTTTGATGAATTAACTGCGAATTAATGTTTTAAGAGTACTGGGCTTTCAAATGTAAATTTATATTTGTAAATTATCCTGTTACTGTTTCCAATTGCAGGCCACCTACCCTGGTTCCAGAGACCCGTTGAAAAAAATAAATATCCCTGAAAAGGCAAAATAGAACTCGAGAGACGAAAACAATAAACCTCCGGCACCTAGGGTACAGGTCACCGTGACCAGCTATTAGAATGGACACATCAATGAGTTTAATTGTTTTTGTGTAGATTTTAACCTTCTTCTACGTCGTATGTAATCAGTGAAAAATTGGTCATTCCTTATGATCGGTAAATCGATGGTTTAAACCTAACGCTGCGATCATTTCGGGTCAAAGCGATCAGTTGTCGCTATGTACGATCGATCACCGACCACATTGGAGTGTAACTTTCCTAGAAGCACCACCTCTTCTACATTGTTTTAAAATCGTTCAAACACTTTCGTCCATCATCGCGTTTGCCAAACACAAGTTTGACCAAACAGCCCTCCCCGGGGGGGGATACTCCCTTATATTGGCTTTATAGGTATGCTCGGCCTTAAAGGGGATGGTTTTTAAGCCGTTTTGGTCTGAAATAGGGCATCAGTTTTGACCATTCTGGTCTGAAATGGGGTATGGTTTGTGCACTCTAGTCTAGAATTGGGTATATTTTTTAGAAGAAGCTATGTTTTCATCTCTAGGCGATAAGATCATGAACAAAAGCCCCTCTTATTAGTCTTTAATTATGGTTACGCCCACCGTGTACGTGAAATAGGCCTGAAATAGGGTATCGAATTTTTGATCAGGTCTGAAATAGGGCAGGGAAAATCGCAGATTTTTGGTCTGAAATAGGGTAGGGTTTCAGGAAGCGGGCCGCACACCCCTACCCAATTTTTCTGGAAGTAGCCACCCCCCCCCTCCGGCCAGCCTCCCCCGGGCCAAACAGTCACGTGAAAGTGAGTCCACACAACGATTTAAATTCCCTATTAAAGCTAAATCTTGGACGTTATGTGGACAAACGACATGTTGTTCATTTGGTTGGTGGTTTCCGGCTGTGCACGCTTTCTTTGTTGAGGTGGCTAAACGTTCAACGGCATTGGATGAAAATGGGTTCTATATAGGTCAACAGAGATCAAACATGGAAAACCGTTTTAATGCAAAGTTGAGAGAGGTGGCTAAACGGGCAAACATGCTCTTCCAACACGATGTTGGATAAAAATGTTTGATCGTTTAGCCGGGGCTTAACCTAACTTATTAGGCGATTGTGAAAATTCATTGAAATGTTGGACACTTTGCTGTTCCATGGACTGTTAAACGTAAATAAATATTGGTATGTTAGCTTGTAAGTGATTCCCATTGGTAGGCCACCGTGGCCAGCGTTGAGAATGGACACATAAATAAAGATATTGATTGATTGAAGTGTTGAATAAGTGGATGGATGGATTAGTTGATTGTTGACTAACCACGTGTGCCCAACATTAATACTGACACAGCCGGTGCTATTAGTTTATTAATATAAGAAGCACTATGAAATCTGTTCATGTTCGATTGATTTCTTGTCGTCAGTTTTTTTAGGTTTCTACTATCCTTCAAATTAATTGCCGAATACGTCACTGAATAGACAATATTCGTATTCCCGGTAATGAACTGGGTCTAGCATGAAGTGGAGGCTCATGCGGGGAAATACATTTACATATGAAAAGATTCCCCCGCATGAGCCTCCACTTCATGCTAGATCCAGTTCATTACCGGGAATACGAATATTGTCTATTGCGAAACGTGCTGACGTCATAACTATGGTATGATATTGTATCCGCAACTTATTTTTAAACAGTAACGTCGTTTTGCCTCGGGGTCATAATCTATAACACCCTGATCAAGTTGAAAAATGTTCCTTGCGAGTAAGCAGCCTTGCTTGCTTTTTCTTCCAAATTATGTCGCCGTTTAAGGCCAATGAAATGGAATAGTCTCTGAATAATGTACCGACCTTCAAATGGGGTCTTACTCTCCAAACGCAAATCGTTTACTTATTTACTCAAAAGACGGACACATATAGTCTGCCTGGCTTTGCTTGTGCTTTAAGTTGTGGTATTCCTTCATCAGTGCATGCATGTGACGATAGAATAACTGAAAATGTTATGCTAATTACTTCCTTGCAAATATTAACAACATTAAGAAAACGTGGCAAGCAATAAATAAGCTTCTCACAAACCGCAAAAGAAAGTCTCACACTATAACGGCACTAAAAGACCCACGTGATAACCTTGTCACACACAATTCCTCAAGAATACCTAACATCTTGAAGGAACACTTTGCAACTATTGGTAACAAATTAGCGATGAAATTATTCCCACGCAGTAATTATATGGACTATCTGGCTAAATCCAAATCACTTGATTCTTCCTTTCTTTTTCAGCCCATCTGACCAGAGGAGGTTAAATTTGAAATTTTATCGCTTTCTAATAATAAACGGCGCGGACTTTACCCTGCGCATCTCTTGAAATGTGCATGCAATGTCATCTCTCCTGTCTGCGATATTCAAATGAGACGATGAGAGGGATACTTTCAACTATTGACCTATATCTTTACTTTCTAACTTTAATAAAATTTTCGAGAAGATAATGTACAATCGGATGGTCAGTTTCATTGAACAGCATTCCATTCTATATTCGTCGCAGTATGGCTTTCGCCAGGGGCACTCTATCCGTCATGCTATCATCGATATAGTTGAAGCTATTCAGTCAAATATGGATCGACGCTGTTTTAGCTGTGGGATCTTTATAGACCTAAAGAAAGCTTTTCATACTGTTAATCATAAAATTCTACTTGACAAGCTTAATCATTACGGTTTTCGAGGAATTATCAATAACTGGTTTGAATCCTATCTGACCGATCGCACCCAAACAACCCAGACAGACTCCCACATCTCGGATAAGTGCGCATGCACTTGCGTCGTACCACAGGGCTCTGTATTAGGACCCCTTCTTTTTCTACTTAACGTAAATGATATCCATAACTGTTCTAGCAAATTGAAGTTCTTTCTTTTTGCCGATGACACCAGTATTATATTTGCTGATAAAAATTGAAAAAATTAGAAGTGACTGTAAACAACGAGATTGAAAAGCTTAACGATCGGCTTACTTCTAATAAATTAACATTGAATACTAAGAAATCTAACTATGTCATCTTCCGACCCTACCAAAAGAAAATCCAAAATATTCCCCAAATTTGTATATTTGATTATGATTCAAACATAAATGTAAACCTTGAATACAAAGACTGCATTAAGTATTTAGGGGTCCTTATTGATGAAAACCTTTCCTGGAAGAACCATATTGATTTTGTTATAACCAAAATAAGCAGAACTGTTGGAATGTTAAGTAAACTAAGACATTATATACCATTTTGTGTTCTTATAAATATCTTTTAATGCTCTTATAATACCTTATCTCTCCTATGGACTTATTTCCTGGGGCCACGCCTCTAAAACACATCTAAACAAACTCACTATTCTACAGAAGCTCGCCCTACGCTTAATTCACTTTGCAAACAGAAATGAGCACGCTATCCCTCTATCTGTCAAAACTAACGTTTTACCTTTAAGTTTTTTTCATGTCCAAGCGGTCTCAAACTTAATGTATGATATAAATGCAAAACAAACACCGTCAAATATTCTAAATCTTTTCTGTAGAACGTCTAGCATACACAAATATGCTACCCGCTCGTCAACCTCTCAGAACATCTATATTAAAAATTCTAGAATCGACGGACAAAACTACTCTTTTTCACGTGTTGGAGCAAAAGTGTGGAATGGGATACCTGAAAGAATAAAAAAGTTGCCAAAAAATAGTTTTAAGAAAGAAATGAAAAGAGTACTATTTGACGTTTTGAAAACTAAAGATAGTTACATTGAAATCGATAAAATAATATTTGATCTAAAGAATCATTAGAGAAGACACAAGTGCAAGTACTTTTATTATCTTAGTACCTCAAGCGCTCTCTCTGTCTCTCTCTCTCTGTCTCTCTCTGTCTCTCTCTCTCTGTCTCTCTCTCTCTCTGTCTCTCTCTCTCTCTCTCTCTCTCTCTCTCTGTCTCTCTCTCTCTCTCTCTCTCTCTCTCTCTCTCTCTCTCTCTCTCTCTCTCTCTCTCTCTCTCTCTCTCTCTCTCTCTCTCTCTCTCTCTCTCTCTCTCTCTCTCTTTGTTTGTTTGTTCAATCTCGCACAGATACACTTATCTTTTTTTTCTCTTTTTTATTCCTGTACTGTAATATAATTGCCTCTGTTTCAATAGACTGGCCTGCCACGATTAGCTAAGCTATCTGTAGATCAGTCTAAATTGTAAAATTGCAATTTTAATAATTGTAATAATAATATTAACTCAAAAAAAAAAATACTCAAAATAAAATGAAAAGAAACAGTTTTGACGGGCTTTTTTTTACAGATTGTCAAACCCATAGTTCCATTAAGACCAAGGCCTCGTCCACACAAGTAACTCTGCATCTGCAATCTTATTCAAGGTCAACCGCCATAACTTAAAGATTTCCAAACTATAAAAGGGGAATTTATGTCTTAGGGTCTTTCAGGGGTTTTTCAGTTTGGGAGCCTAATTTATTGACAGTAAATGAGTTTTGGAAAAAAATATAATGCTCATGGATGTTTTGGTGTTCAGTTATAATCTCAAGTAGCGCCTCTTGATCGTGATTTTTGGTGCATGACATTAGATTATCATTGAACCGAAAAGATTTAGCATGCTATGGTATAAAAATACATTCCAGTAAAAAAAAAAAAAAAAAAAGAAAAAAAGAAAAAAAACATGCAAGGTAAATTCCGTTTTTGATAACCCAGAATACTTTGACATGAAAATGCTTTTCAGTAAAAGCTATAAACTAAATGCCGTGGAACTCATTTCCGGTGACAAGGTTGTGCAATCGTTGCCGATCGCGTGACAATCAGTCATTAAAACGAAGACCCCGAAAACGAAGACCGAAGACCGAAGACCCACTCGAAAACGAAGACCTACTCAAAAACGAAGACCTACTCGAAAACGAAGACCCACTCGAAAACGAAGACCAACTCGAAAACGAAGACCGAAGACCGAAGACCCACTCGAAAACGAAGACCCACTTGAAAACGAAGACCTACTCGAAAACGAAGACCCAGTCGAAAACGAAGACCCACTCGAAAACAAAGACCTACTCGAAAACGATGACCCACTCGCAAAAAGATCGGTTGTTATGTATAAACGCAAATATTATTTGTGTAAAACAAAAACGTCATAAATTTCTGCATGGCTCTACATTTTATTGAGTAAAATAAGAGTATAAAGATTTATGTGGCTTATCCCATCCCTAAAACGGGCCATTGTTTTCGTTACCACCGGGGACGGAATAGTACATTTTGACTGTTTTTTTTGACCGAAATTCACGAAAACATACAAACGAGAAATGAGGGGTGTATACAAAACCTGGGCTAGGCCATGGCCTGGGCCTGGGCCTACCCTAATCGGCTATGGCCCACCATATTTTTCAATGTTTTTCGCTAGTTTGTTTGCTTGTTTTTTGTTATGACAAGAATCCGAAGTTGTCAAGGTCGCGATAATATAGCAAAACAAAGAAAATTAAAGAAACGAGTTTCATTTGAGTGGGTTTTCGGTGAATATATCAAGGCAACTGATGCGATCGCAAAGAGAAAGCTTGGTAGCCAGGTATGAAATCTGGATTGGACTCATTACTTAAGAAAAGCAGGAATCATGCTTATGTGTTGCGTTTATAAATAAATTATTTCCGTTAAGGCACATAGGAACATCACAAGATGTACATGGATAGTGTGACAAGATAACGACGCCTGTTCTCATACTGAACAATTTACAGATTAACACTATTAACAATGAGTATCTCAGTATTCGTATAGAGACTATCGTGTCGCACGTACCTCATGCTCATGCCTCGAATATAAAGTATAGTTATGTACACATGAGGTTAGCTAGTTCAACCTCGTGTTTTAAACCTTCAGTTTAATGACGATTAAATTAGGGCCTGTTCACATGGAGGTGGGAAACCCCAGGCAGGTGAGGTCCCCCACCTAGGTGGGGTTACCAATCTCCATACATTCTCTTTTTTTTTTCTCGATAACGTTCACATGTGAGGTGGGGTACCTCACGAGGCGGATTACTCGGTCAATCAGGGCGGGTAACCCGCTTAGCTGGAGTAAGTTTTCTCCATGTGAATGCTGGAGGTGGGGCGGGGTGAGGTTCATCCGGGCGATTATCTCTGAATTCTTTTGTTAATATACGCTTTTAGCGACCACGCGATAGCATTTTAAACCTCACTCCAGCGCCCCGGTGTTACATGTGAAGGTTAGCTTTTTTGGACCACGGGTGGGTGGGGGACCTCACCTGCCTGGGGTCCCCCACCTCCATGTGAACAGGCCCTTAGGCTCATGTGCATACCTTATTACAGGAAATAGACACTTCATGAAATTAATGGGAATTTGTAAAATTTGCGTTAATTTAAATCGTGTTAATTTTTGTTAGCTTTAATTTCCCCGCCATTATTAAAGTGGCGCATTAATTTCCGCGACCTTAATTTCCATTATTTTCGCGTTAAATTCTCGATACACTCCAGACATTCTTGACAACTAGGAAACAACAGCTTTTTTTTCTCGCAGTGCATTTCAGATCAATCTTTCACAAAATAAAGTTAAATCATTTAGAATATTCCTGAAAAGGAAAGTACATTATTTTATCTGGGTGCAGATCCGCCGTAATCATGGACATTGAAAGAACGCCCGAAGTGGCCACTTACGTTTAGGGACAATTCCACAAGCATTGTTTGTATTGTGGAACGAATTCTGGTTCCCTTATTTTGAAAATTTAGCACTTCTTTCAGCTTAATTTCCTTTATTGGAAAGTGATTTTTCCTTCAATTCGTGTTAATTTAAGTTGTTTTTATTTTTGATACCTTAATTAACACGAGCTTCCTTTATATTCAAAGCATAGGCATGAGGCGCATGCAACACGATATTCTATATACACATAAGCCACAATTGTGATTCCTGCTTTTCTTAAATAACGAGTCCAATCCACATTCCATGCCTGGCTACCAAGCTTTCGCTTTGCGATCGCATCATTTGCCTTGAAATATTCACCGAAAACCCACTCAAATGAAACTCGTTTCTTTAGTTTTCTTTGTTTTGCTATATCATCGCGACCTTGACAACTGCGGATTCTTGTCATACCAAAAAACAAACAAACTAGCGAAAAACATTGAAAAATATGGCAGGCCATAGGGTGGGCCATAGCCGATAAGGGTAGGCCATGGCCCAGGCCCTGGCCTAACCCAGGTTTTGTATACACTCCTCATTTCTCGTTTGTATGTTTTCGTGAATTTCGGTCAAAAAGACGGCCAAAATTGTACTATTCCGTCCCCGGTGGTATCGAAAACAATGGCCCAGTTTAGGGATGGGAGTAAGCCACATAAATCTTTATACTCTTATTTTACTCAATAAAATATAGCTGCAGAAATTTCTGACGTTTTTGTTTTATACAAATAATATTTGCGTTTATTCATAACAACCGCTCTTTTTGCGAGTGAGTCTTCGTTTACGAGTGAGTCTTCGTTTACGAGTGGGTCTTCGTTTTCGAGTGGGTCTTCGTTTTCGAGTGGGTCTTCGTTTTCGATACTACCGTCATTAGACTTCGAAAGAATTTCCGCTCTCACTTTATTCCACTTTGCAGTGACGTTGATCGTTGATCATCATCCGACAAGTTTTAATTTGTCGTTGGTTTCGTTTGGAAGTAAGATTTCGAGCAATTGGTGAGTGATAAGCTGAAAATTATGTTATGAGCGTAACTCAGAATGTCGTCGTTTATTCATCAATCAGTGATCGCTCCATCGCTCGTCCAACAAACACAGTTTACACTCTTTAATCATCGATCACAAACCGCACATAACGATTGCTTATACCTCGTTTCTATGTTTCTTTTTTCTTATGTTTTTTCCAGTCTTAAAAAGGAAGATACTTTCTTCAATAACTTCAGTTGAAAATTCATCTTATGTACTCAGCTGTTGCTTTCAGTTCGATGTCCGATTATATTTTCAACAGTATTAAACTCCATCTTAATTGCCAATTTTTTTAGGTTATAAATTCCTTCTTAACGTAAAGGAAATATAGGAAGGATTCTTTCAGCCAAGAGACGGTAAGGAATATAGACGTCATTTGTGACATAAATTCTTAATCGGTTCTAAAATTTGCAGAAGACGTTCTCTGACAAGAGATCTAAGCTGGTGCCGTTTTCGCACACGACCGGCCAAGCTTTGCCTGGTATATATTCTCTACTAGCCTGCTTTTTCAGGGTTTCGCCTAAGAACGTCTGACAGTAAGTACTGGAACTTTTTATTCAGGCAATTCTTTCCTTGTTTACAATAGCCTTTTTCAGCAGGGTGTTTTGAGGTGGTTGGAAAACGGTTCATCTTACTGTGAATGAACAAGTTTGAAATCAACCTCTAGTGCGCGTTGTGTTACCAGTAAAAAAAATAGTCGCTGTTTATATGATTAGGTTACGAACCAAAAATCATAGATACGTTGTGAATTGGAGGTAGCCTCTGGAAAACAAAAGTAAAAGGTAAATTCCCCCAATGAGTAGTTTTAGAACGTGCCTAATCGTATGACTTCAAAGTGCTAAGTTTCAGAAAATATCGCGTGATGTAGTCGTCGTACTTTGATCGAAAGATCCATAATACAAACGAGTTCCGCTTTCACGGTTCTGCTTTCTACCGATCTCATCGCGAGTGCAGTGGCGTGATCGGATGCTGCCATTTTTTGTTGGTATCCTTTGGAATTAAAGTCCGATTAAGTGGTGAGTGAGCTGGAATTCAACATTCTGAGAACTGTGATACAAATCATGACTGATCAGGCTATTTACCGCAGCTGTTTGTCTTTTTCCCGTGTGTGTGTTATAGTAGAGATGTTAGGACTTGCTCGTTCTCCGAATGGTCTCTAACTCGTTGGTTTGAAATAGGTTCTGTTTAAATGAAAATAAGGCTTTGATAAGATTTGGTTCATATCTCTCTAGTACGATCGCTTCCAGTTTAATGATCGCTCGTAGGACCAAGTACAGTATCGCAGATCCGATTTCTTCAGTGGCCATCGATTCCAGAATTTTTTTTTAGATGGAATGACATTATATTCAATTGATTTTGAAAACTGTTCCCTGAGGACTTTTTTGCAAGCACAGTGTTTTAAAGAAAGAACCAATAAGTCATTTACAAACCACTGCAAACCCATAAATTGTGATCGGCTAAAGAGATTTACATGTTGAGGAGAGTTGCATAGGACATAAAAGCGACCTTAACTGCTAACCTCAACTTCAAGTTGTGAATTTTCACAGGTTGCAGAATCTCTTTTCTTGCAAGAGGACAAAGACAAAGTCTGTAACAAATATCATTTCAGGACAAGACGGGTAAGTAACTTCAGTTAAGAGTGATCGGTGAAAAGAAACCTTGAACCCTTGCTCCGTGCATCTCAGTTGAATCTGCTACTTACTGGCAGTGCTGCCACGGTACTTCCTAGTTACTCGGTTTCGTTTTCGATCAGTGCTACAAATCATCTTGTTATCTCGCCTGTTTGGTTTCTTGTGTAATTTGACAGTGATCTTGCAATGAGATCTTAGTTGAAGAATTGATGCAGTAGTACCTAATGCATAATACAGTTTTTTTATTGATTGAATTGCTTTCAATTACTGATTGCTAAACCTAACCCCGCAACTTGTTGAATAGATACCCGATTTTAGTCACCATGCAACTACACATATCGATTGTCTATGTGTGTCTCTATGCTCATTTGTCTGTTGTTTTCCCTTACTCACTTATTAAAGACACTTTTTTATGGAATTGAAATTATCCATTTTGACATTGATTCCTTGTACTCAGCAAATCAGACATCCTCAATAAATGGTAACTCCCTCAATGTTCAATGCAGTGTTTTTCAAAGTACTTAAGCATGTCTATTTTTTATCACGTTTTATATGCTACACTATCGACTGATCGCTTCTACTGTTCTAAAATTTGCGCAAAACGTTGGTATCAGATGCAATTGATATAGCTCTCTAATTAATCTGTTGCTCTGGGCTAAAACCTAGAACTCCACTCATATTCAGCCATAGGTGCTCTTACACATGAACGAAGATTACGGCCGCAGGGTGTAGAGGAGTTCTGTTCGATCCTACACGACAAAGTCTCACCTCGTTAATTCCAAAATATGTTTACTTTGTACGATAAAGATTGTCGAAACGAAATCCTTCTGATTTGTGAATGTTTTCTGTTTCCATATCCTTCTATATCCCCCGATCTTGTCTCTCTCGTATGGCTTTCCGCCATGTTTACTTGCATATACCACGTCGAACTGACGCTGGCCGCGGGCGCATATGATCTTTGCCCGAAGGGCAACGAATAAGCTTCGGAAATCGGAAAGCGAAGCTTTCCGAACGAGGCACGAAGTGCCGAGTAAAAGAAGAGTAAAGGGAGGAAACAAGCGTCACGTGACTAGTTCGATGTGAACCGCAATAACTGGTGACGGAAGTGGGCAGTGACCGGAAACGTGAGAGTAATCTCCCGTTAAGGAAAGATAAAAACATGGCAAGTTTGTCTTTCAAAAGGCCAGCTCCACTCAAGGAAAACCCACCGGAGGCAAAAAAAAAAAAAAA
>JAEMWC010000106.1:705000-720000 GCA_016490735.1 Pachyseris speciosa | reverse complement strand
GGGAAACTTAACAGAAGGTACGTCTATGTCCAATGAACAGTTTACGAGGAGTGTTCTGTTTCTGGCGAAACTTTTGTTAAAAGAAGAAGTCTAGTAAATGTTTTTTCGATAGAAACTGGACTGTTAGATTTGTTATCGTGTGTCTTTACCTGGAAAAATCTTCACAAACCATTTAAACTTATGTTTCGAATAGAGCCTTTGGACTCAGCGCTTCAAACAATTTCTTGAAAGTCAACTCCACTTAATTCGGAAACAAGGTTGTTTTTCTTTCAGTTCCTTCATTTTCAAGAGCTCCTACATGAGACACGAGTTCAGCATATGATAATTCTAGCTCTTTTTCCCCTCCAGGGCGGACGTCATCAACAAAACTAAAGTTAAAAACAATATTAAAGTCTTGCGTGTCGCCCTACTTCATCTTGCTACAGATTTTCGCATAAGTTAAAATTTCATTTGTCTGTACTTTATTGATGATAAAAATTAGCTAATCAGCGTGCGAGAATTTTGACAGTTATTGTAAAATCAGTTATTGATTATCTATAAAAATCAATAATAATCAATAGCAATTAAGACGATTTGGTGAGTGAGTATTGATTTTTATTGATTGGTTGAACCAATCAATAATAAATGGATTATTATTGATTATTTTTGATTATATTGATTGATATCGCCAGGATTCAAAGCAGGGTTGGCGCTGTAGTGAGAGCGCTCGCTTTCCACCAGTGTGTCCCGGGCTCGATTCCCGGTGTTATAGCCAAACAAACAATGAACAACTGATATATTAGCATTTTAAGGGGTAATGCCCGCTACCATGTGGCCTTAGTGCCTTTAGAGTGGCTTCAGCTTACCAAATCACATTAATTTGTGAGGTATATCCTTGTCACTCCAGCCACATCCCACAAGCTTTACGTTTTCACTGCTTGTTTTATGGATATGTGGGTACTTGAGCCTGAGCATTAGCTATCCCATGCTGATGAGGCCTAACAAGGCCGAAACAGCTGTCCATGGCTGCTAATGCTTGGGCTCAATCTTTGCTTTGGTAGATTTAAGGGGTAATGCCCGCTACCATGTGGCCTTAGTGCCTTTAGAGTGGCTTCAGCTTACCAAATCACATTAATTTGTGAGGTATATCCTTGTCACTCCAGCCACATCCCACAAGCTTTACGTTTTTTAATGAACAACTGAGCCGCGGTTTTACGATGAATTAGCTTTCCCGCGGGAACGTCGGTGTATTTTGCCATACTTTTTCTGGCTTTGTTCAGAATTTATCTTTTAATCAAACGGTGAGTGATAAGCTGAAAGTTAATGTTCATATAACAGTGGAAGTCGTGGCTGATCACGGAAAATACAGTTGTGTGTAATTTTTGTTGTGTATGTTGTAGAGATGTTAGGACTTGCTCGTTCTTCGAATGGTCTCTAACACTTTGGTTTAAAATCGTTCATGGTCCAATGGTCCATTTTCTCTTGTGTTTGTATAAAGTTGGTTCTCACCTCTCTTTAGTATCAATCACTACCGCTTATAGGACCAAATGTGGTATCACAGCCCGGAGTGGTGGTGGTGTGTGCGGAGGGGTGGGGGTGGGTTGGGGTAATCCCTATAATGGCCTATACGGGGAGGCTCCACCCGAAAGGGGTACCTTTTTTACGCTTCAGGTATATGAAAGGGTAGGGATTTCACGAGTTGAAGTATATGAAAGGGTTGGTAAATCAGTCATTTAGGTATTTAAAAGGGCCTTTCATAAAAGGGACACTGTCATTTTCGCGCATACGCTGGCTTTCGAAATCCAAACTTGAAAAGTCCCGGCGGAATTTTTCAAGTTGGAGAGCTACATGCAAAATGGCGTCGACCGTCGAAACCGGTGTTTGAGCACTCAGCGCGAAAATGGTCATTCAGTCTCCTCAAGAGAAAAGCAAAGAGAGACAAAATGCATCAACGCATCTACAACGAGGAAAAACGTTTTCAAGGCTTGAATTCATGAGAAATTCCACGTACACAGCAATGTAACTGGTGCGGTAATCGATGGAAGTGTAGTAAACTGTGAAGTTTAATGCAGCGATTTCATCCTCGCGATTCATTTGTAGCCGCTTGAACGTCAGAGACCATCACTTCATCGTTTTCTGATAAACGTTTAATATCGTCGCTTTAAAATTTGTATTTAGCGTAGTATTTTGCAGAAAAACTTGTATTTATAGTTGAGAGGCACTGCACTGGTTGTGTTTATGCACCTGTCAATGGTTTCCCCCAGGGGAGGGGGATCGGGCATATCCACGGGGTTTGACATTTCTCCTTCAAATTTTGGTCAAATTTTTCATCCTGGGGCAAACATTTCCATACAAACTCCCCCACCCTAACGAAATTCCGTTAAATATCACAACAGCTATTAATATTAAAAACTATTAATATCGTCAAACGTAAGAGACTTTAATATTTGTGGCAACATGTTCAATGTTATCGATGAAAGTAAATGAAATCTTTCAAATGGCATCTTCCATGATACAGAGGGGGCAGCGCCAGAATTCAGTTGTGGGTGAATTGACGCGCTGGGTTTGGTACCATTCAAGACACTGCTTACACTCAACCCATGAGATGTAAGGAGCATTGGCAATTGTTGGTTCTTCTTGGCCACAGGCATCACAAATACCAGCGAATCAGCAACCACTGCTTTACTCAAATTCCCACTTGCATTTTAAATCTTTACAGCTCTCGTGTTGTCGAGCACTAAACATAGAGAAGAATGAAAACAGAAAATCAGATTGCATTGAGATACATAAGCTTCCACACCAAGCAAAATTGGGAAATTTTACATGGTTCAAATCACAGAAGGCGAAAAAGCGATCTATCGGCTGATAGTGCAAAGAAGAAAAGTTGTTACAGCGTATAAAAATATCGGAGAAATTTGGTAAATAATTAAATAACTAATCAATCATTTTTTCAAAATCCTGTGAACGCCCACAGATATTTACGGCCGCGCCAAAATGCCAGGTTTGAAGGTAGGTTTTACGTCGGGTATGGTACTTCTACTGCCCCCATCAACCCAATGATGACAATCTTCCCGACCCTGCGGCAACGGGGCAACACAGACTTGCCAAATTCCCAATCCAGGGGAGGCAATTTTATGTCAAATCCCGTGGGTATGCCCGATTCCCCCCCCCCCCCCCCCCGCTGGGGGAAACCGTTGACAGGTGCATTACGTGGGTTACAAATTTAAACCACGCGGTGAATACTAAAAACACGGCATAATTTTTTCCCTGTCTACTGCCGTTTGACTTCAAGGTCGTCGTTCGCAAATAAATTTACTCTCTTTCAGCTTTAAAAAGGCATGTTAAGAGCGGCAATTTGTTGAGGTATGTTGGAGAGAAAAATTTATTTATGTGAGACCGGGGCCGAGCGCCTGTTCAACCGTCAGTGTTTCCGGTCACACTTCACTGAATTCGACTGTCAGTAATTTGAATAAATAATTTTTGGCTTCTTTTACATTTCTTGGATTCCAAATATTTGTTTTCAGATAACTGTACATGCTATAAGCCTCATGAAGGCTTATTTAATGTAGACTTTTAAAGAAAAACAAGATATCGCGTTCAGGAAAATCCCTCCGTGTGAGAAATGCTGCGCATGTCAATCCATGACATAGCCTCTTTCGCAGACGTCTTTAGGCTCGTCACGCGTTCCTTGCCCACGAACGTCTGCTGAACTGAACTGCCACTTCCTTTCGCCGGCGGTTAACCTTTGTTTTGAAGAAACCAATAACGAGCTGCGTAAGAATGGAAATCGACACCCGATTCACGTGCATCGTCTGTGAAAGGGGTTGAAGTCCTGCTTTCCATAAATTGGAAAACGAACTATGATTGGCTAACCGCCGGGAACTGAAGTGGTAGTTCAGTTCAACAGACGTTATATAAACACTAAGTCTTTTTCGTCCATAAAATATAAAGGCTAACTTTTTTCTGACCCGAAATTGACCGGACCGCTCTTAGCAGGACAGCCACCTAAATCGCTAATTCTCGGTCTTGATGCCACTGTCGGAATTTTGTCGGGAATCATGTCACCTGTCGGGATTTCATTTTCTGTGCTGTCGTTACTTTTTGGGTCGTGTCGCTTGTCGGAATTTATCCTGACAGGGCCTCATACATGGTCCGTAACTGTGTTCGTGCTCTAAAGACAGACGGAAACTCAACTGACTTGATCTTCTAATTATAAACAAACAATAACAAAACCCAGAAGGCACGAATAATTACTAACATCAGTGCTTATATTTCCGTTATCGGACACGGTGGAAGCACGAAACTTGGACTCACTGCTCAATTAGCTTCTTACCCAAATTATTGTCATCGTTAATTATATTCTGAACGGTGCGCTCACAAAATAATGGCCGTTTGTATGCTAGAGACGTTTAAGTCGTCTGAGACGTTAAAGTCGTCTAAAAATTGTAAATAAGACAGACACATTTAAGGTCTGACGACTTTAATTAACGTCTTCATTTAAGTGCGTCGTTTAGACGCACTTATCAGACGACTTTAACGTCTTAAACCATGGACGTTAAATGCGTCTAGTATAAAAACGGGACGACCTAATTGGGACGAATTTAGCCCTGAACTCCTTTGTTAATCAGCACTTCGTTCCTTCCTTGCTCTCTTGGTCGCCACGACACACAAGCCAAGTGCTTCGGCCATATCTATTTCCGATACCTACCAACTTTTTCTGAGTCAATTGCGTGAGATTTTCGTCTCCTCATGTGCGGAATTTCCGAAATTTTTTTATTGACTTCCGACGATTTTTGGAAGACTTCCGAACGCTACCGAACATTTCCGAAGATGTTCCGATGACTTCCGAACATTTACGAAGCTATTTGAGTCCGTTTCCAGTCTCTCGAACGCGGTGCTGAAATGCCGGTGACATTTTAGCATGTTCTGATTCAGTAAGGACTCCTTTGGTTGGAACATTTACGGGGAATATTGAATTGAATTTTTGTTGGTAATATGTTAAAGGACAAGTGATCCTGATTTCTTAATCAGGCGTGAGAAATTGTCCTCAATGCGTGAGATCGACGTTTTTGGTTCGCAGGCGCGAGACTCACGCATAATGCGTGAGAGTTGGCAGGTATAATTTCCTCGTCTATCGCCTAAAAAACCGCTTCCTCGAATGATTTTCTTTGTCAAAAACATTTGCATCTCCATTTCTTGTCTTTCTTGACGACGTCGAGAATTAGATTTCAGAATCTGCAATTCCGCCATGTGTATTTGTTCTTACGTTCGCGTGTTTGAAGTTTATTTGGCGCCGAGTTTACTCGTGCTTATCGTCCAGTCCGAGAATAAAACCCAGTCTATCTTTAGAAAAATCTTGTTTTTTCTGTTATGTTGTCTACTTTTATGTGTCCCGTTTTTATACCAGACGGCTTTAACGGCTCAGACGTTATAATTAAATGCGTTTGGACGACTTTAACGTCTCTAGCATAAAAACGGCCAATATTGTGATACTCTGCAATGGATGGTAGGCCTATTCTCGTCAGAGCATGTTGATAATCAATATTTGGGCAAATCATCAACACAAACAACTTTCTTGGATACACTGTATCACATTAAACTTAATACAGCAATAACCATTGCTAAACAAAATCTTACAGAAAGGGGCGTTCACTCAAAGAAACATTCGTGAGAGCTGCCCAATTATATAACAAAGGCGAAAAAAATCATAGCGTATCAGGGACAGTCGCGTAGGCCTAGCAACCTCAATTAAAACTTGCGACCTTCAGCTCTTCCTTCCCACTTTATCCGGCTGTAGTGATATTGACAGTAACATAAATAGAAGTTTATTAATTTGGGAATCCGTAAAATCTCATACTTTATAAGGTTTAGACTATAAGTAAAGCTATAGTGCTTAAGGTTGTTGTGGCCAAGTCTAGCCCCCCGCACACAGTGAATAGCAATGTAACTTTTAAGTAAAAGCTTTACTGGTATCTATAGAAAAGGTTGTTACATTTTGCGTTAGGGAAGTTGTTACAATTTTGCGTTAAAAAGTTGTTCCATTTCGCGTAAAAGAAGTTGATACATTTTGCGTCACAAGTTGTTACAATTAGGGTTAATGTTGCACTTTGCGTCAAAAGTTGTTACATTTCGCGTTAATGTGACATTTTACGTTAGTAGTCATTTTGCGGCGTAACACTTCCTGTGAAAGGAGCGGATATCGATTTTTGGCCTTAAAATCCAAAGCTGGTGGTTATGGTGTATGAAAGTGAAAATGTGATTCAAGGGCCTGACACATACTGTATGCCAAAGAAGAGTGAGTTTAGAGATATTTTGGATTTTAAGGCAAAAAAGCGATATTATGCTCCTTTTTCGGGAAGGTCTTCAAATTGATTTTTGACATCTTTAACTTGAGATACTCAGTTCCTTAAAGTTAGTCCCCGGTCAAAGGTAAAAACAAGAGTAGTTCGATAATGACAAGGTTTTTACGTTCAGAGCTGACAGCTGATACGTTATTTGTGAGTCGGTGAGTTTTCAAAACCATTTTACGATATGCTAAAAATTAGGTTTTGTAATTTGTTTGCCGGAAGTTAGTCAAAGACACTCAGCGCGGACCAGTCTCAATACTGAGTTCAGTATTTCTAATAAATCAAATAAAGTTACTGATTCACAATCCACGAACGATTTATTATTTTTGAGCTTTCCTGTTTTCTACGTTTGAGAGGGGTTATTAATTATAGTAGCCAGTTTGTCCTTTTAGGAATCACAATAAATTGCTTCACTACAGGGGTATATTTTTAAATAAATAAATAAACGGCCGATAGTTGCGAAAGATGGAAGCGAAAGTCTCAACCTTCTTCTGCATTTTGTATATAGATTGCAGAATTCGTATTTTTCCTACCTATCAAGCAACTGCAAGGGAGACTATTTCACGACTAGAGTGGTAAGTAAAGTGTTGGGCCATTTGACAGTTGACGGTCAACACCATTAATTGAGACCTTCTGTAATTGTAGGACTCAGTGCAGACAGCGCGCAAGTGATGATTTATTGGCCTTAAAAATCGATCACATTTGCATTAAATTCGCTCTCCTTTGGCCTACAGACTGAGGAGCAGGGTTGGCGCAGTGGTAAGAGCACTCGTCTTCCACCAATGTGTCCCGGGTTCGATTCCCGGTCTCGGTGTCATAAGTGGGCTGAGTTTGTTGGTTCTCTACTCTGCTCCGAGAGGTTTTTCTCCGGGTACTCCGGTTTTTCCCTCTCCTCAAAACCAACATTTGATTTGATTTGATTTGATTTGAAATTTTTAATTAGTAGGCGAAGAGCCACCTTGTGGAAGTACTACTAATAAATCGTTATTATTATTATTATTATTATTATTATTATTATTATTATTATTATTATTATTATTATTATTATTATTATATCATCATTTTAGAAGCATCAAGGAATGTAGTTATCTTGCGACTTGAAAGCCTGAAATCACAGAATTAGTGTGTTACTTCAGCTTTAAACTGAGCCAACTGAACTGACTGGCCGTGGCATTAAGGTTTGTTTGAGAGCTCATACCAAAGAAATCAACCATGCGTCTGATCCTTTTTTGGTTTTGGCAAAAGTCATAGGCTTATTTGTCGAATTCAGTGTAGCTAAGACCGCAAAAATAAACTAAATACGGACCTGCGTTTCTATGCAAAGTGATAGTTTGAATTTATGGCCAAATTGCCGCTGACATTTTGCACTAAGATCTTCAACTGTTGAGGAACATTCTTACCATATGATCCGTCACCGAGAACACATACCAGTCGGTGATACCACAGGCACTCCAAACATACTATATGTAGAATGCAGGTTTAAAGGTCATAACAGTAAAATTTCCAATTGATCGCCTTTTTGTCAATTGAAGTTGATATTCCTTGACTTGTCACGCGCAATTTGGACATTTGTGGCTCGCATTTCAAGCACTCTGGTGTACGACGCGATCATCGAGAAAATAATCATAAGCACTTAATATATAACCTGTAAAGCCTTCTTACCTTTATTCCATAGCCTCCATGTACATCCCAGCCGTTTTTAACGCCATTTCGTTGATTTTCCTCAAACGAGTACTTACCGCTATAAAATAATTGTAGTACAGTAGTCGTAGGAAGGAAATAGCTAGAAGGCACAATGGGCTATGGAGGAAAGGTAAGAACGCTTTACGGGCTATATTTTAATTGATTATGATTATTTTGTCGATGCTTGCGTAGTTCTAACATACAATGCATATGAGTGCTTATATTATAGCCACAAATGCCCAAATTGGGCGTAATGAAGCAAAGTCTATAATTTATAAATTGACTAAAATGCGATTTATTACAGCTATAAAAGCGTAAAGTTTTAATATTGAAGAAAGATTTGTTATTATTTCTTTGAAATATCGGAATTATTACTAGAAATGCCTTCAGTCAAACCCTGATTCCACACAACATATATGCTTAGGCTGCCTGTGGGGATACGTGTTTCAACGTTTTCCTGTCTGTATGTTTCCCTTAACGGAATAAAGAGTTTTTCAAAATGTTTTGGAGTAGGTGTCAGACTCTGGAAAAGTAGCCAGCTATGAAAAGTGAGGGGCCACAATTAGGCTTCTTATCTTAGGGGGTTTTATTGCTCCCCCAGAAAATTTGGAAATCTAGAAGCTCGAAAATGCCATTTTCAGCGTTAAAGCATCGATTTCAGAGGTAAATTGTATTGATTTTCAGTTGGTATTAATTTTAATGAAAAGCAGTCCGGGAAGCAGTGGTGATTTATGAATATGATCCACCATACGTGGTATCCTACAATTGCAATTGATGACTATAAAGGTTATAATAGGCCGTTTATTTAAATAGTTAATTCTTTTTTTTTTTTTTAGGTGGTTCAGATAAACAGGATTTGCCAAGAGTAACAACAGAGTTTCGTTACAAAGTGAGTAATAAGTAGTTCTTTGTAAATTGTGAATTTGCAATGACAAACAGTTATATTGCCTGCTTTTAGCCCTCATGCGCGTTGTTTAACTACCAACCCACCGCATTTACGTCACAAAGACTAAGGAATTAACCGATGCGAGTAACTCTATTTCTTTGTTAAGTTTCGGCTTTCAGAGTTGCTATTCAAATGACTGAAATGAAAAGGCCGCGGCTAAGTTTAATGAAAGTCATCGTACATTCACCAATAAAAAAACACTGGATATACATCAGTGGGCTTTGTTTATTATGAACAAGTTTTGACAGATATTAATGGCCGTTTTTATACTAGAGACGCATAATCCGTCTGGGACATTTGTAGTGCGTCTGTTTAGTTCGACTAGTGTAAAGACGGGCACAAGACGCATTATACGTCAAGACGATCTATCTTGTTTAGTGCGTCTTTCAAGACGAACTTAAGCGGATAGTTCGTCTAGACGCAAAATGCGTGTTGTGCCCGTCTTTATACTAGTCGAACTAAACAGACGCACTACAAATGCTTGTCCAAGTTCGTCCCAGACGGATTATGCGTCTCATGTAGTTCGTCCCGTCTTTACACTACTCGGATAAAATGACAGACGCATAATTCGCGTGGACGGATAATGCGTCTCTAGTATAAAAAGGGCCATTGACTAACAATTTCACTGTCCCCATTTAACGAATAAAATGTTTTACACGAGGAATGTACCGCTTTTTTCAGGAGATGCTAAGGCAGTGTAGAGGATCTCAGTTTACAAATGCCTTATCACCTGATTCTCTTGCATGTCGGGTGATACACTGTACTGATCGTGCTTTGATGGTTTAACCTAAGCTTTGCGCGGTATAGCAAGTCTAATTGTGTTAATATTAGTTCACGCCATAACTTCACATCATGCATGATTAATGCTGATCTGCAGTTAATATACAGTCAGGCTAAATTCTGGATGTTGTAGATTTTTCATTAGTTTGTATTGAGCCGTACTTTCTTTATCACGTGTTACACGTTTCGTTATCCCGTGTTACACGTTTCATTATCCCGTGTTACACGTTTCGTTATCCCGTGTTATGCGGTACTGACGGTCTAATGTATAAGAATTTTTCCAGCGTCAGCTAGCTGGAGCATGAGTTAACTAGTACGATCCACCGTTCAAAACCTACTGTTTCCCTTTCTCTAAATCATGTCTTCGTAATCATCATTCAGAGCCTTATCTTGGCAACCTTGCCATGCACGATTTTATCTGAGATAGAGAGCAAAGACAAATAATAATTAAATGAAACCAATGTTTTAAAGTGGAGAGGATAGTTACCTATACCTGCCAAGTGTCACGCCTAAGGCGTGATTGTCACGCCTGCGGATTGAAAACCTCGATGTCACGTCTACTCACGCCTGTATTCCAATTTCTCACGCCTAGTAGAAGATATTGCTGTTTTAGCCGATAATTTTATAAAATAATAATATCGTACATTGATATGATTCTTACTAAACAACTATGTCGACATATATTTCTAAATTGCCATGGTTTTAAAATGGCTAGTTTGAATATTACCAGTCTTTAGACGAGCTATTGTATTATCTTATAAACGATTCAAAGAATCGATCGATGTACTGGCAAGACGGAATTGAAGTCTTCGGAACATCTTCGGAAGTTTTCGGACAACTTCGGATATCATCAGAGCCCTACGAAAAATCCTGGAACTCTCAGTAGAAAAATGTCATACCTGTAAATTAAAAAAAGTTGGCAGGTATAATTACCGTTGGAAAGACTGTTTTATGACTTCGAATTGTTCTTTTAATTTGCCCAATATTTTGCATTTCACGCTAAATTTCAAGTCCTAGGTTTACTCGATTTGAGGAAGTGAGAGGTGTTTTCGATCCTGGGGAACAAAACAAGAGGCTACTAAGCTATTTGAAAAACAAACGAGAAGAAGGGCTTCGAGATAAACCTTCCCTGGATGGTAGCTTCTGGCTGTCACCCTTACAGACATCGTCAACAACAGAAATTCAAGCGAAAATGTGTCCCGATACTGTGGCAGATATTTATCTCAAAAGATTTTTTGTCAGTTGTGGCTCGAAAAGAATTAATCGCAGAGGAGAAAACAGATGCAACTTTTGGAACTGGTCTCCAACTGTCCTAGGAAATCCGACGAGAAATGACCTCAATGGTGTGAGGATTCTCGCATTCTAACACGTCTTGGCATTACACGTAAAACCGTGATCAGTATGTATCCTGGCATCTTAATTTTTTACTGCATCGCCAAGGCAACTGAACACTTCAATTCGGAGAGATGTAAAGTTACGTTATTTGTACAATTTTTAATCGATGAAGAGGTGAGAACAAATTTTATCTTGTGGCTCATACAAAGTCTCTTACAAAACGGGCATTATTACTGCATTGGACAATCTTAATCTGGCATTTAGAGGGCCTGCGTACATGCAGGTATATGTCCAAAATTTCTCGACATGAAAACCATTATAGACCTTATCACGGTTTTGGAAGCCATCTTGGTAGGGTTTACCTAAAATATGGAATCCGGAATCCGGAATCCGGAATCCGGAATGCGGAATCCGGAATACGAAATATGAAATCCGGAATACACAATGTAAAGAAGTTTGGTAGAAAATTTTGACAAAGGTTGAAGTCGCTTGGGCAATAATATGGTCAACAAATTATATGATGACTTGGCCTGAGCAGCAATCAAGCCCGTGAAGTTATTCTAGGGCAGCATTTTAATACTTTGGTTTTGCTTTTAATAAACCGCCTGATTTCTTTAAAGCACACAGCTTTCAATCACACCACAACGATACTAATCAATGTTTTGTGCATTTTGAACATTTTAAATTCAAATCATATTAATTAAAAGCACCTTCTCTTATTCTTTTTGTCAATGAAAAGTGTCAGGCCTGTCCACAAGTTGACGGCAACTTTTTGAACAACTTTCGATTTTCGATCAACCTTTTTTGATTTCGAGCAACTTTTTTCCCGTTTTCAATGTTTGGTTATTGAAATCAGCTAGATCTTTATAAAACAAGAGCTATTTTTTGCTTATTATTTTAAACGCATCGTGACCAAAAAGCAGAGAAAAATCACTTTGCATATCTTGACTTAATTGCGTGTGGGAATGCTTATGCCTGATTGGTCATTGTCTGTTGCTCCATGCTGGCATGTTTGGGAACTGTATCGGCGCGTACATTTCAGGTTGTCGAGTGGCCGTCGATAAAAAGAGGAACATGGGACATTCCGGAACATCCCGGTACATTCCGGAACATCTCCAAAAGACAAAGAAAGATCACTTTAAAAAAAACTTTAAATATACAGGAAAAAGAAACTAACACGAAATAAATATAATCTGAGAGATTAATTGGAGAAAAAAAGAAGACAAAAAGTATTTATTCCAAAAAAAAAAAAAAAAAGACGTTTATAAATGCCCCACCTGGAAATGATAGCTATGGGGGCTGGGTGAGGATTGTTTCAGCGCTTTCGTTTGCTTACAACATTTTCACCCTTATACAGTTGTACCGTCTTCTGTCATTGCTCTTTTTTTTTTTTTTTTTTTTTGAAAAAACCTAAGTCAGTATGGTGCCCAATATACCTTGAAACATTTATATAGGAACCTTGAGCACGCAAAATTTGCTGCTCTCCACTTCTGATTGGTTTAGGCGATAAATGTGGTTAATCTGATCCAAGAAAGATTTTCTTCCCAATGGCAATGCTGCTCACTCCGTTTTTGCAGGGAGGGCTGCATTGCATGGGCCTGTTTGTTTCTTAAGGTTAAACATGCACGAGGCTAGTGTAAAATCTCGCGGATCAGCTCTTTAAGTTGCATTTAATGATCCTGCATACGGTCTTTCTTAATAGTTATCCCTATATCCCTCCACATCGACTCAACTGGAAAGAACAAACCAAGTCCCAGACTAAGACTTCACTCCTGTCACCCACCTACTCCTGTAAGACATCTATCGTCTTCTTCAGTTCTTTTAACCCCCTTATTAATTATTAATTCCAGTTTCTAGATTCCGGATTCCGGATTCCGGATTCCAGATTCCGGATTCTGGATTCTGGATTCTGGATTCCGGATTCCGCATTCCGCATTCCGCATTCCGCATTCAGGATTCCGGATTCCGGATTCCGGATTCCGGATTCCGGATTCCAGATTCCATGTTTTAGGTAAACCCATCTTGGTAGGCTAACGTAACAGAACTTACAGTGTTTGTATGGAAGTCCGTTGTCAAAAAAATGCGTGAAGCGCTTGTTTCTCAGCAAAAAGTTAGGGTTCCACTGACAAAATTTGAGGGAATTAGCTCTACCAGAAAGCATTCTCTGGCTTTTTGAATTTGTCCATACATTCGTCTGTAATTCTTTGCCCTGGGCTTGGTTTATTGAAGTCAGTTTCTAGTTCCTTTACTTCGGTTGAAGTAAGCACCTGCCAGAGGTCTGACAGGAGCCGGGTCTTATATTGAAAGCACTGCTAACACTGGAGATGTGTGAGAATGCCATGCTTGAAATATAGATAACCACTTTTGAGGGGCTTTTAATGACTGTGAATTTTTAATATATATGTATAAAAGGTGGTTTCATTGTGTTTTGAGTCTCCTCTGGGATATGTATCATCCTTCTACAACCAGGGACTGCCGATGGAGAGGGGATGGTAGGGCCTACAGGCTCCAGTCGTCGTGGATAATGTATGAATTTTACCCCTTGAACTAGCCAATTAAAGTCTTGTGTTAAAGTGATCATGTACCCTAAAATTATTTTATATGCTAGTCCCTTGTGCTCGTGACTGAAATAATTATAGATAACCAGTTTTTTAGGGCCTGTTAATGACTTTGGTACATTACATTTCTCTACAACTATCTTGTATTAAAGTCCTGTATAAAAGTAATCACTGTATGTTTTAGATGTTAATGTGTTTGATCAGGTTACATATGTCTTTCAATAGACCATTTTACAATTGTATGCTCACTGACCAGCCCTATGAATGGAAACGACTCTGGCGGAGATCTTGTTCTGGTACAGACCTCACTGCTTTTCTCTAGTCCTCACTTACATAAGAAAGACATAGGTTTGTATCAGAACACGGTCACTTCCAGCCTCGCTTCCACTCAACACTACAGCTGTAAAATGAGCTATTTGTGTTTGGTTGAGAATTTTTCGTCTCCCCTTCATCTCAAGGCCATTGCCATTAAATAATTTGGACGAGAGGGGAATAAATTTATTATCATTACATTCATCTCACATATGACAACCCACAAAGTCAATTAAGGTTGGCATATGAAGGCCACACCTAAGAAAAGGATTAAGTTGATACAGTTTGATCACTAATTAATGAACAATTTCAAGTCCCAGGAACTGATAAAAACTGAAATTTTGGAGTCTTTTAAGTTACAACATCTTATTATGCTTTTAACGCTCTGTAGATATAGTAGCAACAAAAGTGTATAAGATTAACTTGAGGAAAGTTTGATGATTTCTGGGAAACTCCTTCTGAAGGACTGCATGTGAAAATGTAGAATGTTAATTGTACACAGTAGGAGTTTAGCAGGTCCGGATCAGCTCTTTAACCTGCTTTAACAAATAAAGTATGTATGTATGTATGTATGTATGTATGTATGTGTGTGTGTGTGTGTGTGTGTGTGTGTGTGTATGTAAATCACCTCTTGGTTATGTGAGGGTCCTAACAGTTAAGGATGCCTCAGTATCTGAGTTATAACATGCTAGCATATGTTAATTACATGCCTGGAAATGACAGGGCCTAATTAACCTATCATTGCAGAGATTTGACATTAGGTCCAAGTTAGTTCTGTGAAGACAATTGTGCAGTATGGGAAGCTAAGCCAAACTTAATAAGCTGTCACAAATCAATTGGGTTGATCGTGAAGAATGTGATCATTAAACACGTTGGTGCTTATTTATGTCACCATCAGAAGCTGAAATAATTATTAATGCAGGCCTTGATCCACCCCTGTTTTTCAACGAGGAAGAGAAATAGGGAATGATACATAAATACATCCTGTGATCAATTCAGACATTGTTCACATGGTTCATTTATTTCACACTAATTTACATAAAATTAGCATCGAAAGAAA
>JAEMWC010000106.1:650000-700000 GCA_016490735.1 Pachyseris speciosa | reverse complement strand
GCCACCTTACATCTCAAGAAACGACCTCGACTGAAATTTGTTATATCAGGATAAACAAATGTCTGAGAAATATTTTGTACACCTTTTTACACCACGGATCGGTCATTTCGATTTCGGGGTCGGTACAAAACGTGGACCCCCCTTCTGGACCCCATCTGGACCCCTTCTGGACCCCCTTCTGGACCCCTCAATTTTTCTGTTGAAAAATAATAAAATGATATTTAAATGATAACAGTTCGTTGATAGTAACAGACAGTATTACAGTAATCGCGAACATTACCACAGCCAGTGGCCATTTTCATCCCAAGAAAGACTTGCTTTGAATTTCGCTGAATTTGCGTTGCTGACTTTTGTTGTTGTTACCAAATACTTTAGAATTTTCTCGCAAAGGTTAGATAAACGTTAAATATGCAAATTACTGTTCAGCTTTCAACTGGCTTTCGGAGAATGTGAAAATTATTATCGGTGGCAGATTTATGTCACATGCTAGGCAACCAGAGTGATCATATTTCATGCCATCATCATTCAGCGGATTTTTTTTTTACAGAGCAAGCTTTCGACTATATTTTGCCAGCGTGGAAGAAAACCTTGCTCACCTTTTTGCTGCAGTGATAACATTAACTAGCAGTGCTTATTCTAATCCAAACAGAAAAAAAAGATAGTTTTTGAGCTCGGTTCACATTCTTCGAAACCCAGTTGAAAGCTGAACAGTAATTTGCATCTTTAACGTTTATCTAACCTTTGTGAGAAAATTCTAAAGTATTTGGTAACAACAACAAAAGTCAGCAACGCAAATTCGGCGAAATTCAAAGCAAGTCTTTCTCGGGATGAAAATGGCAACTGGCTGTGGTAATGTTCGCGATTACTGTAATACTGTCTGTAACTATCAACGAACCGGCCGAAGTGAAAATCCAAAGCGAAGACTGTTAAACGTCATTTTATTATTTTTCAACAGAAAAATTGAGGGGTCCAGAAGGGGGGTCCACGTTTTGTACCGACCCTCGATTTCGTCACTGAAACAAACAAATATGCCATGCGAAGGAACATACCATGTTGGGTCGGAACAAATCCTGAGGAGCTGAAGGAATGTCTGGGATTACTGTCTGGATAAAGCTCAAACAATTGCCGATTTCTACAATAATTTGTTCGTTGCTGCTACAACTATTTTCAGAAACTATGTTTTAATATCGTGTTAGTCAAAGTTGATATTTTTGAGGCTTTCCAAGATGCTGTCAATGTGCTTTTAGTGTTCAAAGATCATCATGGACCACATGGCCCTCCATATGGTGGTTTTAGGGTTAACATACCAAACCTTCCAATACTCGAACGCACTTTCTAATCTACGATTACTACTAGTTTAAGCTCTATACTTGAAATACGGTATTATATTGACACGCATTTATAATTTATAATGTCTAATTATGCATGGTTATTCCAAAGTTTCCTTTTGGATTCCTCTCAATGGCCAATCTTACGCAGGGCTTACTTCAACATGAAAGGGAATGTGCAAACAAAGGCAGGCAGTCTTAGTACAGGAAAATATACATACAAAAAGCCCCACCTCCAGGGAAACGTGTAGGCCATCGATATTATACTCATTACGAAGGATTTCGAGGCCATCGAATAACTGAGAACATAACTCTCTTTAGGTAGATGTTAAATGACGACTGATGACCTACCCTGGCAGCGAGAATAAACCAGTATAAACTCATACTTTTTTTCTGTTGAGTTGACTAAATCCTCAGCGTTTAGTTCAACGTCGTTTCCATACATCCTCGAATTGTTGAGATGTATCTCGCGGGGAAAGGAACATACATTCTGGCAACTCGAGCTTCTTTTCAAATCCACCATAACGGAAAGAAGTGAACTGGTGCCACGACCGATACTCTGTTCGCAGGTTGGATGACTGACGTCACACTGGAACCGTTCCTCCCCTCGATTTGGTCGTTAAACTTAGCCTTTGTCTTCTTACTTTGTTCGGGTTAGCTGAAGCGCACCTATTGGGCAAGTGCCTAGGCGACACTTGGGTGCGTCAGCTTCACTTTCTCGTCCGTAATTTCTTGTTCCCTTCTTGGATTGCTGTGAGGCGCATGCGCATCAGCGCAGTGACAGATATTCGCCTCCCACTACTATTAGACATACACGGCTTTAAATTATAAATAGGCAAGTGACTTCATGCTCTTATCAGTGAATAATCGCCGAGCACTGGGAGGTGAGGGTGGCCACCTCTGAATCCCTATAGGACTCAATGCGTGTCTTTCATTACCTGGCACTAGGGAGTCCTTTTCACTGGGACGACCTAAGGTGGTTTCGGCCATGCGCTGGGGCCCAAGTGAATAACTGGGGGTGCTCAGTCACACGCAAGTGTGACACTCGCACACGCTTTGTGTGTGCATAACGGCTGCTTCGACAGCCACGACCACTTGCTTGGTCAGCAGGTAAAGTCCTAATTTGGTAACTTCCCAATTGGCCAACAACAGCCACGAGCACCCCCGACGAGGGTTTTGTCATTTTTTTTTCGTCAAAAGGTAAATTTTTCGTCGTAGCTGCTCGGCTGCCCCTCTCTTTTCCTCTTTGTTTAGGGTTGTTTAGGATTGCTATCGACTTCTGTTTGCTCGGCCTAGCGAGAGCAAAAAAGAACCAAAGCCTCGTCATTGTTTTGCAATGTATTTCAAGAACACGTCTCCACAGGCGAGAAAAAATTCCTCAAATGAAAACACGAAAGAAACAAGTATAGCAGCAGAGTACAAAGAACTGCAGGAGAGTACTTTGCCGATGAATGAGAATGCGTTTCGTCTTGAAGTGGTTGAGGACTTTTTAAGCATTGTGCCCTAATGTTCGGCAATAAGACAAACGCAGCTAAAGTTAGTCTCCACACGTTTCCAGGCGTAGATGGCGAGCCGTGAGGGAGCACTGAAGTGGATAGCATTTGTATTAGCGGAAAGATATGACGACTGGATTCCTGGTACTGCCACTTATGTAGCAATCATTTTGCAGCTGACCGTTACGATAATAATAAATAATAATAATAATAATAATCTTTATTATCTCGTGATAAAAGCACATATCTCGAGTTACAAATATCAAATTTAAGAAATTACAGCTATAGCTACAAATATGACATCAATAATGTAGAAATAACATCAATAATCTAGCAACCTAAATACTATATTTAAAAATCAGTCTATTTACATACGAGTTTTTCAACCTTTCAGTATTAACTACTGGGCGCTTTACAGATGTTTTCCTTAAGTTATAATTTGTTTCCTTTTCTTTTGGTAATATGCAAGAAATAGGACAAGGACTAATAGAGCGTGACTTATATAAATTCAAGTCTGATTCTTCTAAAATACTACGAATGTCTATTTTAACCGATATATATTTCCTTTTAACACTTCTGTCTAAAAATGATTGTATAGCGGTGAGATCAGAGTCAGACGCCCCATATACAGACAGGCCATACGTAAAATTCGGTAAAACTACTGTGTTAAAAAACCGGTCCACCCCTTCCTGATACATCCCTTCTTTTCTTAGCGATCTTAAAATAAAAAGGCACTTATTGGCTTTAGATAATTTCGATTTAACATGAAGGTTGTATTTACAATTGCTTTGAAAAGTAACGCCCAAGAGTAGTAATTCATTACATTGTTGAATGTTGTGAATTTGGGCGATATTGTCATTATAATTACTCTTGCGAAAGACCAGCTCCTTGCACTTTACTGGATTACATACCATTTTGTTATTATTTGTCCATGTTAAAAACTCGTCCACTAAATCTGTACGGCATAGGCCGTTACTCCAGATAGGAACAATAATGCTGGAATCATCGGCGTATTTAAAAAGGGCCGGTTGGTTACCAAATACAAGCTCTAAATCGTTTATAAAGATGTTAAATAAGTATGGGCCACTAACACTTCCTTGTGTTGTCCCTCTATTAATCTTTTTCCACTGACCCTCAAAGCTGTTGTAAACAACACGTTGTTGACGGTTATCAAGAAAGCTAAGGTACCAATTGATAATGTGGGGATCTAATGGTAATCGCTTAAGCTTATTGGATAGCATTTCATGGTTAACGCAATCGAACGCCTTACTGAAGTCCATTGCGAACAGGCGAACAGCTTTACAGTTCGGTTTGTCAAGATAACTATAAACAGCGTGCTGCATGCTCACAAGAGCATCTGTGCAGCTGCTGCCAGCCCTCTAGGCGAACTGAGTAGAGCTTAAATGTTGCTCTACAGTGTCCCGTGCATGGATGTTATAGACGGCCCTCTCAAAAGCGCGCGCGATCATCGGTGTTACATTAATTCCTCTGTATTCACTTTTATCCTTGGGGACATCTACTTTAGGGAGTGGGGTCACGTGGGCTCTCTTCCACGATGAAGGCCAAGTGCTAGACTTCAAGGACAGGTTCCAGATTTTATGTATTATAGGGGCGAAGATTTCTGCATGATTTTTCCAAATCCAATATGGTATCATATCTGGTCCAGTCGCCGTTTTCTTTAAATACTGCAGGCACATCCATACATGTCTTTCTGATATCACCGGCGCCTGGATTTCTTCACAATCCTCCGCCGGTGTAGGCTCTTTGTAATCTGGGTCCCAGCAGAGATCAGCAAAATAATCATTGAGTTCTTGTAGAAATTGTGTATCTAAAGAAACCTTTGCAGAAGAAAGACGACGCTGTGATAGATTATCCACTTGCCTCCACCATTCCGACCGGCGTGTTGAGTAAATTCCGTCTGTTCTTACAAATTAAGCAATTGATCTTTGAGTTAATTTCCTGCAAGCGACCCCTCTGAGTTGAGCCGATTTTTGGTTTCTTCCTGATCAAAGATTTCACCAACGGCGTCATCCAAGATGGATCACGTGACGATACGGTGACAGTTACATACATATGTCCATGTTTTTGTAAATGATTGTCTCCAGATTATTCACCGCCTCATTGACATCCATTGAGTCGCATACGCTACTCCAATTCTCTTCTACGAGAGCCAAATATAGGGCGTGTTTTCGATGTTCCCTGTTGTCTCTTATACGGACCTTTTGTCGGACTGGTTTTAGCTTCTTTCCCACGGGTAGTACAACAGCTGTATGATCTGTTTTTGTTGATATAATAAATTGATAACACTTTTCAAAAAGGTCCTGACGATTTGTGAAAACATTATCTAAAAACGCATCACCTCTTGTAGGAAAGTCGACAAGAGCATTCCAGCCGGTTAACAAACACAACTCATTTACATCAAGCTGATTAACATCACCACGTGTAACAATGGTGAGTCCCGGGTGTTGGTCTAACGCATTGTCCATAAAGTTAACAACATATTGCAGGAATTCCACAGATTGGTATGTAGGCTTAGGTGGATGATAAATACCACAAACTAACAACAAGTGTCCCGAGGGTAATCGCAAAGTCAAACATACCATTTCGTACAGTTTAGATCTATAAACATCCACTACATCCAAATTACTCCTTGCATAGATTGCAATTCCGCCTTTGGATCCGTTTTGTCGACACCAGACCAGTTTCTGTCCCTTCTATAAATGCTGTAACCAGATATATTGACAATTGCGTCCGGCATGCTGGGTTTTAGGTGGGTTTCTGATACAACACAAATGTCGATGTCCTCATTATTCAGATCAACCTCTAATGCTACCACAGCTCGGACCCGGTTTTTCATTTTAGCAAGGCTACAAATGTTAGTAAATAAAAATTTGGGCACTGCAAACACTAAGTTAGAACGAGTGTTATCAGGCAGAGGCGCGTTTACTTTCCTGTCAACCCAAACCAAATTGGCACAGATGAGTATTCTTTAAAAATTAGTATTACAACCATCATGATTTAAGTTACTGCAACACCTGAGCATCATCAGAGACCTAAACATGACAGAGGAATTAACCGTGATGACGTTGGAACGCCGATGACACAGATTTAAAGTTTTCTGGAGAACTTAAGCGCATGACGGTAACTTTTTGTTTTTCCTTACTTCAACGCCTTTCGTAGTAATATAGTCGCTAAATAGTTCGCCAGCATTTTGGAATATTCCACAAATTGGAATATTCGCGAATTAGTTAGAGATAAGAAAAGTTAGATTTTGAGCCGTCGCCGTCATCTTTGCTAAAGCTCCCTAGTAATTCGGCCATGATTGCCTCCTTATTCTCGCTTTCACCATCGAACACTTTCGGAAGTTTCATAGAATGAGCATTAAACGCCAGTTCAACCAAATTGTTCTTCTGTTGTCATTGCCTTCCGATGGTGCTTGAATTTCTCTTTCTTGAAGAAACGCTCGAAGCCACGACAAAGTTTGACGCTGAAAATATTTGAAGTCCCTTTTACCCCCTTCTTCAGACGTGCCTTTATTAACGACGACTGTTAGAACTTCTTGTTAATTCAAAGTGGCTTCGATCAGCTTTGATGAACTGAGAAAAACGGACATAACAAAGGAACACTCTCTTATACTCCAAGGAGAAATAATCAATCTATTCCCACGAGCCTCGTTTCGGTGTCCGATCTTCGTCACCAGTATCTCACAAACAAATATATCGAAATTGGGCTATTAAGACTTGAACTCCCCCACGTAGAAAATAATTAATCTTATTAAGATGTTGTACGATCTTGCAAGAGCATGAACAAATGTAAAATGGAAATTAAGATCTCAGATCCTTAGATATCTTACGTTTATTTAAGAATCTTGTAAGAACGTTGATGAACTTTGATGCACAACATCGGTAAGATCTTACCAAGACCCCAATAAGATCTTATATTAGAAAGATGTTAATGAAAACTCTCAACAAGACCTTAGTAACTACTAATCAAGAGCTTATTTATATCTTACAAGACCTTAACTGGCAAGATCTGACAAGATCTTACTAAGGTAAGTGTACGGTTCGATCCATTGATAGCTTTGACGGCTTTGAACCGGAGTCATGTGCGTGGTTTTACGCTGACATGGAAACTAACAGCTTTTTCCTCAATCAATTATTTCAAATTTATCAAAAACGTAATGGCTATTCGGTGGCATACAACAAAAGTGGGAGTAGTATTTGTTTAACCAATGGATTTGACAAAGCGTTGCCTTAAAATAACATTCAATATAATTTTATTTACCCGCCGCATTCGCAAGTTGTTCGAAAAGAACCCCTTGATTCGTAATTATTATCACTTTATAATAATGAATATATGAAAATCATATATTTGAAATGCGGATTAATGATTAAATATGTGACTGATCATCGCAGTTATGAACACTACTTAAGCAGTAGTGAAAAATAAAGCCTTAAAAAAATTCAGTTTTGAACGGGATTCGAACCCACGACAGCAAAGGTCGTGGGTTTGAATCCCGTACAAGCCGTTCAATTTCTTGGTATTAAACGCTACCTTGGAACCAAGTTCTGAGTGAAATTGCTGTCTCGAAGATACTCGCTTGCCGTAATAGATCCCGGCCTCACCACAGCCAGCGATTCCCCGATATTTACAGAGTTTCCCCAGGTTGTACAGAAGTGCTTTCCCAGACTGGTGAAAAAGTTGTTTTCACACCGTCCATCCGTTTAACCGTTTGTGAAGACAAAAAGTTCGTTTTCACAGCGGCCTGAAATGTATTTTAGCTCGCTGAAATAAACCAATGAAAAGTGCGAATCAAATTATCGCACGATTTAAGCACGGTGCCTACTTATACGGAGATATTTTTTCGCGTATTATCACTATGCAAGAATGTAGATGTTGGTAAGGGCCATTAAAAACTAAAAAGAAAATTGGAAGTAGCCACGCATTTTTGAGAGATAATCAAGTCAAAAGCTGGAAAAAACAGAGATTTGGTAAACAAGGAAAAGAGGAAATATTTCTCCGAACATTTCCTTGCAATTTCCGTTTACATACACCTAGGCAACAACAAACCACAAGTTTTGAAATACATAACAATTGGTGATATAAAAACTGCTGTTTATGTGGTATTTAATACAAAATCATTGCATTGAAGCCATTTTGGTCCCTTACTGGTCTCTTCCATTTCAGAAAAAACAGTCTAAATATATTTTGCGAAGTATGAAAAAATCATCATGTCCTTGCCACTTTCGTTTTGTGAGGTAAAAAGTGCGAGTCACCACGCGTTTTTTAAAGCTTTATTGTTTATTTTCAAGTAAGTTTATTTGCCTATTTTCTCTAGTAAGTTAAAAATTTGCATCTCTTTTCCTCTAGTTGGGCATGCTGGGATATCCCATATGGCGGCAAATGCCGGGGCAAAACGTTTTCTTCATTCTTAGGGAATTAGAGAACATTTTTTTAATCAAGATGGCTTTGAATGCTCAGACCAATTTCGAAGACGTTTTGAGATGTGAATTATGTGTAACATTTCAAAGTTTTTTCCAGTATAACTTGCACTTTTGGGGTCTGGCGAAGTGGAATCAGGCAAACACGTAAGATCACCTTATGTACTTTTGTCAATTAGTTGAGCAGTTGTTTCTTGTGGTTGTATTATCTGGAAGGAGTTTTGAAATGCATAAAAAATACGCACTTTGAGAGCTAGTCGCCATAATTCCTTGCTTCTGATTTCCAAAGTCCGCTATAAATAAAACAGAATGACTTGGAGCAAATCTACTCATCTGCGTAATGAAACCTGTGAAGGACGTATCGTCTTCTAGTCTCCCAGGGTCATGCAAATGTGCCCTGATGCAGCTCCCAGCCAGGAAGGTAAAGGAACTCTATATTTCCTTACCTAATGATCCCCAGCACCACCCTATCACTTGCTGGTATTCAATGCGCCTACTCTTCTTGTGTTAGGCTTCCTCCTTCCCTTGCCGAGTTACCATACTGTTGCCTATATTGCGGCCAGGCAGCCTGTAAAACCCAATAATTCAGGCAAATTGCTGATAGGTGTTCAACCTTCAAATTTTTCGGCAAAACTACATCGAACTCCTTACTGCAGATATTCTCTTCTTCTCGCTCCATCCGACGGCAGTTTCCACACAGACACAAAATGTTATGCGAATCATTTATCTAGGCCAAGATAAAGCGTACCTTTCTTAGGGCAATAACAAATCAATCACAATCTGAAAAAAGAAAAACTTCCTAGTTAGCACAGACTGGGTAACTACAAATACTACAATCGCTTATTCTTTTTTTCAAGTGTTTTAAACTAGATGGCCCAAATTATATCTCTCAATTTTTTACACCTCGATTAACTAAATACAATTTACGAGGCAGTTGCTTAAATGTTGTGCAGCCTCCATATAACAGCCTTGTTATGCACAACTCCTATTTGTACATGATTGCCCACATATGGAATCGTTTACCAGATGTCGCCAAATCCTCGACTACTTTTGCACAATTTCGTGCTCGCCTAAAATGTGTTAAATTCACAGGGTGCCAGTGTATGAATTGTATGTAATCTTCTAATTTTATATTTTTACATTCTCTTGATGTACTTAATAGTTAGGTTTTATATTTGTAGGTGCATAATTCACAATTTACCTTTTTTGTGATTTTAGTTTGTCGAGCGTTTTTAACATGAGCCTCTGGCTCGGAAGATTGTGCAAACACTTCCCACGTTCTTCGACATTAAATAAACTATTCTATTCTATTCTATTCTATTCTAACTTTCCTATATATACTTGCAAAAATGGAAGACAAGTGAAACACAAACCAAATACCATGTCCAGTAAACTAAAAGTCCGTTTGTACCCCATGAAGACAATGCAAATCAAGTCACATTTTGCACAATACGTTAACGGTAGGATCAATACATTCACAGATGGATTGCATCACTTTGGGATCACACAAACCGATAATAATCAACTTTCGATTCCCATTCAGACCATATTTTTAAAGAATTAGAGCTACTAAAACTTTCCGATATTAGACAACTAGAATTGGGTAAACTTATGTTTTCTCTTAACCATTCTCTTTTGCCTTCAAAGGTCAACAAATATTTTTCTTTAAACAAACAAGTCCATAGCTATGCTACTAGATACGCGAACGATTTTCACCTTCCTTTTTGTAGAACAAACCTTCGTAAATTTTCTGTCAGTTTCCAAGGACCAACTTATTATAACTCTTTAGAAAATGATCTTAAAGAATCTAATTCTCTCCACTCATTCAAAATGAAATTGAAAAAAAAATTATATGTGAATTATTAGTTTAAAATCTTGTAGTAAATAGTTATCTTTCTTCACATGTCTGATATTATTTTTATAGTCATTGTTACATGTACCATACTTTATATTTTGTCAACTCAGTCTATGTATTTAGTTAATTTACACTCACCTTCATTGAATTTTACTTTCAATCCTGGCCTTACTGTTACTGTTAACTTCATTTTTACTCTGAGGGAACCCGATGTCTATAATCCTCGTGGTTTCCTTTTGGGCTTCCTCGCCACTTTCATTTGCTTTGTGTAACTGTTTTGTTTTATCATTATTTGTATTTTGTGGTAAAATAAATAAACATCCAATAATTACCGCACACCTGTACAATAGAAACGAAAGCTATCTCGAAGGTGGTGTTGCCAATGAAAATAAAGTCACCTACTACTCAAAACAAGACGTTCACTTGTAGCGAGAAAAAGTTCTCAAAAACAAAAATTTAAGGATACCTTTCAGCGTAAGTTTTACATTAAGTGACTACGTTATCAAAACAACAAAGGGAAGTTAAATAACCTATTAACGTCGTGAATTACAGCTACTTTCAAGCTCATTATTGTACTAAAAGCACGAGACGAAAAGCAACAAATCAATTCCTAAAGAAAATTGACATGAACATACTGCTTCTTCTGTGGAACCAGAGAGTCCACAACATCCCTACTGGTTCTGCCCCATAGCAGCCTCTTTTTGGAATGCCGTAAACATACAACTTGCTTATCATACAACGTGCTTTTTGTACATTATCATTTGTAATTATGCAAGGAATATTACTGTCGCACAAATGTTGGATTCTTCCAAAAACTATCACCAGATCAATTTTTGTTGTATTTTAGCAAGATAAATGTATGTGAATAAAAAACAAGAATGACATAACTTTGATGTCGTGTGAATTGTGCCAATAGTAGCATATTTAAAAAAAAAACTAGCATCATTTTTGGCACGATTTCGGAACGATATGCTACTTCTAGAGCACAATCTATGAAAGCCTACCTGTACAATCTATTAGCAATAGACGCCTTCAGCAGAAAAATCTTAACGTATAGGGCACAGGAATTGAGGAATTCATCTCGATGGAAATCTCCGAACCTATACCGTCTCTTTCTATCCTTACCAACAATGAAGTACGTTTTGTCCTCTCATCACTGGGCTTTCATGTCTTACACATATTTCATTCAATTCATTTATTTATCTGTTTATTATATTCATTGAACGTGTATGACTAGGATGATAATCGTGTTTTGTTATGATTAATTATTTTTCACTGCATGTTTCCCCTAATTGCAGCAACCCCTATCAAAGCATATATTGCTTAGCGGTTAGTCCTATAATTTGCTTTAAAAAAAAACCAATCTTTTCACAGGGACTCCAAGACGTAAATGGCCGGTCTAAGGAAAAACGTCATCGAACAACTAGAAAAACGACTGAATCTTGCCAAAAAAAAGGGAGATCGTTCAAGTGAAGGGCGTGTCTATTGCAGTCTCGGCATTGCTTATCACTTACTTGCTGACTTCCAAAAGGCGATAGAGTACCATGGGCTACATTTACCGATTGCCAAAGAAGTGGGCGATCGAGCAGGAGAAGGTGCTGCCTATGGCAATCTCGGCAATGCTTATAGGTCACTTGGTGACTTCCAAAAGGCGATAGAGTACCATGCGCTACATTTACAGATTGCCAAAGAAGTGGGCGATCGAGCAGGAGAAGGGCGTGCCTATGGCAATCTCGGCAATGCTTATCACTCACTTGGTGACTTCCAAAAGGCGATAGAGTACCATGGGCTTCATTTACAGATTGCCAAAGAAGTGGGCGATCGAGCAGGAGAAGGTGGTGCCTATGGCAATCTCGGCAATGCTTATCAGTCACTTGGTGACTTCCAAAAGGCGATAGAGTACCATGGGCTACATTTACAGATTGCCAAAGAAGTGGGCGATCGAGCAGGAGAAGGGCGTGCCTATGGCAATCTCGGCAATGCTTATAAGTCACTTGGTGACTTCCAAAAGGCGATAGAGTACCATGGGCTAGATTTACAGATTGCCAAAGAAGTGGGCGATCGAGCAGGAGAAGGGCGTGCCTATGGCAATCTCGGCAATGCTTATAAGTCACTTGGTGACTTCCAAAAGGCGATAGAGTACCATGGGCTACGTTTACAGATTGCCAAAGAAGTGGGCGATCGATCGGGAGAAGGGCGTGCCTATGGCAATCTCGGCATTGCTTATCGCTCACTTGGTGACTTCCAAAAGGCGATAGAGTACCATGGGCTAGATTTACAGGTTGCCAAAGAGGTGGGCAATCGAGCAAGAGAGGGTGGTGCCTATGGCAATCTCGGCAATGCTTATCAGTCACTTGGTGACTTCCAAAAGACGATAGAGTACCATGGGCTTCATTTACAGATTGCCAAAGAAGTGGGCGATCGAGCAGGAGAAGGTGGTGCCTATGGCAATCTCGGCAATGCTTATCAGTCACTTGGTGACTTCCAAAAGGCGATAGAGTACCATGGGCTACATTTACAGATTGCCAAAGAAGTGGGCGATCGAGCAGGAGAAGGTGGTGCCTATGGCAATCTCGGCAATGCTTATCAGTCACTTGGTGACTTCCAAAAGGCGATAGAGTACCATGGGCTACATTTACAGATTGCCAAAGAAGTGGGCGATCGAGCAGGAGAAGGGCTTGCCTATGGCAATCTCGGCAATGCTTATCACTCACTTGCTGACTTCCAAAAGGCGATAGAGTACCATGGGCTACGTTTACAGATTGCCAAAGAAGTGGGCGATCGAGCAGGAGAAGGTGGTGCCTATGGCAATCTCGGCATTGCTTATCACTCACTTGCTGACTTCCAAAAGGCGATAGAGTACCATGGGCTACATTTACAGATTGCCAAAGAAGTGGGCGATCGAGCAGGAGAAGGGCGTGCCTATGGCAATCTCGGCAATGCTTATCACTCACTTGCTGACTTCCAAAAGGCGATAGAGTACCATGGGCTACGTTTACAGATTGCCAAAGAAGTGGGCGATCGAGCAGGAGAAGGGCGTGCCTATGGCAATCTCGGCATTGCTTATAAGTCACTTGGTGACTTCCAAAAGGCGATAGAGTACCATGGGCTAGATTTACAGATTGCCAAAGAAGTGGGCGATCGAGCAGGAGAAGGGCGTGCCTATGGCAATCTCGGCAATGCTTATCAGTCACTTGGTGACTTCCAAAAGGCGATAGAGTACCAGGGGCTTCATTTACAGATTGCCAAAGAAGTGGGCGGTCGAGAAGGAGAAGGGTGTGCCTATGGCAATCTCGGCAATACTTATTACGACTTCGGCAATGTTCATAAAGCCATAGGATTTTACCAATCTAGCGTAGAAGTGTTGAATAGCATAAGAGCAAGCCTTCAATCTGAGGAGGCTTGGAAATTAAGCTTTCGTGAACTCTATCAAAATGTTTATACTATGTTGTGGACGGCACTTTTAAAAGTGGGAGACAGTTATGAAGCCTTGTGTGCTGCTGAACATGGACGGGCTCAGGCTCTTATGGAGGCGTTGAAGATGCAATACGGCCTAAGCACTGATCTGTCAGCGGAACTTGACACGAAAGAGACAATTTCTTACGTTCTAAGAGAAGTATCTACACCAGTAGCTTTTCTTGCTACAAAAGGAGACACAGTGAATATTTGGTTTCTGGAAAGAGGCAACGAAATTACGTTTCGTCGCGGGAAAATCAGAGGCGAGAATACAGACGAAGATGCAATTTCCATCTTTTTAGAGGCCGCTCTGAAAGAAATTGGAGCTGGTGTTGGTGTTAGATGCGAGAATCGCACACTGGACAACTTGAGTAGTGATCCGCCATCCACTAGAGAAGGCGATGAAGAAGGTAATGAGCCATCCAAGTGTGTCGAAAACCCTTTACAGCAATTGTATGATTTAATTATCACTCCCATTTCGGATCTGCTCCAAAGGGACGAACTAATCGTTGTCCCAGATGGTCCGTTGTGCTTGGCTCCATGGTCCGCACTAAGCAAATCTATTAGAATCCGCACGATTCCCTCGCTGACAAATTTAAAGCTACTGGCAGATGTACCTGCGGACTTTCACAGTAGGGGTGGGGCACTTTTAGTAGGAGATCCATGTACCAAAGCAATTCGAAAGCCTTTATGTGAGTTGCCCTGCGCGAGAAAAGAAGTACAAATGATTGGCGAACTTCTTCAGACTCCACAACTAATCGGAAATGATGCAACCAAAGCTGAGGTGCTAAACCGCTTAACGTCAGTTGGCTTGGTTCACATTGCTGCCCACGGAGATGAGAAAACTGGGGAAATTGCCCTAGCTCCAAGTCCTGGCTGGAAGACTGCATTCCCGGGGAAAGAACACTACATGCTGAAAATATCAGATGTGCAAGAAGTGCGTCTTCGAGCTAGCCTTGTGGTCTTAAGTTGCTGTCATAGTGGTCGAGGAGAGGTGTTAGAGTCTGAAGGTGTGGTCGGGATAGCACGGGCCTTCCTGTGTGCTGGTGCTCGTTCTGTTTTAGTCTCACTATGGGCAATTGATGATGAGGCCACCATGGAGTTCATGAAAAGCTTTTACCAAATGCTAAGAAAAGGAAAAAGCACATGTGCTGCTGTTCACCACGCTATGAAAACTCTTCAAGCTTCAGAGAGGTTTTGCTACATGAAGCACTGGGCTCCTTTCCTACTAATCGGTGACGATGTAAAGTTTGACTTTGGAGAAGAAGAATATCCAGAATGTAAGTATATAGATACTTCAATGTTAGCTTATTATGTCAATTAAAGCGCATTGGAAAGTAAAAGAACGAGAAAAGCGTGTAAGTGTACTTGTGCGGCGTATTCTAAATGTTTTGCGATGACGAGATGCAAATCTTTTCCACTGGTTTTAATCGATATTGGATACTTGATCGTAATTTTTTGCTACACAGCGCTTTGGAGTTACGTTTAAGATACGAACTCAAGAAAAACACTTTGAAGATGTCGCTCTTCTTGAAGATTACTTACTAAAGTAGCCACTTTGTTTTCCCGGGATGCGAATATGACGTCCCGTCCTGTCCAGTCCAAACTAGACCCAACCATCTCGATTGTTCTCTACCATTTTTGAGTTGAATAATGGGGGGCCATAGGAGCTGAGCTTGAAATAACACGACTATCCATGCGAACGTTTCAATGAAACTTGGTGTGATGGGTATTCTGTACTGCATTCAAAACCGAAGATAAAAGGAAACTGTAGTAGCAGTTTAGGTAGAATAGCTTTATTCTTATTAGCTTTTATTCTCATTCCATCGACAGGTTAAGGTGCTACAAACAAAGATTTACCTCCAGAAACGAAAGCCTTGAGTATTCACGAACAGTTGTGTTAAATCATATTATCAGTTTACTTTATTAGATAACCAGCCTAACGTGGCTGTGTTGTTCACTCTAGTTTTTATTTGGAAAGAAAAAAACCCTTCCTAGGGAAAATCTTCCACATAACAGGGTCTGACCCTACATGTTCTAAGTTGACAATAAAATGTCTTGCTTGTGTCACATATTTGTCCAGTCAAACAGGAAATGAAGAAAATCGGATAATTGTTTGCGGGAAATTGAAATTACTTACGTTGTGTGCCTACAAAATAGACCGACCCAGAAAGTCTTGTTATCAAGTTTTTACAGATAAGGAAATGCAAGAAATATTAATGAAAAGAAATTTCAGGAGTTCACTGACAGTTTTATTACACCTCGCCTCATTCAACGAGTTGTTCTTCTCTCTTACTTCCAACATTTTTTCCTGTTTGAAAGAGAAAGGAAACTCTGGAGAGATTCACTGGGCTTGATTTCCTTTTTGTTTGTCTGTTTCCTTTTTTTGACAATATAAATGACCGTACGTAAGACAGAATACCAACATGGCGAAACGTGCGCCAAAAGAACTGGTGAAATAAGCGTGCATTTCAACAGAAAATCAGATATTTTCGTACTTGCGTATTAGGACTTTCCAGATTCTTTCGTAATCGACCGCTTTCCATAGTTAGCGATCACTCCGGTAACGAGATTGGTGTTACGCAGCCTCATCAACGCTGCTCAGTACATTACATTATACTCCATGTTTACTTTTGTTACAACGGAGCAGTGTCATTTGTGTTAAAGAGAAATCCGATGAACGGCGGAGTTCTATGTAGAAAAGACGTAGGATATGTACTTGTTAGACAGCTGTCAACAGAAATTGCGTGAGAGGAGAGAATTGTATACCGCAAGACTCTGTTCCTTTCAATAGGTAACTAGATAACCCTTAGAGAGACCAGATTGGCGGTGAATTTCATGTTCTCAATTACAAGATTAAATGTACAGGCGTGTTTTTTTTTTATTACAAGGGTATTCGCCATACTGAAGTTAAGCAAAATTGCGAAGTTTCGCAAAGTTCTAATTTAAACTCTGCAAAAGATGATAATTGAAATGTTATGTGACGTACAAGGAAATATGCCCCCATAGTAGACTTTTCTTTGAAAAAATTGTGATATTTAAACTGTTGTAATTCGTCGAGTTTGATTGAAACTTCTCTGAAACTCGGTGATTGCTTAAAAACTCGATATGACGAGTTAATTTGTGAAGGCAGGACACACATGGTAAATGGTGGTACTGGCGCAGCTGCTCACAACAAATACACATCAAACAAAGCCTCGTCGCTTGCTCCTCGGCTTTGTTTGATGTGTATTTGTTGCGGCCAGTACCACCATTTACCATGTGTGTTTGCAAAACCGGTTTTAAGCGGTTTGAACCAGTTTTGCCCAAGGCAATGAAATTTGCGTCACTTCGTCTCGTCTATTGAAGAAAACTGCACACATTATATACCAAGGATGGCAGCAGCACGTGTTGGTGATGGCGTACTTGCCGAGTTTTACGGAAATGACGTGGCGGCGGGGGTTAACCCCGAGGCGGGGGAAACCCCGGGGCGCCCGCCCAAGCCAAACTTGACAAACTGAAACAAGATGGGTTCTTTTTGTCTGAAGAATTTAAAAAATCTAATGATGAATGTGACTACTGGGATTACGATGATGATGATTTTGAGACAGAAGAGGAGCAAAAAAAGACGGAAGAAGAAGAGCTGGAACAAGCACGTGAAGAATAATATTATATGAACAATATGTGCGAATGTTGTTTTATTGCAAAAAAGTTCTGTTCTTCCGCTGATGATGATTTTATACTTCCGCCAGAGATAGCAAATAACCACTTGCTTCGTGAAAACATTTTAAAAAATGTAATAAAAAAAAAAATAGAAGAACGTGAAGAAATTGGGTGGGATGAGGTTAATAAGGTTATCTCTAATGCCCCCATAGCTGCAGACCTTTTGTGCCTTTTTGTATTTTTTTAGCACAACTCTGTAGTGCTCCGCCTCATCAGAAGTCTGTTTTTCAATTTTTGCTGAGCTCAGTCAGCCTGAAAGTTTCAGCATTGGGAAGAACAGGACAAAGAGGTGTATACTGCTGTTCTGCAGCGTTTTCGGGAGGAGCAGATGCCTCAGGAACAAACGGCATTACATCCTCATTAGGCATGATATTATTAGCCAAATTTTTTTCTTTAAATTATCATCAACTCAGAGTAAAGCTTTTGTCCGCAGAAATCAAACAGTTTTCCATTTTCATCTTTGACCGAAAGCGTCACACTGTTCACATGTTCACTAGTCGAAGCAGCTCGAAAGACTTGCTGTTCGGGTGAACGATAGTTTATTGTTTCGAAAGCCTCCCCCGCAATGTCAAACTTGGCAAGAAGGTTTGTTTTTGCCCAATTAAACAAATTTTGGTCTTTGTCAACCAAGTCACAGTACACAAAGAATACACTGGGGACGGTGAGCTTTGAAATAAATTTATCCGTTTCAAGTCGCCAGGGTATATCAAGAAAATCTTGCAAATTTTGGGTAAACTGTAGTTTTTGGCTTTCAGGGTTGTTAATCACCACAGCGCCGGTGGGGGAGTTCGCCTCGCCTGTTACATTGGCGTTGAGTTGTTTAAAAATAGATTTAAGAGTTTTTGCCAGACCATTGGGAGTATAATGCCCCGGTGGAAAGAGTTTTGTAGACGTAATTTGATTATGGGTATTTAACAACCAAATTCTCTCTGCCTTTTTCAAATCAAGCCAAGAATTGCAAAGCGAGCAGGAAATAAGCTGGACATAATCAGCTTTCGGAACCCTCTCGTCGAAATAGACGGTGCAGGGGTTGTCAGTTGTGGAAATGGTGATTAAAACCATTGTATTTCAAGAAAAGATAAAAATCCAATTGGAAAATATCGCCCTTTGATAAAATGGCAATTTTTTTCAGTGGATGCAAACGACGGAGGCCCGCCAACTTTCAAAAAATACAAAAGACAAGGCTTGGGCCGAGTTTTTGTCGAAATTTCCCAAAGCTGACAAGAGCAAATTTACAGCGGAAGCCCATTTTACCGAAGACCACAAGGCAACAGCAGAAATTATGTACAAAGCAGTGCCCGACTATCTGAAAAGTGTTTTTGGTTCAGACAGCAAGTATTGGCCTCAGGCAATGAAAAAGGCACTGGGTATGCAACCAAGCGGGGGTTTCCCATCACAGCTTTCCGCAATTTCGGGTGATTCCCCGCAAACAATCCCAGCGGTCGATTTCACAGAAATAATTCAATCATAGATCGGCGAAAAGCTGAACGGTTTGCAAAATTTAAAATTTATGTAACACCCACAGATTTTTTCACAATGCAGTACAGAAACATTTTTAAAGACACAAAAATAACATTCAACACATCCAAAGTTGCCAGGAAATGGCTTGGCGGCCCACACATGGGGTTTTGGCCTCAACAGCTGAACTTTGCTTTTTGGTGCGCAACAACGGGCTGTGGTGTCTTAAGAGAGATTTTGACAGGTGACGTTTTGGGGAATGCCCCAGCAACCGAGCAGCTCCGCTCTTTTTGTCTCTTTCACGTTTATTTCACAACAAGGCCAATTCTTTTCGAGATGGGCGGAATTCAAAGCATAAGCTCTCTGCCCGACGGCCCCAATTTTGACCAAAAAATAACAAATACGACAAGGCTTCTTTCAGAAGGATTTGCGCAGAATTCGGTGTCAATCCAAGCTCAGACTTTCGTTTCACACACGGACAAAACCACGGCCTCGGATATGTATTTATTCAGTACGATGATGGCGATTTTGCGCAAAAGCTATGGCAGTACCCAACAAATCTGTCAAACCCATCGAATCAAAGGTTTTCAGACGAAAGTGGAGCTGACTTGAGTGAAGACTGTGGCAACGTTCTTCATTTCATTAGAAACGACCAGGGCGCAGACAAACAGTTTGAATACTTTGAGCCGGATGCCACGCACGGGCTAACTCAGGCCGGCATGGCCCGACTGGACCAGTCAATAGAAGCGTTTGTGTACTGCATTCTTGGCTCCCAGGTAAACGTAAGAAGCAGCATTCTTGGAAACGGCGGGCGAGCCAAGGAGGCGCAAAGAGAATTTCTTATTCTCATTGGGGACGCCATCCACACACCAGACATTTCAAAAAGCGTTCAGCGCTACAAGCTAGCTGTGGACGAAGCAAAGGTTCGTTTGAATCTGGCAGTGGCGCCGGGGTGCTAGCTGATGCCATCGAGGATGGTTCTGAACTCAGGAAGCGTGGTGGGCTACAACAACAAGCTCAAGCAGGCTACGCCGGGGATGAAACTAGGTGTAAACAATGACGTGAATCAGGGCACAAAAAAATCGGCCTTTCACCTGATGGTAGGCGGGCCTTCAAAGGTTAACCCGCCAAACAGTCATCCGTCAAACCCTATCCACAAAGTTGCAATGAAAGCCCAAAACCCAACAAAAACATCGCCGCCACCACAAATCTCAAATCTGGCTGAAACACCCGAATCTTCGGAGGAAGAACCAACCCCACCAGCGGACTCCGGAAACGATACCCACAACATAAACAAAATAGTCGTAGCGGTAGGAGCCTTTGTGCTTGCGGGGGTGGTGATCTTTTCAATGGGGCGCCGCAAAACTAGCGATTCTTCTTAATATAAATTTCAACAAGAAAAGCTACGACAGCCAGAATCAAAAGCCAGGTGTGCTCAGCAAGAAAACTGATGGCCTCACCGGCGGTTTTGAAAAGAAAAGAAACAATCGATCCGATCAGCCCGGGCAGAAGCGAAGCTGTTTTTTGTCCAATTTTTTTCAGCCCGTTTCCCAAACCTTTACCGAGGGTTTTCAAAGAGTTGGTAATGGCGCCAACCACAGCACCAATCGTGAAACCAGCCGCAAGAACAATCGCCGTGATGGTAACGCAGTATTTTTTAAAAATCGATTTTACCCGCTCACGCAACGGAAGCGCCTCTTCTCTTTCCGCAATCTCTGTTTGCAAGCGCGCAAGCTCCTTTGCTCTTTCGGCAACCCTGTCTTCCCCGGCCTGCCTGTCAGAAGGGGAGGTGCCGGTATCGTCGATTATTTTCTGGTCCTGTTCGTTTTGGCGTTTAATTTCAGCTTCTTGTTCTTTAAGTTCATCAAGGGTTTTTGTATCATTAAGACCACGCTCAAGAGCGTTTCTTCTAGTTTCTTTATCTTCAAGGCCTGCCCGGATTCGGCCAATATTTGCCTTTTCTTGCGCTATTTGCTTTTCCTGCTGTTTTTTCTGTTTTTCAAAAGCAGCCACCTCTTTTTTTGCGTTTTCATAATCTTCACGATAGTTTCTGGCCCGTTGCTGCAGCTCGCGCAATTCCGATTCATTTTCGACGTTTGAACTACCAAATTGATCAATTTTTGCTTGGGTTTGTTCTAATCTTATTCGAAGATTTTTTGCTTCTTGTGCCTATTTTTCTTTTTGTGCATCCAGCCTCTCAGCTTCTTTAAGTTGTTTTTCAGCTTTTCTCAGGCTCTGCCGAGTTTGTCTTATTTCCTCATTTTCGTCAGCAATCAAAGATTCAGCTTCGGGCCCAAGGCTTGTTTTGAACTTTTCTGTAAATTTTTGAGAAGACCGCCGCCATCCTTTCTGAAAATGTCGGTTTCACCGCCTTTCGAACCAAGTGACACAATTGTTGTTTCACCCCCGGGTTTTTTGCTGAAATCAATAGGTCCTAATTTCCTAAAATCCACCCGAGGAAACCTCTTTTTTATGAAATCCTTTGCTCTTGCCATCATAGCCTTCTTGTCATCTTGATAAATAAAACCCTCGAGTAAAGGAATGCCGTCACCGCCAAAAGAGGTCTCAGCATATGAAGTGTCCGGCAGTCCACTAGTTTCTTGCAAATGAGTCCTCATCCCAATTTCTTCACCCCCATGATATGGTGTTGATGTGTATCCTGCTGGTAAAAAGGCCTTGTCCTGTTAACCTCATTATCGTCATCATCATCTTTTTCATCCAATAAAGGATCAAGATAGGAGTCGTCAGGTACACACCCTTCTGCCATTGCGTAATATATTAATTTTTTTAATTTTCCAATTGAATTTTTAACACCAAATTATAATGGCCGCGGTGGATGAAAAACTTCTGCCTTCACACAAAGAAAAATGCTCGGCGCAATGAAAGCTGAGCGCAAAATTAACCGAATAACATTTGACAAAAGTGAAGCCAACCCCGGAGAGACTCTTTATGTTTCTGTTCCCAAACTCAATGAAAACGAGGTTTTAGTCCCAGGCTCTCTTTCCCTGCTGTTCAACATTGATTTAACCGGCGGCCACGCCAACAACCATCTCGTGCAAAACGTCTCGCGGGCGCTGATTGACAAGCTGGTAGTAAAATACGGGAGCACCATTCTGCAGGACACGGCCAGCTACGATATTTTCAAAATTTGGGAGGACCTTTTTCTTTCCCAAGAGGAGCGGGACAACATGGTGCTTGAGGGCATCCAGAGCGATAATCTCAACAAAATTCGCTCAGATGCCGGCGACAAGCCAACCTCGGGTGTCGCTGCTGAAACCAAACTAGAGGGCATTTACAAGAACAAATACCGCATCCGTCTTGACCACCAAATCTTGACTGACCACGGAATCTTTTACCCCCAGGCTCTTTACAACAACCTTTTGTTTGAACTTACCCTGGCAAGTGCTGATAATGTCGGAAAAGGCTCAGACACCTCAAAACTGAAATACAAGCTGACAAATATCCAGATCGAATATGAAATGATTCGAAATAAAGATTTGGCCAATGAGGCTGAAAAACTTTATAACTCCGGGAAAGAGTTCATGTATGACTTTGTGCACAGGGAAGAGATTGTTTCATTTGCAAAAGGAACCGCAACACGTTTAAACCTCCGCGCCAACCCACAAAGAAGGTCTTTGAAAGGAATTCTTGTGCTTTTCATCGAACCTTACACAGCAGGCGCCAGGGATTCGGAAAAGTTTTTCAACCCCGACATCAAAAAAGTAAGCGTCACGGTTAATGGCGCGCCCAACAAGCTACACAACAACGGCCTCGATAATAAAGACATTTGGGAGGAAGTCAGCCGATTTTTCATGAAAAAAAACAAACAAAACGCAACACATGAATTTGAAAAAGTCTTACACGAGAGACCGCTTCGGACTTCTAATTGACTTGAGGTCAATGGCAGCCAATTAAATGCACGGAAGCGGGGTTAGACTCAACACAAAAGACGGGGTACTGCTTGAGATCGAGCGGACCGCTAGCGGCTCTGGAAACGTCAACTGCCATATTTTTACAATCAGCGACGCGCAGTTCAACGTATTGGGCAAACAATTGCAATCTGTTGAGTTATAATAAGTCGGCATGAATCCGGATAACATTCCATTCAACGCTCTCATAGTGGGGCCGACAAACTGTGGCAAAACAAAGTTTGTGGTTGACCAGCTCAGGGGCCCTTTCCGAAGAAAGTTCGACTACATTGTTCTTATTTGCCCGACGTTTGCCCACAACAAGACTCTCTTTCGTTTTGGAGAAAACGACCCGAGGGTTTATGTCGTGATTTGCGAGCAACACGAGGTGGAAGCTTGGTTAAAGATCGTTACTTTTGCTTTTGAGGGAACCAACACTCTAATAATCCTTGACGATTGCGCGGCCTCGAAAAAGGTAAAAAAAAACGCACAGGCCAACTGGTGCATCTCGCCTTTTCAGCTAGGCACATCGGCATCAGCGTGCGGGTTCTGACACAAAAGTACACCAGCATCACAGCGTCTTTTCGGAAAAACATCGCGGCCGTCGTTCTTTTTTACAACCATTTCGGCCAAGACCATGAAATCCATATTTGAGGCGGCCTGCCCCCAGAGGAGTACAAAAGCATGATTTCAAAACTGAAAGAGCAAAAGTTTTCTTACCTTGTGTTCTCGCTGCGGCATCCGTTCGGTGTGCGGTTGTTTTCGAATACAGCTGCGCTGTGATTTATTTTCCCCCGCCCGGAGGGCGAATTAAAAAAAGAAGCTGAAGTATAGATGGCTGAAGAGCAGGCAATGGGAGAAGTTTTGGGAATGTTGGAAACAGAAGCAACGGGCGCGCCCGCCGATGGCCCCCTGACTTTGGTATCGCCTGGCCCCGACATCCCCGCTTTACGCGAGCAGCTGGCCGTTCTGGTAACGACAGGGAAGTGCAAGGAGGCTATCGGCGCACAGATGACGCAAGATCAGGTTAAGCGCCTCACCGACAAAGATGTTGAAAAATATTACAAAAGGCACGAATCTTACGTGGGCTCGAAGACAACCGAAAGTTTGATTGACAGCTTTATTTTTCTTGTGACCAAAGCCGCTGGGTCGGTCGTCAAAATCAAAGACATTGAGGCTTACCGGAAAGAAATAAAAGAAGACTACATAATTACAAAAGAGCTTTCCTGTTTGATAGGCAGCCTTGCTTTTAAATTTGGCAGGTGGTTTGCTTTGGCCAACTCGGCGTTAATAACCGCAAAACACATTGATTTTACCAGCACTGAGGATGAAAAGAATGAGCCAATGACGGTTGCTAAACAAATTCCTGAGCAATCCCCAGCAACTACTGAATAATTTCTAAGCATTACTAATTATTTGTCAGCGAATTGAACTTTTCTTTTCCATTATATATATACGCAATGTTGGAATCACAAGCACCCGTTGCCGAAACACAGGCACAGCAGCCGGCCAATGGACAACTTACTTCTCCTGCCCCAACCACACAGCGAGAAAAAAACCCAAAACGCGTTGCTACTGGCAAAGCGGTGGCTGAAAAAACCAGACAAGCCCGTGAAGCACAGAAAAAAACTGTAGAAAAGGCAAATGCCATAATTGCAGAAAACGATGCCAAAAAGTCTGCAGCAGCCGCCGCGGCCCAAATGCAGGAAACTGCTTCCGCCGCCCCTGTGCAGGAAGCTGCTCCCAAAAACACAGGCGGAATTTCTTTTGGTACCGCTATGGCTGTTGGTGGGCGTGAAGCGATACAAGAAAGACTTCAGTTTTTGGCCCCAAAGAAAAAAGAAAGCGCCCCAAGCCCACGCCCCGTTGTCGCCAGAGAGCCTGCCCCAGCGCCGGCCTCCGCACCTCAAAAGAAAAAGGGGGTAAGAAGTATGGATTAATTGAATAAAAAATATTTATGTGTATGGCTCACATACTTGAACGCGCTTCCGAGTTTTTTGACGTCATTGCAGTTGGAGCATCTGCTAATGTGCTTTTTGAAGATTTTTTTTCTCCAGACACCAATGTGAAAAAAAAAAGCATCAACCGCTGGTGCTTTTTTTATAAAAAAAATCACGCGTAACGATTTTATAAGTGTCGATTATTTATTTGAATTAATAAACAGACCTGATGAAACTACTACCAGGATAACAGATGAAAGGCCGCGGCGAATTAATGATGTTAATAATTATTTAAATACAAAAATAGAAAATAGAAACGACACACAAAGTAGTCATGACACTTCAATTAATTCTTTAAAAGCAGACATTATTTCCCGTTTGCGTGTTGAGCAGGCTAATGTAAAGCTTGCAGATGTTAAAGAAATTTTAAAAGAAGTTAATGATAATGATACTTTTACCAGCTGGCAACCCAAAGAAAATCAAGAGCTATTAAAAACCCAAGCCAAAATGGCCGTTGAATATATTGATTTTAATCGTGAATACAGCAGTTCAGCAGATGCAACAGATTATGAAACTTTAAGACGTGTTTGGACAAAGGCAAATGATCCTTTAAATTTCGAAAACGCGCAAAAAATCAGGCAAGCGGTATTTGACGCATTGGTTGATTGTTGGGAGAAAGATTACAATGGAAAAGGAAAACTTGAACTTAATCTTCAATGTGCCGACGGCAGAATTTCACGGCTTCTTGGCGCTCTTGTTTTACTTGACCACGACAAAAGAAACTGGAATTTTAATAAGCTTGAACAGTATAAAAATGAGCTTTTTACACTTGCCAAAGAAACCACTGAAAAATGCGCTTTTGAGGCAGCTAAAAATTCTAACCCTTTAATTGCCGCCGTGGGAAAAGCATTCTTGGCTAAAACAAAAAAAGAAATTGATGAAATTGGTGAAATTGATGATGTTGCCGAAAAACAATGGCAAGAAACAACCAAAAACACGGTTAAACAGGTTTTAGAAAATCGTATTAATGAAATTAATGCAATTATTCCCAATACCATTCCTTTAGAAATTTCAAACAGAATTATTAAAGATGCGTTAAATGCTTTTTGAATATTTGCAACATTTGTATAAAGCAACGTGCTTTTAATGCATTAAGAACCATGAAACGTTTTTCGTTTTAGTGGGAGCAGCAATTATAGGGGTAGAAATATACAGATTAGCAAAAGTGTTATTTCAAAATCCCCGTCTTCCCAGGCTTGTATTTGTTGAGGAGGAGGACATAGAAGATGAAGATGAAGATCACGCTCCTGACGATTTGTTAATTAATGAAGATGATGAAAGCAAAAGCAAACATAAAAAATCGGCGAAAAAAAGGGAGGATGATAAAGAGTTAAAACCTCAATTACTGAATTATTTTATTTGAAGTTTTGTCGCAAAGTTATATTGGCATGTCTGACAACAAGCTTGTCAAAGCTGCTATGGATGGATTGGTTCTTGGAGCACTTATAACTGGCGTTGGTTGGGCTGGAAAGAAAGTTTTGAAAGAAAATTTTATATCTGACCCCAGCACTAGTTCTGTTGTAACGGGGGCCATGGCGCTCAAAACTTATCTCACGGACCAAAAAATCATCCCTTCCAGCGTTTAAACTAGCAATTAAAAAAATAGACTCATGATATAAGGGATGGCAACCGTCGCAATTGTTGTTGGCGGCGCGATCCTCAATGCGGCAACCTTTATCGGAGGCAATTATCTTGCAAAGGCTCTTGGCGGCAGCGATGACGCCGCGCTTGACGAAAAAAAGCGACACGACGAGGTTCTCGAGGATTACCAGGCGGCTTACGCGAAATACAACCGCCAGCGCACCCAACTCCTTGACTGGATCCAGACAAACGAGCAAATCAAAGCGTAGGCCAAACAGAACTTTACCAACACCGACCACGCTTTCAAACTTTACAACCAGGCCCATCCCAACCGACTTATTGCCCCACTGAAAGAACCCAAGTTTTCCGATTTCTAACAGCCGAGCGAGCAGCAAAAAATGGGCGAGTTGGTTTTTTTAGGCGCAGGGTCACTAGCTTTGGGCTACGCTGCTTTTCGTTTCCTTTAACCTCCGGTTGGGTAAAAGCCCCCAGCGCAGCTGGTCAGCTGGTTGAAGTTTCATATGCGTTAAAATATGGACTCCAAACTCGCAAAGATTTATTACAGCCCCGGTGGCTATTGGAAAGAACTAGCTGCGATTAAAAAACTGGCTGAAGCCGCAAAGGTATCCGAGGATGTTGCAAAAAAGTGGCTCATCAGGCAGGCGCTTTGGCAGATTTATCTTCCTGCGCCGCGACGAATTCCTCGGCCGAAGTTCGATGTTTTCACACCCAACAAGGTGCACCAAGCTGACCTTCTTTTTTTGCCGCATGACAAACTCCCCCGCGGGCGCAAAGTGTACAAGTATGCGCCGACGGTTGTTGACGTGGCCAGCCGCTACAAAGAAGCCGAACCTTTGACCTCGAAAAACTCCGACGAGGTCGCCGCGGGGTTTCGCAAAATTTACAAACGCTCGCCTCTGAAATGGCCGGAAATGCTCCAGGTGGATCCAGGGCGTGAATTTATGGGTGAGGTCACAAAAGAAATGGGAAACCACACAGTATATATCAGACGAGGGCAGCCAGAAATTCACCGCGACCAGGCCATTGTGGAGCGTTTCAACCGCACGCTGGCGGAGCGCTTGTTTGGTTACCAGTACGCTGTGGAAATGCGTTTGCAGGAAGGCCAGCGGTCAGTCGCGTGGGTGAAACGGCTTCCAGAGGTTGTTGAGGCCTTGAACAACGAGGAAACAAGCCTGACTGGGAAAAAACCTGCGGTTGCGATTAAAGAAAAAGCAGTTGCTTCCAAACCTTCAACCACATATCAAAGACCTGTAAGGAACCGCGAAAAACAGCTTACCCCTATTGTCAATGTCCGCTATCTTTACCAACCGGGCGAGCTGGAGGGCGGCAAAAAAAGAGCAACAGACCCTATCTGGTCTTTGAAAGTTTTCAAAATTGAAAGAACTGTCGTCAAACCTGACACGCCTGTTTTGCATTATTTGTAGGTATCGGTGGGGGCTGGTTGCATTCGCAGAGACCATCAAACCATTCATCAAGTGCTTTCATTTCTTCGGCGGTCAGCATAGGATTGTAACCAAAAGCGTTTGTGTTGATACCATCCTCATCTATCCGTCGTTTTGTATCAAACGCAGACAGAGACGTCTTGTTCACGTCCATCCCAAAGATGTTGTGCTTTTCGCTTCGAAGAATGTTCATTCCGTGCGTCAGCTGCTTCTTGGCTAACAATGTTTCTTTGTACTGCTCGTGCCTAATTTCTTTTTTTGACCACGTTCTTTTTTACACCTTTGGCCTTTTTCATGTTTTTTTCGTTGGCTATCATAACAGAATACATCTTTGGCCGCAAGCCGACATACTCTGCGATCGGAGCGCCCGCGCACTCATCTTTCATTTTCCCCAAAACCTTTTTGTTGGTTTGCGAATGCAGCGGGTGAGTTTTCGGGTAATCGCTTGTGTCAAAGAGATTTTGGCCTAGGCAACCTCCGGGCCCCATGTCTTTGTATATGTCTTCTGTTTCTATCAGAGCCATGAAGCTGTCGGTATCTGTGTACAACAATTCACATCAGTTTCCATACTGTTTTTTCAGGACATTGTAGTAGAAGTCATCCATCAGAATTTTACTGTTTTCCAAGATTGTCGCGCCGGTGTAAACAGGTTTGTTGAGGCAGAGTTTGCTTTTGCGCATGCATATACCTGGAAGATCGTTTGCGAAGAACTCGTGCCGTGCGTACAGTGGGTTTGCAATAAGCTTTCTCATCCTGGTTGTCTCGTGGGGGCGCACCAGTTTCACATCCGTGCGGCTGCGCAAGTTTTCCATAGTTTTACCAAAGACAGAGTTGTTCATGAGTTTGTAAAAGTCTTTTTCGAATGTACTTTTGGCTTTCTTTCTGAATTGCGTGTTCATAGTGATGTATGGCTCCATCCATTTTTTTGTTCGAACTCCAGCATTCTGTGGACTTTCTTCAGCCGCATACCCTGTTTCAGATAGAACTGGAGGTTTCGGTAGTGTACAACGTAGTTATTTTTGTCTTGTAGCGTCAACAAAAGCTTCTGGCAATCTGGAGGGTTTAGATGTAGATCGTTTATCATTTTCTTTTGGTATGGGGACATCCATTCTTTTTTTACGGCCTTTTTCTCAGGTACAAGAGGATAGCCATTGTGCTCTTCGTGGAGTTCTCGGGGGTACTCGATGTCGACTTCAAGGAAATAGCCCTTTTTGCCGTCTTCTGGAATCTCCAGAATTTCTTCCTCTGAAGGAACCCAAGAATTCCAGTTGAATTTTACCACTGGAAGGACTTTGCTCATTGCCCATCCATAAAGGTTGTTTGCATCATAGTACATGATAAAAGTTGTTGGTTTGCTGTCATCATAACCTGGCACCAGTGGGTTGTTTGCTTTGGCGTACCTCTTGCTTACCATTAAAATGCCGCCCCTCATTCCCCGCTCTACAAACAGGTGCATGTCCACGTCTGTCAAGAGTTCCAGCTTAACTCCTGTCTTTTTCAGAAGTGCGTCCCACGACAGGCCTGGTGATGTGTAATAGTGGGCTGGATCCAACCCATACTGCTTTTGGCATAGATCACGGAAATTTTCAAATACATCAGCCAGAAGAGCGACGCCTGTTTTAACATGCAGGTCGTGATAGTCGCCGAGGGTTTTGCAACCGAACTTTTCCCAAACTTCGTGTGCGTGGTTGTAATCCTCATCTGAAATGTGCTCACCGGAAAGGTGGCTGAAGAAACGTTCTTTGGCAGGAAGACTTGTTTCGTTGAATCTTTCCCACGAATCCATGTACTCGTAGGGGTAAATTCCCTTTTTGCATGACAGATCAAATTTCGCTGATTCGGGGCAAAGCCTTTTCGTTATTTTCAGCGCCTCTTTCGGTGTGGCTTTCACCAGCGCATCGAGGCTGGCTAGCAGAAATCGGTTGCTATCAATGAAAGGCAGGTTACCCAGAGAAAACGAAATGTATTTTTCTATGTTTTTGGCAATGCAAGTTATTTTACCTGTGCCCCCAATTTTAGCCAACCCCTGCATCAGGTGGTGAGCATCGCAGCCTTTAAGGTTGTGGAACACGACAGGGATGGGGATGGTTTTGGGATTTATTCGAAGCTTTTTGTTGCACGCGTCGTGGGCGGCGCCGCGGAATTTGCCTGTGATGTGGCAGTGATCTTTCACAGCGTCTCTGAATTTTTCACGAAGCAGTGGTTTCCCGCAGAAAAGACAGTCTTTTTGTATACTTTCTCTATAAGTGTCTGATTTTATTTGAGCTTTGGGCCCAATAAATTCTGATTTTTCTTTGTTTAAGCATTTTTTGTGGGCTTGGCCCCAGTATATGCCTGAATTAAACCCCCAAACAGATTTTGAGTCAAGATAATCTTTACGATTAAATCTTCGTTGCATATGTGGCATTTTTTTTGCTGTGTTGTAATTGTCCCAGTCAACCTGTTCCATTTCGATCGGTACCGGTGTTTCTAATCTTTCGCGAAGTTCCTTTTCCAAGGAAACAACCCTGTTTAGAAACTCTTCCACAGCATTTTTTTCGCCGTCGTGTCCTTGTCTGTATTTCTGGAGTGGGTGGCTTTCCCCATCGCTTCTTACGTATGTTAGCGCGAACCCACAGGCTGTGTGCTTATTTATTTTTTCTGTGCAGGCTGTTCGTTCGCGTTGGTCTACAGGGATGTTTTCAATCAGTGCTTCCAAGTCAGCGTAGATGACGTAGGGTGATTTCATTTGTTTCTTGTTGTTGCAGTGTTTTATGTGGTCGGCTAGAATCTTTTCTGATGAAAACCCGATCAGACACATCACACAGAAGTGTTTTTTGCCGCCATGTTTTGTTTGGCCGTAAAGCAGAGATGAAAGCCTCTTTACAAAGCAGTAGTGTTGTTTTTCGTCTTGGTGGAGAAGCAACAGGTTGATTCTTGGAATTTTTTTGTCTTGTTTGCTGATTCTAAGAGAAGTCACTTCGTCTTTTTCCCAGCCAAACACGTTGAGTGCAAGGTTTGGATTTTGTTTTTCGAGTTTCCAAAGTTGTTTCAGTGGGGTTGGAAAGTCAATGCCATCCCAGTTCAGCCCGTCTTCTTTGGGATATTTGCTTGGTCTTTGTGCATCTTGTACTACTGGAAACCTTGCGGCTTTCAAAGCCCATTTCAAACATTCGTTATCTCGCTTTTTCACATTGATCATTGCCTTTTTGCTGGCCAGTTTTTTGGGTGTGCGAATGTAAGTGCCGCCTCTCAAAGGACTATATCTTGCAACGTTGACATAGGCAATTGTGATTTTATCAATGGCCCATCCTGATCCTTGTTCTGACCAATTATCTATGTCACCATTAATGTAATCAATAAATTGGTTAAATGCATGGTCAAATTCTTCTTCGAGGTTTGCCTTTGTCATAACACGTTGCAAATCTTGAATGTAACTTCTTTGTGTTTCTACTTTCATTTCCCCGTTTTCGTCTGGCCTTTCCCTTTTAAAATGCACTTCCAGTCCAAACTGTGCTTTTATGCTGCCTAATCTATCAATTTCACTCTTCACAACATCAAAGGCTTTGCCGCGCATTGTGCTTTGTGTAAACTTTGCAATGCTCTGCCTGCCTGGATTTTCAGGATCAACATCCAACCTCCAAACATCCATCCAACCATCAAAATTGGTTTGTGAAACTTGGAACTCATCCCAAACGGCTTGGGCGGGCGCCCCGGGGTTTCCCCCCTCCTCGGGGTTAACCCCCGCAGCCACTTCATTTCCGTAAAACTCGGCAAGTACGTCATCACCAACACGTGCTGCTGCCATCCTTGGTATATAATGTGTGCAGTTTTCTTCAATAGGCGAGACGAAGTGACGCAAATTTCATTGCTTTGGGCAAAACTGGTTCAAGCCGGTTAAAACCGGTTTTGCAAACACACATGGTAAATGGTGGTTCTGGCCGCAGTAAGCACAACAAATACACATCAAACAAAGCCGAGGAGCAAGCGACGAGGCTTTGTTTGATGTGTATTTGTTGTGAGCAGCTTCGCCAGAACCACCATTTACCATGTGTGTGCAGGTTTACCTTTCATGGTGTATTGAAATGTTATGTGACGTACAAGGAAATATGTCCCCATAGTAGGCTTTTCTTTGAAAAAATTGTGATATTGAAACTGTTGTAATTCGTCGAGTTTGATTGAACCTCTCTGAAACTCGGTGATTGCTCAAAAACTCGATATGACGAGTTAATTTGTGAAGGCAGGTTTACCTTTCATGGTGTATTTCGAATGTTATGCCATCATCGAATTTCGTTAATACTACGTACAATTAAATTTGCACCATGTTGATATTGCATAAAATATGATTTTTTTGATGCTGTATGAAATTGAATTCGCTGCTGGATATAACATAATATAGACGTTACTGATGTATATTAATGCGTTAAAACACTCAATGCTGTGAACTTCACGTACTGTCGCCTTAAGACCTATTGTAGTTTCCTCTGTAGAGGTGGTGGATTATACCTTCAAATGGCTGAGTCGGTTTTAAAATTTGTATTTCTCTTTGCAATACTTTTAATTGCAAACAAAGACTTGTGCAAATATTAAGCTTGTTTTCTGGAGATCTTTTTGTTTGATTTTCAGTTTTTGGAAACAAATGCTCGAGAGAGCAGAAAGTAAACAGTAATAATAAAAACAAACAAACTAACAAACAAACAAATGAACACGTGAAGTTTATCACGTCTACCTGACACTTACGCTTTAGGCTTTATTTTCCTTCACGTGTTTATTTGTTTGTTCGCCCCGTGTGATCTCAGTTAATTTCATCCTTTCGTCAACCTTTCCCCAATACTGGACAACTAATCAGTCTTGTTTTCACAGGGGCAGTCCCTTCGTTCAAAGCGCACGATAAGGCCAGTCAGGCCGATGTGGACTAGCAATTTCTCGGAATAAGATAGCTTTTCCGAACTGATTAGATTGCGTTAGGCTATACGAATTTTGATGTTCATGTTAAATGCCTCCAAGAAAAGAACTCATATATTCTGCAAAGGTGACAGTACACGGAGTACACAGCAGTTAAAATGATAATGATTTAAGGCTCAGCCGATTGTACTTGAATTAATACGGTTCTTTTTCATAGTGCCCGAACAGCGCGTTCACCAAATTGTCTAGTCTAGTTTCTACTAACTATTTAGTTACAATGTATGTGCAACGGTTAGCTACAAACGTTCAAAACTATTGTTTTAGTCGAAATAGTTATTCCGTGATTTGACAACCGATAATGGCATTTTTGACGTCTATATCACCGCAGACAGTTTCCTTTATAGGCCGTTTCGGAGTTGCGTAGGGAACTGGGGCGAGTTTCGAATTTTAACTAATTGATAAATTGACATCATCATGTGGAAGATAACATTGAGATTGGCCATTTGCCCAAGTTTAACGGTTTTAGGTTGAACAGAGACAAAGTTATGGACTTTAAAACATAGTTCAAAGTCCATACAAACGTCTCTAATTTTGAGGTTGCGTCCCCCAAAACCATATCAACTCTTAAAAATATTTTTCAGTTTTGTGACAGCAGTAAAATTCCGTCATGAGCCTATTATTTGGAAGTAACTGAGGTGAAAATCACTTCATTTGCCCATTTTTACGACTATCAGACAATTTGTAAAAATTTTTTAGAGTTTATATGGTTTTGGGCGACGCAGCCTCAAAATTAGAGACGTTTGTAGTTCGTTCACGGTAACTACAAGCCACGGAATTATTTTGCATGTTTTCGACGTACGCAATAATTCTTTTGCAAAAACGTAAAAGAGACCCTATCGTTTACCGTTTGCCGTAAGCGAGATCCAAAATCTCTGTAGTAAATCAGTCGGTTACTGCAATAAAAGGCAATAATTTGTGTACTAGAAATGTTGGCGTAAAGAGTGTTGATGACCGAAAAGTAATTAAAATACTTTACGCTTTCAGTTATTACTTTTTCACTGATTTTTCCCTGGCCGATGTTAAACGTAAATTCCCATCGACGCCACTTTTATCGCTGTATTCGCCTCACATTTTCTTGGATTCCACACGTCATATATCATTTCTCGGTAGGTAACTGTTAAAGGGAACCTCCACTCTTACAATAAATTGACGCTAAATTGTAGGTAATAATTACTACATTTCAAGTTCTGTTGAGTTTCAAGGGCGCCGATTTTGGATTTGATAACGCGTGATGGTTGCAGGTATTTTCAGGAAGGAAATGAAGCAGAAAATTTTTTTTTGTGTTAAACAACAGGGCAACCATCACGCCTCATCAAATCCAAAATGGCCGCGCCCATGAAACTTAATAGCGAAAATAGGCGATGATAATATTCATTTTTTTTTTAACACTTAAATGTTATATCCACGTTTAAAAACAACATTTGAAATCTGGTAATTATTTCCATCAATTCAGCGTTGTAAGAATGGAGGTTCTTTTTAAAACCACTACAAGGAACGTTGTCAGGCAAAAATTAGGGATGGACCAAAAACACTCCCCTTTCAGATTCACTTGCTTGTACGGTATCCACCTTCCTGTTAACAGGGAGCTCAAACAACGAGGGTGGCGACGGCAACGAGAACACTACAAAACCACAGGCTTAACTCTTTCTCTACTGGAGGTTTGTTCGCTTTTTTTGCAATTTCCGGAGGGTAGGAAGTCAAATCGACCCGGCTACTCCATACAAGGGGTTACCAAGGAGATTTTGCTCGTCCAAAACACCAAAGGCTCTATCTCTGTTGTCACGCTCGTCACACTAGCTGTCGTTTATTTCTAAACGATCACTGCAGCTGCAATTCGTTACTTATTTAATTTGTAAGTGTGTTTTTCGAGCCATTTTCCACCTCCGAAGCTCCCTGCATCATAAAAGCCCCCCTGGCATCATAAAGCTAGGTTTCAATCCTTTGAAAGAAAATAGAGGTGAGAAGCAATTTCACCCGAAGTGGGCCGCTCAAAGTATTCGAGCGAGTGTTGGCGATTCACGGAGTGAAATTGTGTCTTTAGTCGTTTTGTGAGTGGATTCCGGGACCTGGCATGACAATTTCGGCGAGTTTTGAGTTGTAAATAACGCAATCAATGCAATATTTTGTCACCAGGGCCGGGTGGCTAGACACAGTTCTAAAACATTCCTGAAATGGAAATTGGCGGACTTTCACGCTGGCTGTATACAAGAGTTTCCCGTAATTCCTTTGGGTCGCAAACGCGAAAATGACAGACCCTCATTTCTCAATCCACTGCAGTACAAATAGATAACGTTTTAATCCAATCTCATTTCGATTACTGTGCTCCCGTTTGGGATGGATTGAGGTCTTATCTATGTGAGAAATTACAAAAATTGCAAAACCGAGCTGCTAGGGTTATTCTGCAAGCCAACTGCGAGGTAAATAGCGCATTTCCGATATATTTTGGCGCGGAAGATTGGTAACGAAAATCGACGCGAAAGCGAGGTTTGGGGGAATAGCGCGGGAGAAACGAAATACACTTATAGTTAAACAACTGAATCAAGAAAAAGCGAGATCATCTTTTGAAGCTCAGGATAGTAAAACTCTGAAAATGAAGAGCAGGTTTAATTGTAAAAGCGTTCCATGGCTAAAAGATTATTTGACAGAACGAGGAATACAGGCATCAGATCTAGCGAGAGGTAAACGAAAAGCTGAACTTGTGGAGCTCGCACGAAAAGCGAGTGAAATGAAACTAAGATGGGTTGATGAAGATGAGGAAGAGTTGTCGGACGAATTAGTACTGAGAGCTGATAAAGGAACCATTCCAACATCCATAGCTGGACCTGCGATTTCGCCAGCATGAAACAATCTACTTTTGCTGACTTACCTACGTATTTTCCATTTTGGCAGCTGATCATTCCAATCCAAGATTCCTTTTTTTATGCGTTTCTTCGCAAAGATTTTGCTTCGGAGCTTCCTTTTCTGGATCAAATATTATGGGAACAGCTCCTGTGACAGCAGAAATCTATCCTGAGAATTCCTTTTTAAGGTCTTCTTTCCGGAAATGCAGAGAACAGATTCGAGGATCGACGAGAGTAAGGAATTTATCATCGGCTCTTCTTTAAAACAATTGCCGCTTTGAAAGAATTTTTATACCAGAAGAAAAATGAAAATAGGACAGATTTGCCTTTGTGTGATCGCTATTAGTACAAGCCGCAGCTGCACAATATTTTACCAAGATAAGTATGTAAGCCCTAATTTTCAAAGCTTGTTTTCATGCATTTGTTTCAGCCGGTCTTCCCCCAAGCCTCGCTTTCGCGTTTAAATTTGGTACCAATTTCCCGCACCCAAACACATCGGAAATGGGTTATTCAAGCTAGACTGCGAGCAGTCCCTCTTTCTTTCCTTCGTCGATCTTGTGAGCAAACGCGAAGCCCGAGCGAGCGGAAATTGGGGCGAGCGGAAGTCAAGTCGAACGAGCGGAAAGAAGGAGGGACTGCAGCCTTTCCTCTTTGCGACGCGTTCAGATAACACAGCCGTGAAAAGCTCCGTCCCTTTTCTCGCGTGGGCCAAAAATAAACTTTCGGCTTTTGAGAATTTTGGTCTCCGTGGAAAGCTAGAAACCTCTAGTTTTTAGATTTTCTTATTGCCACGCACGAAATAATTTCAAGAAGTTGAATTCCATTTTTCCGTCAATGAATTATAAAATAGCGCTTTGATGTTGTCCGTTTCCTAGTCATCGCAGATAATACAGATTTACTGTATTTGTCTTGCCGGAAAAAAATATACTTTAGACTTAACTCGCGTTTTATTTGTGTTCTTACAATAATTTTGGTCTCAATGGATAGCTAAATCCTTGTAGTTTTGATTTTTGTATTCGCTTGGGCGAAAAAATTCACAGAACATGGAAAAAAACTTTCCCGTGCACGAGTAAAACAGCGGCTTGAGATACCGCCGTCCTGCAGAATAAACAAACAATGACACTCTGTTTTCGAAAAATTCTAACTCTCGTTAGTTTCGTCGTAAAGCAATAATTTTGGTCTCTATGGAAAGCTAGAAAAGTGTAGTTTTTAGATTTTGTTATTGTCGCTCACGAAATCCGTTCAAGAAGTTAAAATCGGGGTAAATTGTCGCGGGTCGCGGGTAAATTGTCGCGGGTAGAAGACTAATTGTTCAGGATCAGTCTTTGACGTCAGTGAATTTTGTATAAACAGAAGATTATCACTCAGAGTAAAACAGTTTCGCAGATTACGACAAGCTCATTGAAGTTACAGTTATTGCAAACCTTCAGGGGTGCGTTTCGGGTAGCAAGCGTTCCAACGAAAAACTGACAATATTTGCTCAACCGATTAATAGCTCTTACGTTACTAAACCTACTACGGACATCCAAACAAACTGGACTATATCATTCAGGAGAAAATAGGCTAACAAAGTGTGTAAGGCTTTTACGGTACTCCTATTGGTTCCTGAGAAAATCCATTGTAAAGTTGGCCAATAGAATAAAAATAATTCGAATTTGTAAAAGCCTTGAACAATTTGGTGCCGTAACGTGTGAAGAACATTTTAGCTAAATTCCGTTAAAATCTGATCACGCAAAAATAAATCCCGACTTTTTGGCCTCCAAAGATTTGCACAGTTTTCACAACTTATCGAAGGTGCATGGTGCCGAAGCGATAACCGCCGACCAATAGAGGACAACTGAGGAACTCTCGGAAGAGGATACGTGACAAACTATCCTCATTCAATCGCGGGAAAGTTAATTCCAGGTTCAACGACAGACGGAGTATTCATCTTTTGGTTAAACAGTCAATTCTCTCTAAGGCGGACACCATCGGGACCAGCTCCAGGTGTCCGCCTTAGAGAGGTGTCCCCCTTATAGAGAGATAACGTAATCTGACACCATATAAACCTGTGACGTCAGAGCTGAAAAGAGATCTTTATTTTAAACAAGTCAGCGACTAGATGTTCGTCTTTCAGTGGCGAATAGGCAAAGCGCTGTAAGTCGTTCCCTTCCGCTCACGATCACAAACATTGATATTTGCCAGATTTAACTTTTCATATTACAGGGTTGCTATGGTAGCCCCAGGGTGGGATGGTAGCTTAATCTGAAATAATATCCAGGCCAAGATCCATTGATTGTATAAAGAAGAGCATTCTAGTGTCCGCCTTTGCTTAAAAAAAAGTGCTTGCTGTCCGCATTAGAGAGGTTTCCGCCTTATAGAGGCTTTAGTTACAGAGAAACATGGGAAATTCGGTCGGGACCAGCAATCACTATCCACCTTGAAGAGGTGTCCGCTTTACAGTGGTGTCCGCTTAGAGAGAGTTGACTGTATTATTATCGGAAGGAATAGGTTTGGTGAAAATAAAACAAAACCTACCGTCTGGAAATCGGTTTGAATGTTGATGCAAACAAAATATGCAATTCGAAATACCGCAAGCTTCGAGCGAAAAATGTCAAAGGACTACTAGACCCCTAACTGGATTTAAAATTGGGATTTGAAGTTAGAAATTGGTAGACGGTCACCAAACAGTTCCCCAGCAATCTGCAGTGTCATTGAGGGGCGTCAACTGTCTGGTGGCGTTTCAAAACGTTTTTACCCCATTTCAATCCCTTCTTCAAACTCCTTTAAATTACACTCAAAGTTCACGTGTACCCCCACCTTAACACACGACCTATTGTTGTAGTGTATGCTAGTCTCTGAAGTTTTACTTACTCAATTATTTTGAGGTACTTTGTTATACTATCTGATATAAGGATAAGCTGTTTTAAAAATAAAACTTCTATTTCTGTCACTTCCACATGCCAAGAGCACGTTCAAGAAAGCAAGACATTAGACGAGCACTCTAATTACTAGTTTCTCACGCGCGACAATTTATCCGCGACCCGCGACAATTTACCCGCGAACCGCGACAATTCACCCGCGACACGCGACACGCGACCCGCGAAAATTAGATTGTCCCGTTAAAATCGGTTTCCGTCAATGAATGAAATTGGTTTATCATCTCCCTTTTCCTGTCAATGCAAGAATTAACAAAATATGTTTGTCGCCGAAAAAAATTATAACTCGCGTTCTAGTTGTATTCTTGCAATAATTATGGTGTCTGTGGAAAGCTAACGCCTTGAAGTTTTTGTTTCTTGAATTCCGCTTGGACGAAAATGTTCACAGAACGGGTACGGGTAAAACAGCGCTTTGAGTGACCGCCCACAGACAGAATAAACAAACACCGACGCTCAGTTTTCGAAAAATTCTAACTCTCGTTAGTTTCGTTGTAAAGCAATAATTTGGGTCTCTATGGAAAGCTAGAAACCTGTAGTTTTCAGATTTTGTTCATAATGACGCTCACAAAATCCGTTCAAGAAGTTGACTATCGGTTTTCCGTAAATGAATGAAATTGCGTTCTCAGGTTGTCCCTTTTCCTGTCAACACAATATTTGTGTCGCCGAAAAAAATTTTATCTCGCGTTCTATTTGTATTCTTATAATAACTTTGGTCTCTATGGAAAGCTAAATTTTTGTAGTTTCTGTTTTGTTTTTAATTCCGCTTGGACGAAAATATTCACAGAACATGAAATAGTTTTTTTCCGTGTACACCATTGCTGTCTGCTGTGTTTCGTTTTGTCTGTCAACAGGTTGCCAACGACTTATGCTAATCAAATTCTTCTGACAGCATTCATTGTCTGATTAGCCAATCGGAATTTTCCGTTGCCTGTGCAACAGGAAATTCGAACGCGTCGCAAACAGAAAAGGCTGCAGTCTCTCTGTCTTTCCGCTCGCTTGCGTTGACTTCCACTCGCCCCAATTTCCGCTCGCTCGCACTTCGCGCTCGCCCACAGGATCGACGAAGGAAAGAAAGAGGGGCTGCTCGCAGTCTATATTCAAGCCTGCTTCTTGAAACATTGAAGTGGGACCAGCTATCATTAAGAAGAAGAAAGCATAAAGCTATAATAATGTTTAGGTCTGTCAATGGGTCAGCCCCAGTGTACTTGCATGAATTACTCAGTGAGCGACACACAGACTATGACTTGCGTGATTCTTTCCCGTAAGTTAAACTTACCCAAGCCGCGTACTAACTATTTGAAACGTAGTTTTAGCTATAGCGGTGCCTTACTGTCGAATTCTCTTCCTGAAAGTATTAGGGCGATCAGATCAATTGTGTAGTTTAAGAAACAAATCAACAGCGCACTTGAAACATTCAATTCCTACTCGGCAATCTTGTAAATCAGTTTTTTATAATTATTTTAATTTTTGCAAATGAGTGTAATTAAAGTACTATTGTTATTACTGAAGATTTTTTAACCGAGTTTAAAAATAGAATTACTACTACGACTACGACTACGACTACGACTACGACTACGACTACGACTACGACTACGGCTACGACTACGACTACGACTACCACTACCAGTCGCGCTAAAGAAGTGAGCAGAAAAGTGTGGAACAGATGGTAAGAAGTGGAGTCAAAGTTTGCTGGCAATGTGGACTTTTAGCTTTAAGAGGAATTTTTGTCTTAAAAATTTCAACCCAAAGTTGCATATTTTACGGTGTTGTCCGTGGGCGTTATTGGTTTTGCAACAGAATAAAAGGTCGTATTCAATGAAAATTAAGAGTTTTGGCTAGTTTAGAGGGTGATTAAGTCTAAACAACTGATTATTTGGCAATAATAAAGAGAAAGAAAGTTGTGGGTTTTCAAGGCTGGGTGCAAAAATGCACCATATTTGGTAAACCTGTTGGAACAGAGTTAATGAGCAAAAACAATCGATCTGGACGTGCGTTTAACATTGTGGTTCATTTCTTTGCCGTCCTCTGCAACAACAACAACGTTAAATGACCCAGTTTTAAGCGAATGATACTCGGTTCAACATTTGTTGAGCAACAAATGTTGCAGGTGCTGTTCAACAAATGTTGAACAGTGTATCATGTGATGTTGAACGTTGAAATATGCCGTTCAACATGTTGAAAGTTGTTGAACATTGTTGAACGAAAATAGAGCTTGGCTCTATTCCGTTCAACAAGTTGGCGCAACAATGTTCAATATTTGTTGCTCACCAAATGTTGAACAGTGTATCATTCGCTTTAGGCTTTGTAGAGAACGTGAACGTGTTACGGTGAACTTTTCTTTTTTTTTTCCAAATTCAATGCCGTTTTTACTAAATTAGCTCCAGGATAGTTCGCCAGCATTTCACAAGTTAAACACGTGGGAAAAATCGCAAAAGAGTTACAATAACGAGAAGTTACGTTTTGAAATGACGTTTTCGTTGCCGTTGCCGTGGTCGTTGCTTAAGCTCTCTAATTGCTAGTAATATTTAAGTAACATCTCAGATGGATGTGATGGTTGCTACCTTTGCTATTCGGGATTTTTGATTCTTCTTATTCATGATTTTTGATTTCACGGTTTTAGAATTTGATGACTATAATTAGAGGTTTAGTTGTACGTATGCTAGTAGCTATCATCTGTTCTTTTCTAATTTTAATTCTTAGTAGATTTTTAGTTCGATTGTATATTGATTCGCTTTGTATTTTTAGATTGTATGAATATTTAGAATAATATGTAGAATTTTTAGGTGTCCCCTATTAGCAGTGGGGAATCCCCCCTACCGACACGTTAATAAAGTCATCAATCAATCAATCAGTCCATCAATCAATCAATCACGAAGTTTTCAATCACGAGCCCTGGCTATAACCAACCCATTTTTGCCAGCCATGGCACTTCTTTATATCGGGGTTAACTGGGGAAGTAACAAGGTGCTCCTGTCCCGGTAATCAACAATGTGGCAAAAACGTTTCGAAAATCTAACCAACTGTACCAGTTACCGCTTAATGCCTGAGATTTTATCTGATAGTCATACAGATTTTTGCTTCACGATTGCGTTGTAAATCGTCGAAATAAAGACGTAAAGTTAAAACATTACTTGCGACGCTGTTACGCCTATGTGGAAACTAGGGTCAGCAAATTACATCCAAAGGAACTCCCAAAATTGTATCCTCATATTTGTCTGTTTCGCGACCAAAGTTTTGTGTGACGTGCTGTAACATCAACATGCAGCACCTGGGGGTTAAGAATAAAGTGGCATTTAGTGATCATCGTGATGAAGACCCTTTAGAATAACACCCCAAATTGCCGGTAAACAACAACCTTAAAGCGGGCTACAGGAGCTCCCGCACACTGGGAACCCAGCTTTGGCAAAATCATCCCGACAATTAAGCAGCAGAGAAGCCTTAAATCTGGCTGACTCCAGGTCTCGGTATCACAATTCAGAAGTAGGTTGATTGCGATTACATCAAACTTGGTGGGGCGAGTTTGTTCAGATTAAACACTGAACTGCTTGGGTTGTAATGAAGTAGCTATCATCTAGTATGACATCAACAAAGAGTAAGAAAAATTAACGAATCGAGCTGTGTAACCTTCATAGCATTCTCTCACCGACATACTAAAACGTCGCTCTGTGTAAAGGAGCCATAAGCGGGGACAGAGAGCGTAACTGGATATCATGTTAGGTGTTGGGCATGTCCCACGTGTTGTACCAATTTTCTAGTTTCCGTTCTGGCTAATAAATAAACTGTATCCTAGGTTCAAAATGCTTGCTAATAACTTTCACTTGCTATTAATTTCTTGGATTGCAAATAAATCAAGCACATAAGAAGAAAACAAGACCATGACTCAGCTTCCAGAAAATGTGACAAAAACAAGCCTAAAAAAATAAATAATAATAATAATAGTAAACTTTATTCATCCTGGAAAGACCAATCAGCCGACCATACAGTCGGATGGTATCAACGGGTGTCCAGCAATCTAATTACAAATCTCAAACCAATCAATGACATGAATAATTTTTTTGTTTGTTTTTTTTTTCTAGGAGTTTGTTGGAGACAATATATAATAGTAAACTAACGCACAATGAAGAGCAATGAATTGACCTAATAAAATTATGTATGTAAAAAAAGCAGTCTTCAACAGAGTTTTAAAATTCTCTTAGGTAAGCCAAACTTTAAAGAGATAAGTTAAAAGTAAATTAAATGAGTTAATGAGATTGCGTTTCTCATTTAGCTTGGTGTTGAACTCAATAAACTGGGCGCGCCAATGGATGTGATGTGAAAACTACCAATATATGTCCTCATTGTTTATAATTAAATAATGTTACCTTTAATCTTTAATCCATCTTGACCGAACAAGCTTGGTCAATAAAAGATTTATTATATGACTCAAAATATGCTATTAAAAGACAGTAAAACGCGCGACGAACGGGCTATCCCGAGCGGTCAAGATGGCTCCATCTTGACCTTGCAGGTAGCCAATCACAGCAGGAGAATTGATTCATCTTGACCGTTGAAAGAGCCAGTCATATAATAATGGATGTTATTACTGGAATGATATTCCCATTTCTATTCGCCAAAAACCGACAAAACAATTATTTAAAAGAGCTCTCTTTCAGTATTATTTTGCTCAGTATTAATTTCTACCACGCGCCTATGTAAAACTTCTTTTCCTTCTGTTTCTCATCTCCTCTATTTATAGTAAGGTTTCCTCTTTTTATCTTAACTAATTATGTATTGTAATTTAAAAGGGCATATAATTAGTCTACTATATCATGCCCTCCTGCACTCCTTCTCTATTCCTAGTCACTGTAAGAAATCTTATTCAATATGATAATGTGGAGTGAATAAAGAAAATGAAAAAATGAAATGAAAAATTTGTCCATTAGTATGTTTTTCAAACATGGTACGATGGTTGAAATTGCGTCACGAAGGGTAGAAGCTTCTTGAGCGTTGTCTGTTTCTGTGTCAGAGCTGTTTATCTGTCCGCATGGTTAACTTCTGGGAATATCTGTTCCACCAATTTCTAAGGGTAACGTCTCAACATATCGCGCGTTTTTAAGTGTTCTATGTTGTCTTTGAAAGTAACTCTTGAAGAGTTACTAAAGAAAGGCTCAAAGAAAAGACTCAAGAAAGAAATTATTATCTTGCAGTACGTTTTGTTTTTCCAATGCAGAAATCCTGGCAGTCCCAACAGCTAGCGTTATAAACAACTTTTGACATTCGGGAACGGTTAATTCTATCTTTGTAGGGAAAAAGAGATTTAATGCGATGAGCGCTTTGGAAGCTAATGCTAATGCTACTCTTACTAGTTTCAAATCTCTTCTCTATGACTACTACTCTCGTGCTGTCAGAATGAACTACGATCCGGATAATCCTCGAACGTTTAAATCCATCTGTTTGAAATGTAACTCCTCAAGAAGTCTAGACTTACCAATAATGTGCTGCAAGTAATGTGTTTTTTTTTTTTTCATTCTTTCTTTTATCTATATTTTAATTCTGGGCCCGCAGTAATTGGCTACTTAGCTGTTGCGATGTCCCTGCCAAACATATTGATTGTAACGTTTTTTTTTTTGTTGTTGTTGTTGTTGTTGTTGTTGTTTTTTTTGCATCATAATGGCGAAGCTACTAAAATAAAAAATAAAATAAAATAAATAACCTTAAGATCAATGCAGCCATAAAATTTACTAATGCAGGTCTTCAGCTGTTTGGTGACAATTTTGCCTTGTACTCCTAAATAAGGTAGAACTAAGATTATTTCCTTTTTGGGGACTGTGGTGGTTGGAATCTTCGGTCTGTTTTGTTGCCTGTTCAGAACATCATTAATGTTGTAATTGACAACACCAGCAGGGTAACCGTTTTGTAACAACAGCTTCCTCAGTTCATTTAAACAAGACCGCAAAAGAGAAGGTGACGAAGAGATGCGGAAACAACGAAAAGTGAGCGTGCGGATGAATCGAGTTGAAAAGTGTAGAAAAGGATATGACTTGATTTTTTGGGTTAGTAAAATATGTTAACTGGTGGACAAAGCTTTTATGAATTAAACGGAATTATATGCTTTAATTTTAATTATTTTTAGAGTTAGTCCCCTCCCCTCACTTGAAAATGCGGGAGCGGCCCCTCAACTTTAAAAACTGCTCCGCTGGCCCTGTGTAAGGGTGAGATTTCGAACGCAAGGTGCCGACAATCGTATAGCGGTTACATACAATGTATGGCACTGAGACAGCAAAGCTGCTGGGTAGCCATGGCGAAGCGGAACCATCGACAGTTTCTTCTAGGAATAGTCTTATTCTTTCTCAAATTTGTGTGCGCGGTAAAGGGGAGTTCAGATCTCATTCATTCATGGCAAATAAAACGCGCGGCCATTTCTTGCTTAGGGAATACTGGATGATGAAACTTTTGGTTTTCTGGTTCAAAATTACGGTAAAATTCAGGGTACACATCTTGACTGCACAAACACTTTTCGATTCTGAGTAATGTATGAAATGGCGTTTTAGAGGTTTCAGTAAAAAACATTCCCGGGGGGAGCATACGCCCGGAGGCCCCCCTTAGAAGCTCGCAACATCGGCGCTCGATACACGCCTTTGGCGTGATAACGACTCTCGCGTTAAAAACAGGCTACAACTAGTCAAAAACCTCCCTACGGCCCCGGCGGACCGAGAAGAAAGGCGAAAGAAGTTAAGTCTTGTATTTTCGTCGGGTTTGAGCTCACAGCTCAGGTTAAAAATAGTCTGAAGAATTTTATAGACCTGCATCCTATAAAATAAATAAATAAATAAATAAATACAAAAACAGAATTAAGTCCTTAAATATCCAAAGTTCTACGTACAGTACACTTAAGCTTATAGGTAAGTCCTTCAAAGCTTTAGTTACTTGAACTTCTGTCTGTTGAATGGGAAGAAAATAGTACGGCTTCCGTCTCTCGGTTTCCTCAGTTGTCATTTTCTCCTTTAAAAAATACTGATGGTTTCTCTGAGACCACCCCAAGGTGGACATACGGGTTGCCCATAGGAGGTATATGTAATACTCAAATTATGCCGGACTAAAATGACACTTCCAACCCACCCCCCATAGGCCCGTATCTATTTTTAAACATTCCTAGACTTTCATTTTTGAAAGAAATGTTAGACAATAATTATTCAGCTTACATTTGATGAGCCAAAGTTATTAAAAACTAACAGCATCGAAAAGTAAGTTAAAATAAAACAAAACAAACAACAGAGTCTCTCGTGACAAATTGCTTTATAGGATTTATATAGCACTTACATGTACCTTAATTAATCCAGTTCCTAAAATATTCCCGCTTTTATCAACTTTGTATTACTACTTTGCATACACTTTTCACAGTTTGCATTATGCTGCAAAAATATTAGTATTATGCCATGCCAGCAGTATGCCTGATCTCCGGCTCAAAATTATGCCGGCATAATCCGACAGACCCTACTCCAATCAAGTGAGACCTTATGTACGACGGTCAGAGCTGCGAGTTGCCCCCTTGAGCCCACACTTGAACGGCGGTAAACAAAATGGCGGCGTTACGCAGTAGTTTTGTTATGTTTTCGTCTCTTTTCTACCTTTTCTGCTTTCTCTGTTTGCGCGTATCCTCTTGTGGAATGAGCACGCATATCGACATTGGTCATCAAGCTATCAACTGGTTCAGGGATGCAAGAAATGGCACAGATTACAGGGAAATTATTCTTAAACACCAAGATGCCTTTATTGCCGGAAATCCGTATCCAGACACTATGTACCCCAGCTTTTGCTATTCGGGAAAATTCCACTCGATCGCCGAAGACACACATTGGGCTCCATTCCTTAATGCGACTGTGAATTACATCAGGAGAAAATATCCAAAGCCGTGGGACCAGGTAAGCTAAGTAGGGAGGTAGTGGGTGACAGGTGCCGGGGATCGACGGGACAGGGGCACCCAACGAGCCAAATCACCCAAAAGCTGTAAAAAGGCATTTTAAAGTACTTTATGGTGTTTGAAGTCTGTTTTAAGTGATGTTTTCATTAGCTAGAAAAAATTCATCTGTTCGGATTCCCTCGCTGAAATTTTAATTGGCCGAAAACATTAGGGAACAAATCTTCCTTTGAGAAAATGCAAGCTGAAATGAACTTTCCACGAACTTTCTAGGAACTATTTTCTTTCCGAAAATGCTAGCTGACGTTTTAGACTGCCCAAAACAGCAATTACGACCTTTCCGAAAACCTTAGGAGCAATGATTTCCCAATTGCGAATCTTTTAGGCCACGTTTTAGTTACGAAAATCCGAGTGCATTCTTCAATCGACGCCGAAAACCCAAGGCGAATTACCCTCCACCGAACAGATATCTACCGACTGGGGCCTTTATTTTTCAAAAACGTATTCCGTCGAGGTAGACATTAGCCTAATGTATTTATTGATCATGTAATCTTCTTAACTTTCCCACTTTAAATTTATCGCATTTGATCATCGGGAATGTATGTTAACGGACATTGTACATTGTACAAAATAGTTTTTCGGCCGCCCCGAAAGTGTTTTCCGGAGTTTTGAGAAACGCACCCCAGGGTGGTCAGGGGCTTTGGTGGGCAGGGGTGGGGTGGGAGTTTGGGCGTGAAGGGGTCGAGAAATTCGCGGGACACAGGGAAACATTTGCAAGGCAGAGTGTAAGAGCAATCAAATGCATGGTATGAAGCTGATGATGACGAACATGTCATGATACTGAAGGACCATGGAATTGATCATCATCATGAATGCTTAGATTTGTCACTTGTTGAAGTTTACCTGATTAATTTGTTCATTGATAATTTTCTAGTCCTTTCAATCTTCTCAAAAAATGTATTTGTAACTTTTAGGTGAATTTAATTTTGTTTCTCAAGTTGAATTATTGGTTTTTGATTGTTATGAACCAGGGCCCAGTTGTTCAAAGCGTGATTAAAGTGCACCTAAACCCAAAATTTTTTTTTCGCTAAAATAAATCTTTGCACCTGTTTGAAACGCATTGCGCCTTTTTTAGCAAATCTTGACTAGTTATTTTGACTTTTCTAGGGTGTTAAAGTTGCAAAATCTGGCCCCACGACCGAGTCAGAAGGGGCTTGGGTCTATTCTCGATTTGACGTCACAAACTGCTTTGCATGCATGTTTACAAAGACTTAATGCGATGTAAATCAGTTTGTGACGTCAAATCGAGAATAGACCCAAGCCCCTTCTGACTCGGTCGTGGGGCAGACGATGGCCAGATTTTGCAACTTTAACACCCTAGAAAAGTCAAAATAACTAGTCAAGATTTGCTAAAACAGGTGCAGTGCGTTTCAAACAGGTGCAAAGATTTATTTTAGCGAAAAAAAAATTTTGGGTTTAGGTGCACTTTAAGCTATTCCCGGGTTAGGGTGAACTCTGAGTCCAGTTTACTTACTGTTCAATAAACATATTCCAAAACATTTTCACCCTTAAGTGTTGACTGAAATTTAACTTTACTTTAAGCATAAAATATGATTTACAATGTAATATAACCTTCTCAATGAGCAAGATGAAAACTTCAGTTAACTCCTAATTCTGGGTTAGCATTAATCAGCTTTCAAACCAACCAGGCCCAGAACATTTTGGTTTTGGCCTTGGGTGCCAATAAAGGGTAATTCAATTATTTTAAATTAAAGTGCAAAGTAGATATGTATGGTAATAATTAATGGGTTAGTCACTGTCCTTATAGGACACCGAGAAGCTGGTGGCATTCACTCTTGGTTTTGTGTCACATCAAGTGGCAGATGTAACTTGGCACAGTCTTGGAATCAAGCAAGGATTTCTGACAACCATGGGAGATGTCAATTTCTTTGGCTCATTTCCTGCTGCACATAGCATTGGTGATCCGGGTGGTGATATGGTTGCTTCAGTTGAAGGTGACACAAGCCAATTGCCCTCAGGCTTGAAGGAATGGTAAATATTGCACTACACACTATTGGATGAAAACATGTGAAAATCCTTTGAAGAACCTGTGGATTTACCTTTGAAAAAACATGTGAACTAAGAATTTTCACATATTTTTTCACAGGTGTTTCATAGGTTTTCATCCAATAGTGACATTATATTTATTAATATTCTTTTGCCAATTAATTTGGCAGGATTTCAATGACATTATATTTATTAATATTCTTTTGCCAATTAATTTGGCAGGATTTCAATTTGAACTAGAAATTTCATGAACATTAACACTCATCTTCTTTCTATTTACTTGTGTTCTCCCCCTTGTGATGTGGAAACACATACAGATTTCCTGCAGTGCGAGCCAACAGCCTCTTTGTCTGTAGGCTGAGTCTCTCTCTCTCTGCTGTATCATACTTACTGCCATTTGAGAGACACCTGGTTGTTTGTCAGACCTGGCAATAGCAGCTTAACTAAGAGACTGGGGAGGGAAGGGGTTTATTTCTACTATCTTGTTGTAACCTACAAAAAGTGAAGGGTGTTCAAGTAAGAAAAATAAAGGCGAAAAGTTTTGCAAACTATGTGCAAAAATCGTCAGGTACCCGGCAAAAAATTCTTAAATATTGTATATTGCCAATCCAAGAAAAAAAAAACTGGAGACATCTACTCTAAAGAATTAGAAACCATATTTGGCAAATTTGTCAAACAGGGGGATGCATTGTTCCGTTTTTTGTGAGGGGCTTCTCCTTTTTCGCATATGAATAATAATGAAAACATCACTATACTCTCTGTCAAGTTACTTAATATATGCTTGGCTCATTGAATCTTTTACAGAGGTTAACAATGTGTATTTTAACCAGCTTCCTGCCGTAAATACACATAGTACGTCATAGTTATCTTCTAGGTACCTACCATCTGGGGATCTTGAGGAGATTTACCTTGAGTATTACGGGGAAAAGAGAATAACAAAGGAGGAGATTGAAGTCTGCTCTGGTCTAATGCTTCTTGCTTGGATTGGAGAAAAAGATGCAGGGGCAAAGTTATTTGCTAAATATACAAAGACATCACCTTTTCTTATGGAGGACTTTCATACTTATTTCCAAGGTACTGTATGGAAGATAACTGGCTACTCGGTTTAATGTAACACTTTTGCTGCTTTCCTTATGATGGAGCTAGCCTCTATGTGACTAATAATAATTTAATAATAATAATAATTTAGAACTTATATAGCGCATTTTCCATGTGTATATGATCAAATGCGCTTTACAAGCAGATGAAATTGGAATTTGGAAATGGTTTTTGTGGAGAGGGGAAAACCGGAGAACCGGGAGAAAAACCTCTCGGAGCAGAGAAGAGAACCAACAACAAACTCAACCCAAAAATGACGTCGAGTGCGGGAATTGAACCCGGGCCACATTGGTGGAAGGCAAGTGCTCTCACCACTGCGCCAACCCTGCTCCCCAAATAATCATTATATTTGTGTTATTCAACTGTTATCTCCATTGCCGAGACTTATAGATGCATGTACTTTGCAAGATCATCTTATACTTAAATACGTTTTGGTGGACTAAACTCATTATAAATTCTGTAATGCACAAGGTCATTCATTACATTTCGCCATTCAATAGTTAGTTTTGCCCTGAATTATTATCTGCGACTTCCTTGTATATTAATTACAA
>JAEMWC010000106.1:600000-640000 GCA_016490735.1 Pachyseris speciosa | reverse complement strand
AAGCAAATGGAAAATTAATAATTAATAATGGTAATTGAAGGTATATTCCGCAAAAGGGGAATAGCCATGGGGATTGGCCATGGGTGTCCGTGGGGGTGGGGGGCTGAGCTTTGTTTGCCCTAATGAAACTTGTATCGCACTGATCAGACTGATGCAAGTTTTTTTTTTGCAACTCAATTTTAATTCATCATCACCGTTAGTTGAGGAAAACCCAAGGAAAACATGTCAAAAGGTCAAAACACAAAAATAGATTAGATTTACTCACTTAAGCCTAGAAGAGGTATGAGGAGCGATTATTTTGATCCTTTACATATTATTTTTCCCCTTCTTATTGACATATGCCCTTTGAATGTTAATTAGGGCATTGGTGTTTATGTAATAAACATTACGCAGCCACTTGGAGATATGAAATTTCTATTTGAGTGTTGAAAAATATTTCATGAGTGAGCTGTGCTTGTTTGTGAAATATTTTTTTAACACTCGAAGAGAAATTTCATATCTCTGTGCACCCATGTAATATCCTCTATGTACAGTACACCAAGGGAACATGTCATAATATTGTAAATTAAGAGAATTTATACATATTTACAAAAAATATACACTGTCAACAACAAAATTCTTCTTTTTATGAATATTTTGTACAAGATTGTCAGCAATGAATGACAGAAATATTTTTTATAACTCTCAGTTATTATCTTAGTTTAATACTTTATAAACATGTACAATATACAGCATTAAATCTGTCAGTCATTAATATATTCCAAATTTTTGTCACGTTTTTTCATTAATATGGAATATTTTTAAATAAAACCAAATGAATTTAATGTTACCACCTCCCGATGACTTCTGGTTTGTTGTTGCTTTTGGCGTAAAAAATGACACAAGGGAGGGTTGTGCAAATCATACCGCTACTCAGTTGCCCTCCACTCCCCTCCCTCAGCCCTCAGGTCATTGAAAGCTCTGAGGAGAAGTAGAAGTAAAATTCTTAAAGAAAAGGATGAACTCAAAGTAAGTTGTAATTTCCAGAGGGGTGGGAGGGGAAACGAAAAACCTTCCAGGGGAGGAGTGTGAATGGCAAGCAACCTCATTGCCAGGGCTATCTCTGGAAGAAGAAGAAGACCAAGGGTGCAAGGTTGCTATGTAAGGAATAGATAGCAAAGTACAAAGGTTTCCTGCAACACTCTTCTAAGTGACTTATTTGTCCTGTGATCTCCGTTCGGGCCTAGAGACTTCAGTCTAATAAAGAACACTGCTTTACAATATAAACATGTTGCTAACACTTTTGAGTTGAGCACAAGCTGAGGCGGTGAGTTGTTCAAGACAGCCATATGCAAGCTGTAGGTTCAATTTTCTGTATAACATCCATTGTACCCTTAATTTTTAAAATGTTGCATACAATACGGTTGTACAGTCAAACCTCAATTACCCAGACCTTTATTATCCTGGTCCCAAATAACAAGGCATGATGAATATCCCCTGAAACTATCATGATTTACTCTTTATTCAGGCATTGAAAAGTGCATTTGAAAAGGTTTGTTTTCCTTACAAAGACCAAACGTTTTAGACATTTTAGCATGAAGTTCATTTGTACAACACAGTGCATATATAGCTGCACACCATATCAGACCCAGCCAGGGGGGCAGTGGGATACCAACATACTCAGTTTTTTTCCCAGAAGATACCAATATACCTTAAAATTGTGAAACGTTGTGATACTTAATACCTAAAATTATCTTCAAGCATTTAATTCATGGCTGTATACCCGAATTGTAACATAAAAATACTATATCTGAACTAAAATGGCCCTAGATACCGTATACCCAAACCCCCTTAGAGCACAGTTTTGCTACCCCTTGTACAACTAAACAAGATGCATGGTGTCTATAAGGTGAAATTTGACTCAATAAATGTTCTGTATTTAGTAAAAGCAGTAAAATATATTGGGCGGTTTTACAGAAAGGCATGAAACCAAAAAATTAAGTATTTAAGTACCTTATTTTTTAATAATAATAATAAACCTTTTTTAATAATTCAAATAAAAATAAATCAGTCAGCCAGTTGAGAGACTTCAAACACCTGTTTTCAGTTCAATAAGTTTTAATCAATATTTTGATAGTTTGTTTACTATTCAATTTGAAGTATCTTGAGCTCAGCAAAAAATATACATGAATATCTAATAGCTATTAATAATTATTCACTTGCTAATAATTTAACAGAGATACACAGCTTCATAAAATAATGTACAATATAAAATTATAACTACATTGAGTTACTATTTTCTTTATAAAAACTATCATTTGCCACTTAAAGTGTTAACAATCAAAACATCAACTCAGTCTCAACGACATCTGGAAAAAAGGTACTTGTTTAAAAACTCTACAGCAGGATTTGATAACTTAAAAATGTCTAGGCAAATGCAGATAATGTTGAGTGAATCAAATAATTTCGGTAACTCAGGCGTGCTTTTCAATAATAGCTTGTGGACTCAAAGTTTTAAACTCAACTAACATAGCATTGTGTACTCTTCACTCATAACTGTAACCTTGGCAACCAATAGAAACCTGGCAATTATAACAATATTACTACTATGATGAAAACCCAATCATGATGACAACCAATTAATACCCAGCTGTATCTTCAGTTATTGTTCAGATGTGTCACTGAGGCACACTGTGGTGTGAGAACACTGGGTAAAGATAATTGTGCAAAAATTGAATTTCACCTATGACACTGCTGTACCTGGTAAAAAAACCTTTCCATATCAAATTAATGCAGGGGTTTCATTAAGGGCCAGGCACTGGGCAAATGGGCTCACTGTAAACATAATTTTGCCCACATCTTCAAGGTAATTTTTGTGATGAAAAAGGTAAATCCAAACATTTCTCTTATTGTCTTCCTGTTCAAAACCTTAATTAAACCCCTGTTAAATTAAGGTAAGAATCACATGTATGCCAAATGACAAATGTCAGATTCAAGATGGCAACTTCTTAAATTAAGAAATAAACAGATAAAAACTGTGCTGTAAACGACAAGTAAAGGGAAAATTTGGTCATGATACAAATTGACGTTTGCCACTTGCCATTAACATGATTCTGAATCTATCTATTGTCATGCTTGGATGATCCTCCAATGCAAAGGGTAAACGTGTACTGATTTCTGTAAGATGATTAATTAGTGGAGGTGTCTTTCGCTGTATGTTGACAAACAAAAGATTCAAACATCATGCAAGTAATTTTGGCTCCAGTACATCATGGTATAGACTAATATCATGCTTATTGTGAACAACAGATTTGCCCGTCCAGCCTCGTCCACAAAACGAGCAAACACAAAGGATCTTAATCCAATGGGAGCTAGAACTCATCCTGATGAAAAAAATCTATTGTTCATCATAAACGTGATACTGTCTATTACAAGACAAAAGCAAATACAAAGTTTTAGAAAATGGTGAAATGACCTTTGACATCTTTGACACCAAGACAAACATAAAAACTGCACCACAACCAGGTTTACTACTTAAAACTAAAGGTTCTCTTATCACTTCAATGTAGAAGGACGTTTTGTGCAAATCATGTTTCTAATAATATTTTTGTAGTCAAGTAAGTCTGTTGAATTGCCCCTAACATTTTAAAGACTTTGAAGGTGTTAACGACCATCAAATGTTACTCCATTTGAAAACAAAGTTGAGTTAAATCCTTCCAGTCAGAGATGAGTTGTTAACATTGGTTGAAGGTCCTCTCAAAATTTACTTACATTTTTTGTTTAGAATGCTGTAATTGATTTTCTCAAAATCATGCCTGGGGCATTTATTACAAACAAAAATAAAAATAGAATTCTCTGAGAAGCCATTTAACCCAGATCAATAGATAGAAATGCTGATATAATGAATTGCAATATTCTTGAAACAGTTCAAAGAACTGGAGCAGAAGACTGCTAATTTGTTTAAGTGGCTTGGAGCTGGAATAACAATCTCACCGAATCAGTTCACAAGACTTCTTGAAACTGCAGCACTGTCCAATGAAATTGTGGTGACACCAACTAAATTCTCTTGAACGCCTGACATGCTAACAGTTGATGAAGGCAAATGGTGAGGAGAGCCGACAAGATTACTCTCTCTACTTCCCATAGAGCCATTTTGAACCATGGTCGGTAGAGGAGAATTTTGAAGTGATGGACTGCGTTGCTGAATGTTACTGTACATTGGGGACAAATTACTGACAGGAACTGTTTCAACTTGTGATGACACTGCAACTGGTGTAATCATTGTTGGGTGTGTTGTAACAACTGGTGAACTTTCTGAAGCTGTCACTGTACTTATGTGACTCGCTGATGGAGGTAACGTCACAACCACCATGGTGGTTGGTGTCCCTGTTTGCTGTTGGAGAGTTACAGTGCCTGGAATGACTGTGGCTCCTTGCACATTGGGTATAGTTAAGGTGGTTGGTAGGGCTCCACCTGGTGCTACGGCAACAGCTGTACCGTGAGGTACTGTCTGCATCTGGACGGCCCCTTGCATAACAGCCTGCACGGTGACAGGTGCAGGAGCGATGGGAATGGTGCTAAACTGGCTGGGGACTAAGTTTTCTGGCCAGAATCTCTGAGCAGGTCGACTTTGGATTTTCGATTTTTTTGCCTTGGGTCCTTCTGGGTTACTTGCATCCAACATGGGTTGTAATATCCGACGCCTTGCATTGATGAACCTTAAATAAAAAACCATGCAACTTGGCCAGTTCAGTCTCATGATTTTGGTCACTTTAAAAACTACAGTCAAACCTACTGTTAACGGACACCCTTGGGAGGAGCATATATGTCTGCTTACAGGAGGTTTCATAATACATATAGGGTTTCAAATGGGTGTCTGGAAAACCTGAATAGCAAATAGTCGTGAATAGCAAACAGTGAATACTAGCGAATAGAATAGTGAATAGTACGAATGGTGCAAATAGTAGCGAACAGTCACGAATAGTGGCAAATAGGTCGTGAAACCCTGAATCACTTTAAAGCTTCTGAGGGAAGATTTGTCTAGCAGATCAGGCCAGTGATGGTGATGCTGCATCAGGTACGTGCACACAGATACCAAATAGAATGTCTGCCTAGGAAGATATGAAGCCACTGCTTACCTCCACTGTTGACTCTTAAGTCATGAAAGTCATTGTTTGTCAGCCAGTTGGGTTCAAGGAAATTTGAAATACACTTCCAATAATTCTTGGAATCCAGATCAAACTGTCTCGGTGCTGCTTTGCAAACATACTATAAACAGGGGTTAGTTTTGGTCTGCGACGCAGGCTAGATCTTGGTAACCACTGCTTGCATCAACACTACCTACTGCAAAGTGATGGTCGGTATCCTATTTGCTCCACTCGATCAATTTCAATGAATCCAGATCAGTGCTGAACTAAAGCGGTGACTATTGACAACTAATCGTGACAATTCCCGCTGTTCACGACTATTCGCTATTCAGGTTTTCCAGACACCCATTTCAAATTGCTAGGACTGTGGTTTGTTGGTGCCCACTTATGAAAGGTGTCCACTTAAGAGAGGTTTAAGAATAGAATATGTTTCAGAATTATTTCACAGAATGTTAGGTTTTGCCAAAAGTTATCTAGATGACAATAAACAGCTTACCAGTTGTTCACTTGTAGTATTGTCAGATTAGTTTGGGCTGCTATGGCTCTTTTCTCATCTTCAGTTGGGTAAGGATGCTAAACAGAAACAACAAAACAGTGTGAGCGGCCATTCAACAGAGAATTTTCATCCAGGTAGGGTGACTATTGCTAAGTGGATAAAGTAATCTCGTCATTTCCCTGTTGTTTACATGGTTTTTCCATGGAGTAAAAAATTACAGTACTGTTATAAAACATCCACACAAATCTCCTTCTAAATGACCATATTGGTAGTCTTTACACCAGAGAAAAAGTATACTTAGAAAGATTTCAAGTGAAGATACTTCAAGTAATTTTTTTCTGACTTAATGTTTCACACACAAGTGTATTTTTTCCTTGAGATATAACTTAAGTTTATTTTCCCATGCAGTTAACTAAAGTTGACTGATGGGCTTCGCCCACCTCAAAGCTCAAGAGACCACAAGTTGGCTAAGTCAGTTCTAAGAAAGGTTTTCAAGTCACTTGAAACTTTCTTGAATTGTTTCAACTTTCCGACTATAATGAGATGCAAAGTAAAATATCTTGGGATTTTACTTAGGCCTTCACACACATATTTTTGGCTAAGTAAAACTTGGCAACTATTAATTCTTACTTAACAGCCTAGTGTAAAGACTACCATTGTCTTTGAACAAAACTTTGCTGAAACCCAAATGTAAAAAAAAGCAAAAACAAGGTTGCCACTCACTGGAATCCAAAAAATAATATTCCTTTTAGCATTTATGACTTCACTGACCATAAAACCGATTTTCTCTGACCATCCAAGACAAATCCTTGGACAATAAAACCAGCAATAGAGCCACAGAAATCAATTCCTTTGCAGGAACATTTTTGAAACGACTTTATCTTTCCCAACAAGGAATCTCCTGCCCAAACCTGATGGCTAACCAAGAGTAAAATGTGCTGACTTTTCCCTGACCACAAACCAGTTTTCCCAGAACACAAACAGGTTTTCCCAGATCACAAACTGATTTTCACTTACCACAAACCTGTTTTCCCTGACCACAAACCGGTTTTGCCAGACTACAAACCAGTTTTCCCAGACCAAAAACCGGTTTTTGCTGACCACAAACCAGTTTCCCCTGACCACAAACTGGTTTTTCTGACCACAAACCAGTTTTCCCTGACCACAAACTGGTTTTCCCACACCTTAAACTGGTTTTCACTGACCACAAACTGGATTTCCCTGACCACAAACAGGTTTTCACTGACTACAAACCAGTTTTCCCAGACCACAAACTGGTTTTCACTGACCACAAACCAGTTTTCACTGACCGCAAGCCAGTTTTCACTGAACATCCAAGACAAATCCTTGGACAATAAAGCCAGCAATTAAGCCACATAAATCAATTCCTTTGCAGGCAGTTTTAGAAACAACCTTTACCAACAAGAAATCCCCTTCCCAAACCTAGTGGCTAGCCCAGAATAAAATTCCCTGACTTTTTAAACTGCATGTGACACAAAAGTTTTCATTAGCTTGTTCGAAAGAGCTTTTAAAATGAAGAATGGTGTTTATTTTATTGTGATATCTAGCACTCTTGGTTGATTTTGATTTATGCAAATTAGAGGACTTGTGACGTCAAAAGATGGAGACAGAATGATGTAAAATAACAAAACATGGGATATCTCTGAAGACAACCCACCTCGATTAGCTTTGCTACATGTGGGTTGTGTATTTTTCTAAATTGTATAATTGTAATAATCGAAGTGAAGAAGTAAAGAACTGAAACTATTTACAGTTATACTCATCACAAAGTTCCATGATATGGTCCACTGTGACATTTCCATGCCAACACAATGGACTCCAGAGTTTCCCTCCCCAAGAAGTGCTATTTGCTCTTCATGTTCATTCAGTGGGGGTGAGCGAATATGGACATTACACAGCACAAGTATAAGAAAGTCTGTTAGACTCTGGAGCAACAAATAAGGCATTTTTCATTTGGGAAGGTAGAGGTCTGGTAATGAGTATGTTGCTATGGTGACATCATAACCACTATCACAATGTGTAGTTCTGGCAGCACATCAACCCTGCAAAATTTCAACCCTGTAGACTTAGTATTAGCACAGACATTCCATATTTTGTGATTTTACTTGAGACATCACAAGTCCTCTAATTTCCATAAATCAAAATCTTGAATAACTCAGCAACCAAGAGTGCTATCACAATAAAATAAACACTGTTCTTCATCACTTTGAAGCTCTTTCGAACAAGCTAATGAAAACTTTTGCGTCATATGCACCTTAATGACTTTTTCACTAAAATTTAGGATTCTCCTGACTTGATGCACATGGGAACCAACCCATGATAATATAACAAATGAATAAAGGGGATTTGTTTCTAAAGAAACTGTGGTGCTGCGTCGGTGGGGGAGTGAAACACAAAAATTTGGTTTATCAACGGAGTTGATAATGTAAATTAACCACCGTACAGGGATTCGATTAGCTGACGTTTCGAGCGTTAGCCCTTCGTCGGAGTGAATCGAGGAATTGTGGGTTGTGTATGGTTTATATACAGAAAAAGGAGCTACGCTATTGGTGGTAACATGGTAACGTGAAAACAGGAATAAATTAATTGAATGAAAAGCGCTCGTTGATACCGTGGGGATTAAGTAATCCCTACGGTATCAACTAGCACATTTTCTGCAGATGAGATTAGCAAGTGAAATTTGTACAATGTACATGTACAAGGGAAACTTGTGGTAATGAATTTGGAGGCAAAATCCATTCCATTATTTGATCTTCAATCAAGCTATGATGTGGACAGATCATGAGAACACGGGCAGATTCTTATGAAATTTCTCCTTCACTCTCACAAGTAAACTTATCTGATAGATGGCCCTTTTACCAAACCAGCTGGTAAAAATGCAGGCTTCTTGCTCCAGTTTCAGATGAATATATTTGCCATTTTGCGAAAGATCATTGAACGTATCCTGAACAAAAAATTCAAACGTTTCACAGTTCATTGTGTTTCTGATGTCAGATTTATGCATGAATTGTCAAATCTCTGATTCATTTCTTGATTGACAGGCTACTAACCAATCAAAATGCATCATTTCTCCCCATTCGAGAACAAACAGCGTTCGGTGTGGGATTGAATGTAGGCGATTCCTTCGCCCCCACCAACCCCGCTTCTTCCCATTTTATTGCTCACTTCAGTGTCACTCTCGTTCACATGCTTGCTCGATCTCTCTGCAGAGCGTTTGGCAAGGAATTGACTGCTTTGCAAACTATGCAAAAAGATGCATCTGTCCATGATTTAAAGGGATGTGACAAAAATGGCCACATCTTTAAATGGGTACTGTCACAACAATTCTAGCTACTTTTTTCTAATGCGCTCTGACAGCCTGTAACGCAAAGAGGTTAATTAAATTTATTCCTTCGAAGGAAAAGAAACTGGTATTATTTTTCGGTGATTTTTCCAAGACATAATGACAAAACTTGAAAAAGCTACCCTAGCTTTTTCAAGTTTCAATCAATTTTTTCCTCATCATCCATGGCCATAGACAATAGCAAAAAGTTTCAATGCACATAACAAGAACTACGTAAGAATACTGCAATAATTTTTTAAAGGTTCTACTGTTGCAATTAAATCTTTGGCTGTATCCAAATTGCATGACAGTGCCCCTACTACTTGGGACAAGGGTATCTCCTCTCAAAACAGCTAGAGTCTGATAGATATTAATGAACATCTACTAACAAAATGGTCTCAGAAGGATAACCACAATTTGAGAAGTATGTGTATCTCTTCTATCTGCCATATTTTCAGTTACTTCTGCAACAAGTTAAGAGTGTGCACATGTACTGTACCACCACTTACTCACCACAAGATGTTGAAAGAGCCACGTCTTCATAATGTTTGTTGCCTGTTTAGGCAGCACACCTCTTCTTGTTCTCTTCTTGTCTGTAACTTCAGTCGGAGAGTCAAGTGCAGGAAGTGGGACACTCGATGGAACAGTTATTTCAGTTGGTGATTCGTCTCCGGGAGAGTTTGTCTGTGGTTGCGGAGGTGTGACTGTTTCAATTGCAGGTGTACTAACATAGGTTACAGTTGGAGGCACTGAGCTGTATGTCACAGTTGTGGGAACTGAACTATATGGAACAGTGGTTTGTACCACAGGTTGTGCAACTTGCTGAGGAACCTGCGCAATGACAATCTGCTGACCTGGAGCAACTCCTTGAGGAACATATGTCACCGTAGTAACTTGTTGTTGCAGTGGAGTTCCAATAACGCTTGCACTTGGGGTTGCATTTGCAACTGTCACTGGAGTCATGACTGGTGTGGTGTAGTAAGTCAGCTGCTGCTGCTGTTGTGGAATGAACGTTGCCTGCTGCGCTTGAATTGGGGTTGTCGGAGTTTGTGGTTGTACATTTGTATTCAACACATTCACCGCAGGAGAGTATGTTGTCTGAAGAGGGCTGCGTAACAAGTTTTCGCTCTGCATCTTTCCCTTAAGACAAGCAATGTATCGTTGGCAGAAATCTTTGCACAGTTCATTGACTTTTTCAAGCTCGAGGAGATGAATTCTGAGGACTTGAATTGCCTTCACCATCTGTTGGTACAAGTTAAAACAATTTAACAAGATCAGTCAAAACAAAAGTCAACAATAAGATGCCATCAATTTGTTACGAGCATGGGTTTCCAAAGTCCCAAAGAACCTAAAGCCTTGACATCGCAAAACACAAAACAATGAGCTACATGTAAACAGAAACTGTGAGCCTGCCATGGCAGTTTTACATGGTCTGTGAGTGCCAAATGCCAAGCATTTGGGACCCAGGCAACAGCCTTCCTGTGTGCAATTTCATTGGTGAACAAAATTAAGGCAACTAAGGCCTGTTTATGTGAGTGAACTCATCCCAGGATAAAGTTAAATCTGTGATAAGTTTCACCTCGGTGTTCGGTTATTTACCCTGTGGTGTTTACATGATCCAGAGGTAAAATTTTTTTCATCATCCCAGTCTTCAGCACCAGGGATAATTTCATCCTGGGTTAAATGTGATGAAAAAATTCCATGTAAACAGTGTTCCCGGGTTGAAAAATAAGACTTTTATAAGCAAGCATCTAGTCCCAGGGGGAAACTTTTTTTTTTTTTCATCCCAAGGTAAAACCACACATGTAAACAGAAAAAAAAAATCCATGAGGAAAGTCATCCCGACTTTCATGGAAACAGCCTTAGAAGGATAGGTGCTCTAGATACCACAACAAGAAAAGGAAACCTATCAAAAGCAGATTTTGTTGTCAGTGCAGTCTTGGCCAATTATAGTTTTCTCCCTGAAATAGATCTCTCCCATGGGACAATATCAGCAAACAGGAATTTCTGCCTATGAAAACCACTTTGGATAATTATTTTAGTTTTATCCCAACCTGGACTCAGGAACTCAAAAAAGAAAATGAATTGGCTACTAAAAATGATGCAAATTTAAAATTTCAGGGAGGTGGTTTTCAAAGTGTTTCCTTTTAAAAATTATTTCTATTTATATCTGTAATTTTCTGGTCCAGAAAATGCCCTAAAGTTTCTGTTACAACCTGGTACTTGAATCACTGTAACAATGACCTGACAAATGGCGAGATTTTGTGCTCGTTCAATATTTTATATTTGCATATGCAAATACCATGTCCTTTCTTTTGCAGCTCAAGTTATGAACGACAGCGTCCATGTATAAATTTAAGACTCTTAGATTACTTGTATAAATATTAATTTCCAAAAAGATATACGAGACTTCAGAATGATAAGAAACTGATCTTGTCATTGAGTACCATTACAATACAAAAAACGGCGAGGATTTCTGGACGGCAAAATACGGAAAACTCAAGGATCCTTTCCCTTAAAACGTGGCCCATGAATTTCGTAATTTTACATGAAAAGATTCCCAAAACCGATATTTGCTGTTGGGATTAGCATGTGATATAATACTATGAAAGGAAAATAAGTCGAACGCCTCATTTTCAAAACACTTGGCTTTTTATTCGCAAGATTCGCAGCTTGATTTCTCTTTCAGGCGGCCATTTAGCTTAACTTAATCGGGATTAAATGAGCCCAGGTGAATCGCAGAGCAGAAAGACCTATTCATGGTACCTGCAGTTTAACACAAAAGTTGTTACTTTTTTCCCCAAGAAGTTCTCCCGCCGTTTTCAAATGTTTAAAAACATGGCGGGTACAAACAACTAAAGATCGCCAAAAGGACGACGTGCGTCAAAATTCGTCTAAGCGCGAGGCATTATCCTGAGTTAGCTGATTGTAAAATCTATGTCGATTAATGCAGATTAATCCGTGAAAATATCCAGTTAAAGACTGGGAAAACGCTTTGGCATATAAGTTAAGACTATATAAGTTCTTGCGTGCAACCTTACGATGCTGTACACCAGGATAAATAAGAACGGTCGATCGAGATTTCGTTAAGCTAAGCACTAGAAATGATCAAGAAAGTTGTTTTCTCACCAGGTTATCAAGCTCTCGATCATCCGTGTAGAAGGGCTTTCCTTCTCGATTCATCTGTAAGATGCCATTCTTTATTTCGTTGTCGAAAGCGTTAGCCGGTGTAGACTCGCAAGTTTGCGTCGATTGTTCGCATTTTTCGAACAATTTTGCCAAAAGAGGCAAGAGCGGATGGCGGTAGATGGCTTGCTTTTCCGCTTCCATGTTTGTGATCTGTTGAATATCAACGGCCTGAACTGCTAGCTGGGCTTCCTCATAAGTCGGAGGCATCTTCTCGGCTTGTGTCTGTTGTATGGAGATGCTTCCATAATGAGCTGGTCCGGCAGTATTCGGCTGCGCTTGAAGCATGTGGGGCTGCATTCGATTCGCAAGCCCTTCCATTCGGCTGCGTCTGCGAAGAGAGCAGAAACAACAAAGTTATACGCTGAAGACATTTCGCGCGTTCTATCCCGGCTGGAAGACCAAATGAAATGATAATCGGGCCAGTGTTAATGTGTTTGTATGGGAGGTTGAAAGACTTACAATTGGTCACTATTAAAAAGAAATGCACGAGGCGATGGAACAGCGACGGTGTCAGTCACTCGTCAACGTCAAAAAACCCTTTTGGCGCGGCCTTGCTTCGACTGATTGACAGCGCCAACCGACGAATTTTTACATAATCATGCATTGTCTTCATGTTAATTTATACCAGTAGCTCACTGGGGAATAATTGATTATTTGCATAATTAATGACTGTTTTCATGCTCAGGTTCTCCGGCCGATCATACAGTGATGTTTTGAAATATTTTCAGGGATCTATTTCTTACATATTTATTGAAAGAGAAGGTAAGGGCACGGGCAGTCTTTGCATTCCCTGCTGTTTGAGAGTCATAGTTAAAAGAAAAACTAATTTCGTCGCATTCCATAGAAATTTCGAATCTCTGCAAGCGGTCCCTAAATGTGGGAGGGTCTTGCGAAGTGTTTTGACAACAAAGGTCTCCAACCGGGTGACTTCAGTGAAATGTGTGGTTAATATACTGTGGGCGTATCAAGGACTCAATTATCGACATTGTGAACGTTCACAAAATATTATGCATACAATTAAATTTCTGATCGCGGTATGAATAACTGGAATAATGGAATAAAGCAAGTGAGCCTCGGTGAAAACGAAAAATCTTGAACTATCTTGTGATGCCATAATTTAGCTAGGTTAGCTGCAATAACTGGGTATATTGTTATTCGAGGAGTAAAAGAAATTGTCGATTGATGAGAGATGAACAGAGAAAGGTCAGAGAAGAAGGCTAAGAGAATTGTTTATTTCTTTTAATATGGATAACTCGTAAAGTTACAAACTTTTCAAGTGCTTTCCATTTTTTATTGACTTACAAGAATGGAAAGAACTCCAAAAATGCTTCAATTTTCTTTGCCAGTCAAGATTCATTGACAATTCAAAGAAATACCTCCTGTTTAAAATCAAGTGCTCGTAATATTAATGATATTGACATTGTCTCTGTACAATGCACATCAACAGTAATTATAACCTTGCTAGGGTCGATCAAGACTCATTGACAGTGATCGATTATTAATCGTCATCAATTATAAGTGCCTTATTGGTTTGTATATTTACATAATTTCTCCTATCAAAAACGCTTACCAGATGTTCTCTGTAGCCAAGTCAAATCTTCAGTTGATCAGACTGTCTTCAAATATTAATGCTCTAGTTTTTCTATTGAGCACTCTGACAACAGTTCTGCAAATCAACTTATATATATATATATATATATATATATATATATATATATATATTTGCAAATAAATAAAAACCTATACAACTGAATTCAGAACGTCGATTCTCGTCAAAAATGTTAATTTTTCATACAACCTTTCAAATGCGGCACATACGCACTATCTCCCTGATCACTTTGAAGTCTCCTTGGCGGATACAGAGTAAATCTCCCGGGCTCCCGTACTGGTCACCAAATCCCCCTGTTCTCAGCGACTTGGGGGTCTTATTTCAAAAAGGAGCTAGTATCTTAAATCAAATTTTTCGGCTTTACATCGGCACCGTATTGCATCATCTCCCTAATTATTGAAAAGTCATTTGAATCGAACAAATTCAACAAGGTTTTCAAATGCGCCTTACAGTGAAATATCAAAATTATATAAAAAGAAGCAGGTATCTCAATTCAAATTTTCCTAAATTTAGAAAATATCCGGGTTCATGACTGCATAATAACATTAATAATAATAATAACATTTATTTCTATAGCGCAAATTCAACTGTACAGTTTTCAAATGCGCTTTACAATGTTGATCAGTTTTAAATAAATAATGGTCTTTATTGAACAACAAAGAGCAACAGACGTGTTCAATTTACAGTATAACCAAAGTATAATCAACCTATTGATTAAAACTTATTTAAAACGCTGTGTATTTATTCTTGGTAAGATGTAATTTTTAACCCTTTAACGTAGTTGTCTAGTCTTTTCAGGTGGTAAAAGTTCTCTTTGAGCAGTTTCTGTGGTAGTGATTCTACACCACAATTTAAATCTCCCAACTTTTAATATATCAGTGATATAATATTGCTTAGAGCAGTAATTACGTACGGGTCAGGGGCAAAAATAAAAACTTGCCTTCATTTCCGCCAAATTAATCTTCATACACATTTATTTATGGTCATTTATGGTCAAATAAATTATCGATCCTAATTAAGTACTTACCATAAAAAGCACAGCCCCAAACTTCAATGGCATAAATGAAAATAGATAAGATTAAGCTGTGAAAGAGTAAATCTAAGCTGCTGATAGAATACTTGTAATATCTACACACCCTTAGAATATATAAACTATTCCTGGCTTTACTCAGCAAATATTCGGGCATGTTTTACCTAATCTGCCCCAAACGTTTACGGAAACTCCAAGGAAAATATATTTTTTTTTCGTCACCAGCCTGCCTTATCAGCGACTGTCTAATCGGATGAACGTTGAAACTGTTAAGCCCACGATATCAAAATACAATAGTTTCTCGCTTCAAAGAGGGAGGATGGATTTCGTCAGTTTGGAGAGGAGAGATCAATCTTGTTCCCAGGGTCTTTTTTTTTTCAGCAAGCCGGAAAGGGTTTTCAAGATTTATTTATAGGCCTTTCCAAAAGCACGTAAATCAAAAAGAAAAAGGGGCCGGACGAATAATGAATATATTAAGGCGCATGAATCGTTCGCGTTTCGAGTAACCAAAAATCCCCACGCTTATCTCACGAAGCTATGTTGTGGGATATTTTGTGAATTTTTGGTGATTTTTTGGTATATTTGGGAAGAGATATTTTTTTAGGAAACACTGAAGATTTAATGAAAATTTAAAATTGGAATTTGAAGTTGAAAATTAGTAGATGGACACCAAAACAGATCCCACCAACTTGGAGTTCCCTTTTGGGGGTGTCAACTGTCTGGTGGTGTTTCAAAACACTTTTTGATCATTTCAAGTCCTTCTTTAAACTCCTTAAAATTTCACTCAAATTCACGCGTATCTCCACCTTAAAAACAACAAAAATAAAAACAAGATGACCCAGTGTATCTAGAGGAAAGGGGAGGTATGTTATACCCAACCTTGGTGAAAAGCCCTGGGAATGAGGTTGTGTTATACCAAGTATTAGCGATATGACCTGATTTGCCCGCCCAGGTGAAAAACGCATGGTTTTCAAGCAGTTCGTGTGCAACAGGTTATACGGATTTGAGAGTTTGGGCCTGGAGTCAGGGTATCAGTTAACTCGCAACAGATACGTGTGAGAACAATTTGGCTTAACATTAGGGTGGAAACTCGGCCGTGAAAGCCTACTGACACAACCGTGGCGTTGTGACTGATTTGTTTTTCTTTTCTTTTTTTTTTTTTTTTGTAACTTACGCATGTAGGACTGTAATAGTCATGGAGTTAATAACGAGTGCGGAACGAAGTAGGGATCTTCGGTGACTACTCTGGAATAGTACTGATTGCAAATTGCAACTGAGCTTGGTCTGACAACGGTATAAAACTGAACGGTGCCCTCTCCACCCACAAGGAACTGAGTCCCCCCACCCCTTCCAGGATTGATGATCAAGGGATGGCGCATTACGCAGAAGTAATCAAGTTAATATTTCGCTTGGTAAACAGCAAAAACAAGTGCCGAAAAGTCTGCTTCTTTCCTGATTAAGTTTATTTGAGGTTAATATTGACATCATTTATTCATAATACAAGTTACTTACAAATTATCAGACATTGACACGCTACGCGTGATTACAAGAAAATAATTCCAGTACTCAAAATATATAATTCCTCTGAATAAAAATAAATAGCACCTTCGGTACCAAGGGTATTTCCACCACCTCCACGTAAGCATGCGAAATATAAACCTCTGCTTTCGGGAATTCAAAGATACAGGCACGGTGAGAAGAACTGAGGTGAGCTTTCACGTGGGGTGTATGTGCTGGAGAAAGAGCGCACGCAAGTTAGAGCGGCGCGCGCGAGGGAGGAGATTTTTTTTTCTTTTCCTCGCGCGCGACGCTCCGACTCGAACCCCACCGTTCTTCAGCGCCTGCCGCGTAGGCTAATTGCGTAGTCTATCCCATGTACAAGGTCAACAAAAACATACCCAACATGGGTGTTCAAACTAAAACTGGACTCTTATCAAAACAATCCCCAGCTGTACAACATCATTCGACATTATTCTGAGCTACATGGATAGCCTTTTTGTAATTTGCATGTCAGGGAAAATAAATACCAACCAAACCTTTGCAACTAAAACTCGCTCGTGTAACAGATAAATAAGCATATTTTCCTATTATGTACAACTATTCCACGTCGTTCAGGGTTACAGCAGTGTTGTATCGACAAGTTTTGTCTAGACTTGTTGTCAAGTGCTTGACACCCTTGGGTTTTTATTGTAAATAACAATACTAAAGACTTCCGTACAAGGAGATTTCGCCTGTGTGATAAATTGCAAAGACGGACAGTGACAAGATCCCAGTCACTGCTGAAGACATTATTACGATGGAACTAGAGGTTGTTTGGTCACTCTCTTGGTCACATCTGCTCGCCAGACTACGTCTGTCTAATTCCCAATGAAAAACGGATTCTGGATTAGACTCGCTAGAGTAATTGACTGACTAAATGTCCATCTCTTGACTAATAGACTGTTAAAACTGTCAATGTAAATGCTTTGTTTATAGTGGAAATGCACTTACCTACTGTAGCTAGTTCACAGGCAGTCCACTTAAGGTGGGACTTAAGGTGAATTGGAGTAAAATGTTAACGAGTTTAAAGAAGGGATTAAAATGTACAAAAATGTTTTGAAACACCGCCAGACAGTTGACACCCCACAAGGGCACTGTAGGTTGCTGGGGAACTGTTTGGTGTCCATCTACTAATATTATTTCCACTTCAAATTCCAAATTTAAACCTTCATTAAATCTTCAATATTCCCTATTTCCTCAAATTTAACAAATCCTTCGAGAAGTCCCACCTTAAATAACTTGAAATAAACTAGGAGTAATTAATCGGAGATCAGGGGATTGCGTTCGACATGGGAAATGAAAATCTGTAGTTTGCGAAATGTAAAATTGGTGACCATATTTGACTCTTGTCTATTTTATTCCTGAAGAATAGCCAGCCAAAATTGCTAAATGCCAAAAATTCACAGATATAACGATAAAAGATAACCGGAAATGTCACGCCAGGGACATTAAAAGCTTTCATCCAGGGAATGTCTTAATTTGCCAATATTATCGTGCACAAGAACACAAGGCGCAAGGAACAAAACAAGGGTGTGTTCTCCTTCGTCGAACGCAACAATCCAAATAAACGTAACAGGGTTAAGAAACCCAACTGGTGGAAGCAAACCAGTTGGCTATTTAGAAGCGTGTCTTTCTCCAACTAGCGGCCGCCGGAACTTAAACTCGGGACTTCCGCATTACACAGTTTCAGATACTTAACCGCATGGCTACGCTGCCTCCCTGACTAATTGACTGGCTGACTGATCAACGAATTGACTGATTGACTGACTGGCTGACTGACTGACTGACTGACGAATTGACTGATTGATTGACCGACCGACCTACTGACCGACTGATTGAATGACTGATTGGCTGGCTGATTAATAAGAGGGAGAATGAATTTCAGGTATTATCAATGACTGAATTGATAAGGTAAACTGGCCACCGTGACAACTGAAAAGCTGACTTTTCGGGCTTGAATCCTTTGGCTGGCTCGTTGGCTAGCTGACTGGTTTCTTGATTGATTGGCGGAAAGCCCTGCAGTCAAATAACTGGCTGGGCGAGGGACTGGTTCGAAGTTTCTTATTCAGTTTCACTTCCGTATTGTATAAATTGTTTCTTCCGGATAGAAACTCCCTCGTTTCAAATCTCATGTAATACGGACGCATTTAAAGGTCAAATGTGTTTCTTTCCTTTTCGCGTTCTAGAAGCTCCTGCATGTCTTCGTCTAGATGTGCTGTCATTTCTTCCATTAATACATTCACAGCCTATACAAGAAAATTAAAGAGATGTCCTCTATTACCCAAGTATGTATGGAACAACGTGTTAGTTGCGTCGGGAGTGGAAACATGAGAAACAAAAACGGTCAAAGCATGACTTCGAGGTCTTGAGTAGTAACCGCTTGGTCATGTTGCCTTCAAAAATACTTTAAACAGTGCACAAGTGCGACCCGAAAGAAAACACCACATAACTTTGGCAGAAAGTATTCTGCCAAAAAGAAGACAAAAAAATCCGCGCTGGCTCAATGGGCTGAACATAAAATTAAATCAGATGTTTACCGTTTAGCTATGAACTGCCACGTTTTCCCATGGATTCCCAAAGATTAAGTCAGAAAACAAAGTCAGCAACGACATCATGACGCAAGCGGACCAGCAAGCGCAGGAAACAGCGCGTCTCGGTGCTGTCCATGATTGGTGGAAGAATCACGCTCTTTGTACTGATTGGCTAGAGCAATTTGCTGAACTACGCATGCACTTTCAATTTGACCAAAAACAACAAGAACAACAAAACGGTTGCGGTAGAAGAAAGAAACGGGAAAGTAAAGACGCCAAGAAGAGGTCTTGAACATCTTCTCAACTGCAGTTTACCGGAATATATCTCGAGGTTATCTCCTTTCCAGTCTGAGTATTTTCAACAGCAAACTGAATATTACCCTCTATCTAGTAATGGTATAAATCTACTAGCGTTATATTACGAATGCCGTTCTCTCATTGGTTACGCTACTCGCTATCTATTCTGTGTTAGTATAAATCTACTAGCGTTCTATCACAAATGCCGTTCTCTGATTGGCTACGCTACTCACTATTTATTCTGTGATTGATAGTGAGTAGCGGTTGTCAACAAAATGGCGCCCGCTTCTTCGCGTTTTCGAAGTGTCTGTGAGGAGAATTTGGATAATTTACTTGTTTAGTTTTGAACGACTAGTAGATTTATACTAAAACAATTAGATTATTCGCTCTCGATTTCTATGCGTGATAGCTGATTCGGGCTGCGCCCTCATCAGCTATCACGCGATAATCATAATTGTTAAATAGAGAGTGAGTTGCGGTTGTCAACAAAATGGCGGCCGCTTCTTCGCGTTTCGAAGAGTATGAGGATTTAGATAATTTATTTGTTTAGCTTTGAACGACTAGTAGATTTATACGCTCTCAATTTCTATGCGTGATAGCTGATTCGGGCTGCGCCGTCATCAGCTATCACGCGATAGAAATATGGAGCTCATAATCTAATTTAGCAGAAGGGGCCTTACAATTGAAGGCCTCGGAGCATAACCATCCTATGTCGAATTTTGGGTTGTTTTTCGATTTTGCCTGGATTTGCCCGAATTGTTGCATGTAAACTGCAATTCGATTGAAAGAAGATGTAATGCAACTTGCAAACCACTCCCATGGGAGGTTGGTTTCTTGGTGTACGTAAGAAAAAATGCATTTCTGGATTCTGGATGAATCAGTCAAAAAAATACCATACAATGTTTTCCCCTCGAATTGCAGTTCACATGCAGAAATTCAGACAAATCCAAGCAAAATCGAAAAACGACTCGAAATTCGACATAGGATGGTTATGCTCCGAGGTCTTCAATATTATGGTGGAGTATGCTAATTAACAATGCCCAAGGGTATTCTTTGAGTGAAAGACTAAGCACCAAATGCTCGTAACCGATTTAAGAGAACACAGAACGTTTCTGTTCAGTTAGACGTAATGCGCAATGTGTCGTTTTTGCTTAATCATAACACTCGACAAGCTCGCTTGGCACGAAAACAGTGCACAATATTCGTGGTTGACTTAAAAAAAAAAAAGCACACAGTAGCCTTGGTTAATCTCAGGTCAGCGCGCAAAGATTTTGTCCGACCTGAAAACAGCACTCACTCCGAAGAGATTCAGGGTTATTGTTGGGTTTAGGTTGGACTTAACATTAGGGTTAGAGCGTCGGCTAGGGCTAGGGATAGGGTTAGGGACATGGTTAGGGTTAGTGTTGATGTTAACGTCAACGCTAGCGTTAAAGCGCGGTTGTTTGAGTCCGAATCAGCTTGACTTAAGGGTTCGTCCGAGTCGAAAACAGCGCCTAGTTGCCTTGGTTGACTCTAAGTTCTTTCGGAAAGGCTTTGGTCGATATAACACAGCGCTAAAGTCGGTTGTTTGTCTTAAATACAGCGTACATCTTAAATCCAGCGTACAAAAACCTCGGTTGATTCTAAATCAGTGCGCAAAAAGCTTGCCGATGGCTGAAAAATCACAAAATATTAAAGACGGCTGTTTTGACTTGAAGAAACTTTTTGCCAAGACAACTCCTATTGGTGACCTACAGCAAAAATTTGAGTTAATCAGATGTTCTAGGGCAAAAATTAAGAGTCTTTAGAGTACGCTGTTTTCCGTCATGTTTCGTTTACTCAGAACGTTGTGTTGCGTAGTAAATTAAAAACTTGCGCGTGGTTTCGTCAGTTGAAACGTTTTTGATGGATTCATTTTCATCGTCAAGTGGAAAACAATGGAATGAAAATCTTATTAAAATTAACGTAAATGACGACAGTGAAAGAATTTGACAGAAATACTTAACTCTTTTGTGAAATTAACTTGGCTCCAAAACGTAAAAAAATTTGCATGAAATTCAATCCCTTTATCACGCGTGATGGATTGTCTCATCACAATGACTGTAGTCGCGCACAAATGTTTATCTCGCGTGAGAATACTTTTTGCTGTAGTTTATTAGCCTCCATAGAAGCAAAAAACCGAGGCGATCAACGCAAAAGTGATTTATGTGTTAAAATTCGGCAGCGTGTTTACCAAATATTCATTCTCACTTGTTCATCAGTCACGGATATGTTACGAACCAACAAGCGCGGATGTTTAATACGGCTTCGCAGAGGTTGTGCGTTCGAATCCCGTACAAGCGGTTTTTTTTTCCGTTTTGTTTTGTTTTGTTTTTGTTTGTTTTTTTTTTTTGGTTTCACTACTGCTTAAGTTGTGTTCATAACTGCGGCGATCGTTCACGTTATCATCCGTTGTTTACGTAGTCTGATTCACACAGACGAATCGCGAGGAGTACCGCTTAATATTGCTTTGAATGTTTGCCGTGTGCGCCAATGCAACTTTTCCATGGATTGTGTTCAAGATACTCATCGAAAACGGGCAGACTTCACTTCGTGCCGAATGAATTCTCGGTAGCGTTTCCGAAGTTCGACCAACTATTTCACGGCTAACAGTAAAAGCAAGCCGGGATTTCATGTCACGAGTGGTTTCAAAAAATGCGCTCTTCAAAATTAATGAACAATGGAAACCTCGGTGCAGCAGCTAGACAGTTTTCAAAGTCATTTTATAAGGTAGAGTTTTTACTGAAAACAAGTAATAATCTGCCCCAACCCACCGCCCCCCCGCGAGAGGTTTTGACTTCAGACAGCGCCCTGTTTGACCGCAATGAATTCTGGGATCATCGTCTGCTCCAAGCGCGAAGAACAAGAACTCTTCAAACATACACTTTTCGCCGTCAAGTCCAAAAACCACTCTCGCTTTCCCAGCTTTTAGCACCGCAACCTTTGAGAAATGGAACAAGACTAGCAACGACGCGCCGCTTTTGAGACGAGAGTTGTTTTCAGACTTTTTCCGCCTGGCTTCTACTCTGTACTCCAAAACGCTAATATCTCATCGTGATTTGGTAAGCACAGAGAAAACGCTAACTGGATTCTTTCAGAAGCGTTAAGAACTTGCGGATCTCCGGACTTTTCATGACGTCTTTCGATCACCAGGCGGGAAGGCAAACCGATGATGCAGTTAATACGTAGCGATCCGCAGCTCCAGCACTCACGTAAGTTTCGTATCCAATGAGCTTAATCGATGTTTTAACCGCCAAATTTATAGTCTACGTCACACTATCAAACAATCCTTTCTACCCGTCAATCATTTCACGTCCAGTTTTAGTTGTACTCTTGACAAATGTTCACATAATTCACGTATGAATATTAATACGGTACGCATACAAATGAGCTTAACTTCAATTGAAGGCCTCGGAGCATAACCATCCTATGTCGAATTTTGGGTTGTTTTTTCGATTTTGCCTGGATTTGCCCGAATTGTTGCATGTAAACTGCAATTCGATTGAAAGAAGATGTAATGCAACTTGCAAACCACTCCCATGGAAGGTTGGTTTCTTGGTGTACGTAAGAAAAAATGCATTTCTGGATTCTGGATGAATCAGTCAAAAAAATACCATACAATGTTTTTCCATCGAATTGCAGTTCACATGCAGAAATTCAGACAAATCCAAGCAAAATCGAAAAACGACTCAAAATTCGACATAGGATGGTTATGCTCCGAGGCCTTCAATTATCACACCAAGGGGTATACACTGTTTACAAGTTCTGGTGTAGATGAGGACAGCTCCAGGAACTGTTTTACGTACCAAAACACAAAACACCTCTTCATGAAATCTTCTCATTGTCGAGTTACTTTGAGTCGTTTCCACTTCATCGTTCACCGCCAAATACTGCTTAGTCAGCAATCCACAAGTTATGCCTGTTAACATAAGTAAACCGGTGTTTCAACATGCAATGCAATATATATAGATTATACCATAGAAAGTGCGACGTACGGATTTTTTTTTTCACGAGTTGCAAAACTTGGGAAAAATACGGGAGAATTTGTAAATACAAAGTGTGAAATGTTTTCGCTTGTCCCTAATCACTGTCAGATTCAATCATGTGATGGCAGCGCTTAGCTTGAATGTTCGCCCCCTTGTTTTTGTTCGATTGCGTGCCAATAAAATCATCTACCGGTAAATCCAGTGGAACAAAACGGGAAGCCGAAGCCATGTTTTTGAAACACAAACTTCGAGCGGACGCTGAGCTGAAGCCCGCGCTTCTCGGGAGCCATTTGAATGCTTTGCTCTGATTGGCTAGGCGATTCTTCTCTGGACGGTGATTGGCTATATTTTTACATGTGAAGAATGCTGTACGCGAAGCTGATTGGACGTATCGCTTTTTTTCACATGTGAAAATATAGCACATATAGAATTCTATTTGCAAGGTTTATTGCCTAAAATTCTCGCTATACATATAATAAATTGCTGTTTCCAACAATAGGTATGCGTGCAATAGAAACCAATGGTAACAATTCAGAATGATCCCTTGATGCTCTATCAATCCTCGCTAGTGGAACAAAAGACATTCGGTTCATAATGCGCGTTAGTATGTTTTTGCCCATCTAGAGCGTAATATAATTTAAATGTATTTTAAAATATCACGATCGTTAAGGGGGGACTAACTTAACTACACACTTAGCGCTGTTGCCAAGGGATTTTTACGGACTGTATTTGCAAAACACGGTTTTTCAGTGTTTTTGCCACTATATTGGTGAGACGTACGAAGAGGTGAACATGTAAAATTTATAAATTGCTATTGCGCATGCGTAACTTGCCCCAGGCCCCAACCGCGCTTTAGAGAGAAAAAACCCTAAAACGTGGAGAAAATTATGTGAAGTTCCGATTTTTTTTGCCAATCGGAGATATTCCAGCCTTCTTTACAAGCCTACGTAAGCAATTGTTGTTAACGTATATAACTGCAATGATAATGACAAAATGGTATGAATTTGCGCACTTATGACGTCATAAATCTCACAAAAACGCGAATTTCCAAAAATCGATACGTAGAGTTTTGCACCTTGGCGATCGTTAACCATTGGCACCATTTTCGATATCCAGAAGTGTACGCCACTCGAGTTTTAGGCCTTTTTCTGTTCTGGTCACGTGACTTACCAAATATGGTTGTGACTCGAAAATCTTGTAAAACTTTTTGATTGTAAAAACATAGCCAGACAGCTTGTCTGTGCAAGTCATGGTTTCCAAGATATGATGGTTGGGAACTTTCCATAGCAACAATGTTAGCTAATTTTGTAGTTAAGTTAGTCCCCCCTTAACTGTCATCTCAGCAAAATAACATGCCTATTTTGATACTACACTAAATCTTGTATCTTCTCTTAATCTTGTATCTTATCTTAAACTAAGTGATTTTAGGCTAACTGTTCGCGGTATTGAATACTCCATCCTACTTACAGTACTGTCCTCAAGGTGATTCCTCGGCACATTTGCATGGCGCATCCCTACTGTACATAATTTATGGCGTCATTAGCGCGCGCACGTGCACGCACACACTGAAAACATGGCGGATTTGCCTTGATGTTGAGCTCTGTCAGTTGAAAAGTCACTAACGAGCTCGGGCACCCCATACTTTTTTTCAGTCATTTTAATCAACTAATCATAAGCTTTGCGTGAGAAAAGACTGATCTGATTTCTACTGTTGACAATCGAACACACTGCGGTCTTTTCTAAGTTGCAGTTTGGTAATCATAGCGAGCAGTTTGGTTCAAACTTTTAATCAAAGATTCAGTTCTCTGTCTAAATCATTATCAAGCTTAAAATATTTCTTTGTGTCCGACACAATGTATTGACTGTAGTTTTAAGGCATGCTTTCATGAGTCTGGGCTCACAAAGATTTTACAAAGACTTGGAATACATTCTTATAATAACCATTAAATAATGCCAAAATGGGGCATTTTCAATGCCTCACTGCTTCTTAATGAGTACGGGCACCCCCTTTATTATTTCAAAATTGAAGTTCTCATGTGATAAATATCAGTGGGAAAACTTTGAATAAACATTTAATGTCAGTTTCATTTCATGTTTTAACGAGTTTTTATCACTCCTAGATGTAGGGTGGGTAAATACAATATTGTATTTTATTACCCTAAGGCAGTGCAAACGCTTCCTGCCCAGCAATGTTGGAGTGTTCACACGGGATTTTTTAGTGACAAAAAAATTGTACCTGATCAAAGGCAAACCCAGAAACTCACCATCTAAAACCTGATCGGTGTAGTCACTGAAGTACAACGAAAGGTTGTCACCTACCAATTGACTTAATAAGTGCTGCAGGCACAGCGCGTCGAGGAAATGATCCTCAGCGTACAAAGAAACCTGCAAACAATACAACCAGCAAAGCAAAATATTTACTTAAATATCAGTTCTACAGTGTTCACTGAATGCCCCCGTGATATTTCCTCGACAACGTGATGCTTAATATAGTAAAAATCCTAAGCAGCTCAGCTGGCGCTTAATAAAATCGTGAATTTCAATTCCTCAACCAATAGAGTAGTTTTGCTTTAACTCGCTCTGTGATTGGTTGGCAAAAGTCGCAACTTCAACTTCAACTTCAACTTCTTTATTATTATGCACTATTTACATCAATTACAACTTGTTAATACTATAATACTTTCGACAGAAGATATATATAAATATATATATATATATATATATATATATATATATATATATATATATATATATATATAATAGATGATAAAACCAAAGAACAACAAAAAAAAGATGTGTGCGTGGCAAACAGAGTAGCCACTGGCTTTCGAGCTGGTTGCCACCATGCTAAAGGTAAATGCAGCACTAAACAAAAAATGGACAATAAATATTATCTTATTACATCAATCACTAATATGAAGACACATTTTTACATTAATATGTTTGTATCTATATCGCTCCACTTTCTCAACCAATGACCGGCAAACCCAAAACATTTCGCGACTCGCACACGTGTATTTTTCTGCGCTTCGCGTGGCCAACATATAACTTTTTCGAATTTTGATTGGTTCATTGTTTTGATTGCGTCTGTTCTGATTGGCTAGTCCGGTTGGTTTTGGTTTTACGCGCCAATTACTGTTGAATGTCTTTGTTCTGACATTACATGAAACAAAGAAATTGCTTTTAAAGAGAATACTGAAAATGATAATACAGGGCACCGGAGATGTAAGGGAAGGAGGGGAATTATCACCTTTAATGACTGGCAGAAACAAAGACTGAAAAGGAACTCGAGCTCAAACCCTGTGCGTATCATTAGATTCCATCGGCCACAGCCCCTCAAGACACTTTCTCGCGTTTACATGATGTACTGTTCAATACCCTTAGTACTGACGTAGGTTTATCGCTGCACTTTAGCATTTAGGGTTAAGCGCTGATATGAAAACGGTTAGCTTGCAGTTATTGTGACTGGGGCTCTATCTAAAATATGTCGATGATTAGCCGTGTTAGCAATTTGAGCAGATAGTCCCGGTTGATTAAGAAGCGAACGGGTCGGTTTCGAGGGGGCCGATTCTCCTGAAATTTTCCTTCTTTTTCAGGCTGAGTTTTACTTCATCTAATTTCACTTAAGTCAAAGGGAAAAGGGGCCGAGGGCGATCGGAGCTAATGCTGACCCACCCGAAGAGAACTGGGGCCTGGGGCCGACCGACCGTCCGGAAGCACGTTTCCGAAGTTTCCGACACTTTCCCAATCTCGTACCCAGAGTCCTCAGGCTCTTTGGCCAGCGGTTAGTCGCCAGGAGAGATTCTGGGATAAATCAAATTTCTTGATTGGCTGGCCCGTAACGGCTTCCATTGTTTTACCCCAGATTTTCTGGGAAAATGGCGGTCCATTATCCAAGAGTCTCTCCGGGCGTCCGTCCGCTGACCAAATAGCCCGAGGACTCTGGGTACGAGATTAATAGTTTCCCGGAGATTTCCGAGAACCATCCGAAGAAGGGACAACATGCCAGGGAGTTCGAAAATCTGGTATCGCACAGGAACTCACCAGAAGATTAAAACGGAGGAGATGAACAACAAAAAAGTAGCAGCGAAATTATCCACTCAGATCCCAATAACATATTAATGGGCGTTTTCCATTTACCAAAAAATTCCGGAAATTTCGATGGGAAATAACCATCGGTGAAGAACGTGTTCCATTTTCATTCCCAGGCTCCACACTTTCCCGCTAAACTTCCAAATGGCAACAAAGATGTCTTCAGAAACGGAACTGTAAAGTTGTCTATGTAAGACGGTCTTTTAAATTGAGAAGACGATGATGACACTCCTATCCTCACAGCGATTGCAGCTTATATGAGGCGCGATCATCGCCGAAACGAAGGGTTTTTCAAAAATATATTGCCACGATATTTCATCGATGAATATTTACAAGCCACTTCAGGGCGATTCGAGGCGGACCCTTGAAGCTTAGTGCAGGGAAATATAATGAAGCCACTAGGAGATTCCTCAGCGATACTCTCATTGGTTGTATGGCAAAGCCGCACTTAAAACGCCTACTGTGAAAGGAGAATAACGAAAGACATTGTTTAATTTCAGATGCAAAGTATTACGCGGGAAACAATCGGAATAAGCTTACTCAAAGAACCCTCGGGCAAAATTTAATGTTTTCTTCAATAAATTCTGCTTACCATTGGTATACATCACACAATTGTGATTAATTAACGTATGAAGATCGGGTGCTAGTCCATGACACACGGGGCATTCGTATAAAACTATTCGAGGTGACCGAAGAAGTAGCCGCCATCTTACCAAAGATATGGCCGTGAAAGACCTGGAACTGGTGAAACCTTGTGAAACTCGTAAATGGAACACGCATTTTCCATCGGAAAGTTTCCAACGGGAAAACAGGACTACCTTTTCAGAAGTTCCGTTTATTTCGGAAATTTTCCATTAGAACGAACCAAAAACATGTGTTCCATTTACATCCCAACCGGAATTTTCGGAATTTCGTGGTAAATGGAAAACGCCCATTATGTCTCGCGGATATCCCGATTTTTAAACGCGTGCCATACGGAGAGGTATGGAAAATTATTCTCAATTTAAATCCGCCAGATTGCGCAGCCATAGTCATGTCAAAGCCGGATAGCGGGGGAATGAAGATTCTAAAGGATGTAGTTTAAGGGAAGAAACAAAAAAATTAACATCGGAAAAAGAGGATTCGAGAAAATTAACAGTGACAATCATGAAGGCAGGGACACCAAGAAGATCATGAGCAGTAGACAAAGAGTAAATACATGTTCGAGATGTCTTCATTGCTTTGCTAATTCGGATTCAACTGTTTTCTTCAAAGAAATGTTACCTAACAATTCTGTAAAAGAGGTTAATTGATTCTCTGTGTTTTCCAAGAGGCATTAGCTCGTTTACAGTGCGAAATATGTCCAGTTATCATTTTCTGTAAGCAAGGGACATCTCGGAGATTTCCGTTCCGTCAAATTGTCAACATCACATCAAACTGCGTTTTAGCTCATTTATTTTTATGCTCATACCAATCTACACAAAATAAGTTTCACGTATTTTTGTTAAATGATCCCGCTGTTTCCGCGGCATGAAGCATATAAAGGACGGCATACATGACGAAAATACCACAGGAACAAACTACTACTACTGTTTGTTGATAACAAGCGAATAAACATTTTGATACATTCAGGGTTTACCTAAAATATGGAATCCGGAATCCGGAATCCGGAATCCGGAATTCGGACTGATCCGGAATACAAAATATGAAATCCGGAATACGGAATGTAAAGAAGTTTGATAGAAATTTTTGACAAAGGTTGAAGTCGCTTGGGTAATAATATGGTCAACAAATTACTTGATGACTTAGCCTGAGTATTGCAGCAATCAAGCCCATGAAGTTTATTCTAGGGCAGCATTTTAATACTTTGGTTTTGCTTTTAATAAACCGCCTGATTCCTTTGAGGCACACGGCTTTCAATCACACCACAACGATACTAATCAATGTATTGTACATTTTGAACATTTTAAAATCAAATCATTCTAATTAAAGCACCTTCTCTTATTCTTTTTGTCGATGAAAAGTGTTAGGCCTGTCCACAAGTTGACGGCAACTTTTTGAACAACTTTCGATTTTCGATCAACCTTTTTTGATTTCGAGCAACTTTTTTTTCCGTTTTCAATGTTTTGTTATTCATTTCAGCTTGATCTTTATAGAACAAGAGTTATTTTTGCTTATTATTTTGAACGCTTCGTGACCAAAAAGCAGAAAAAAATCACTTTGTATATCTTGACTTAATTGCGCGTAGGAACGCTTACGCCTGATTGGTCATTGTCTGTTGCTCCATGCTGGAATGTTTGGGAGCTGTATCGGTGCGTACATTTCAGGTTGTCGAGTGGCCGTCGATAAAACGAGGAACATGGGACATTCCGGCGCATCCCGGTACATTCCGGAACAACTCCAAAAGATGAAGAAAAATCAATTAAAAAAAAAAACTTTAAATATACAGAAAAAAGAAACTAACACGAAATAAATATAATCCGAGAGATTAATTGGAGAAATAAAGAAGACAAAAAATATTTATTACAAAAAAAGACGTTTATAAATGCCCCACCTGGAAATGATAGCTATGGGGGCTGGGTGAGGATTGTTTTAGCGCTTTCGTTTGCTTACATCATTTTCACCCTCATACAGTTGTGCCGTCTTCTGTCATTGCTCTTTTTTTCGCGGGGCTTTTCAAGAGTCGTTCCTTTGCTGAAACCTTAGTCAGTATGGTGCCCAATATACCTTGAAACGTTTATATAGGAACCTCGAGCACGAAGAATCCGCTGCTCTCCAATTCTGATCGGTTGAGGATATCTACAACAACTGAGGACTCGGTCAGGCCTACTTTTACAGTAGGCGATAAACGTGGTTAATCTGCTCCCAGAAAGATTTTCTTTCCAATAGCAATGCTTCTCACTCCGTTTTTGCAGCGAGGGCTGCACTGCATGGGCCTGTTTGTTTCTTAAGGTTGAACAAGTAGGAGGCTAGTGTAAAATCTCGCGGGTCAGCTCTTTAAGTTGCATTTAATGATCCTGCATACGGTCTTTCTTAATAGTTATCCCTAGATCCCTCCACATAGACTCAACTGGAAAGAACAAACCAAGTCCCAGACTAAGACTTCAGTCCTGCCACCTACCTCCTCCTGTAACACATCTATCGTCTTCTTCGGTTCTTTTAACCCTCTTATTAATTATTAATTCCAGTTTCTAGAGTCCGTATTCCGTATTCCGTATTCCGTATTCCGTATTCCGTATTCCGGAATCCGGATTCCCGATTCAATGTTTTACGTAAACCCTCTGATTCATGTCTTTGCTGCGTATATCATTCAGCAACAAGTTTATACCTTCCCCCGCGCTAAATCGGAATCAACATTGATAATGGTAAATTGGAGAGAAAGTGGCAAACGAACGGCGGCTAACAGCATTTGAAACTCGACAACGTCTCTGGGTTCCATTACATTCTGGGAATCTGCAGTTTCAGAGAGTAGTTACTGTAATGATGTCAACAAATCTTTCTCTACGTTTTATAACAAACTAAACAGGATTGTAAATAAACACGTGCCGATCAAAACAATTTCTAAACGCAAAGCCAAACAATGTAATAAACCCTGGATAACAGAAGGCCTTAGGATTTCAATCAAGAAATAGAATTAACTTTTCTTCTCCGGTGATAAATTCAAATACAAAATCTATAGAAATGAAATCTTAACTTTATCTAGATTAAGTAAGAAGCTATACTACCATGATTACTTTATGAGTAACTCAAATAATATAAAGAGGACTTGGGAAGGTATATTAATGTGTTAATTAATCGGAAAAGAAAACCTTAAAGTTCAATGACAGCCTTGAAGCGCCCTGGAAACAGAGTGCTATCGCACCACACCTCCGAGTTACCTAACATACTAAACAATCACTTTGCATCAGTAGGTCCTAATCTGGCTTCTAAGATCCCACAGTCGCAAATACATTTCTCCAGTTATTTATCCAAATCAAGCACTTTAGGGTCTTTTGCCTTTCAACCAGTAACTCCTTCTGAAGTTGAATTAGAAATTCTTTCGACGCCACACGACAAGGCATACGGATTGTTTTTCTTGTCCAATTCGAATGTTGAAATGCGCAAGCAAAACTATATCGAAGCCCTTGTGCAAAATCATAAATGATTCTATTACGAGTGCAGTTTTTCCGTCTAGATTAAAGCATGCTAAAGTCATTCCAATTTATAAAAATGAGGATGTGACTGATCCAAACAACTACAGACCCATCGCGCTTCTTTCCGTTTTTAACACAATTATTGAAAAACTTATCTACCGCCAATTGAAGTCTTTTTTGGAAGTTCACAATACGGTTTCCGAGAAAGAGGATCCACAAAACATGCACTTATTGACATAGTTAATCAAATCCAACCTAATTTTGATAAAGGGATAAACACGTGTGGTATATTCATTGATTTAAAAAAAAGCGTTTGACACAGTTGACCACTCGATTCTGCTACAAAAACTATATAATTACGGTATGAGAGGGATCGTGAACGATTGGTTCCGTTCTTATCTTTCCAACCGTATTCAATCAACTCAAATTAGACCTGATATCTCCAACAAACAACCTATGACTTGTGGTGTCCCACAAGGTTCTGTCTTAGGACCTCTACTGTTTCTCTTATATGTTAACGATATCCACAGGTCATCTGATAAACTAGCATTCTACTTGTTTGCTGACGACACAAATCTATTATTTAACAAATAAAAAATCCTTAACCGTGCTTTGTTCTGTTATAAGGCACGCAAGGAAGTGACGGGAGCACTACTTCTTGAGTGCTCTTGTCACTTCCTTGGGGGCCTTATAACAGCACGGTTAAGGATTTTTTATTTGTTTTATAATAAAGAATTTCTTAATTTCCCCACGCATTCGGCTAAAATTTTCGGAAAACTTTATTTTCCAAATCCTACGAGTGGCGTCAGCCGTGCATTTGTACTCTCATAAGGCACGCTAAAACAGACCAATCACAATCCTTGTTAGAATGGCTCAATACATTTCATTGGTTAAACACGACCAAAGCTGTCAAAATGTCAAACCATCAAAGTTCAGAAACCATCAAAGTGCAAGTTCTTTTTTAGTCTAAAATCGCGATCAAAAAGCAAATTGTTCAGAGAAATTCGGCGGAATTTTGGCTCATGCATTCGCTAAAAAAGGCGTAATGATCAAGAGCTAGTTTTAAAAGATACTCAGGAGGGTGAATTTTCGAGTGAAAAAAGAAAGTGCAAAAGATTTTATTCGTGAAGATCGGCTTGCATGGCGCCCGGCGTAGCGGGATTGTGTGGTTGAAAACAAAATGATGATTCCACGGCATCTTGCAACTCACCAAAAAGGGTCACAGAACAGTTTACTATTAATGGGAGGAACGAGTAGCTCAAACTTGGAGAACGAAGTTCTTTCTTTGGACAGTCTGTTTGCTATATTTACCGATGCGTGTTTTTAAGCGGATGTGTTTTTTCAAGTGATGGAAACCTCTACAACGACAGGTGAATTAAATAAATTTCAGCTTTGAACATTTGGTTTGTTACTTTTGTTTAGGACTGAAACTCGTATTTATCTCTCGACTGGATGTAAATAGTAATCGTCTTCACTCGTTTTGGACGCAAATTAAGAAGTAAGCTTAAGCTTAGTTGAACTGTTTTTTTTGTTTGCTTTGCGAGCGAAGAATGATTTTACTCCGCTTGGCTGACTGTTTTTCGACGTGTCTCAGCAATGTTGAGAAAATTTTGCCCTTATGTTATTAACACGTAACTGGAATTAGTCCTCGAAAACCACTTGTGTTTTCAGAAGTTGCTGAAATTGCCCTCGTCGCTGCGTGACTCGGACAATTCAACAACTTCTGAAAACGCGCTTGACATTAAGCTTAATCCTTAATTTTTAATGCTGTTATTTGTGGTGTTACTCGCAGAAACAACTTCCAAATCCATTGAGGCTAACCGCTCGTTTTCATACACATTTTCTAGGTCGTACAAGACATCTGAGTCAAAATAAAAACCGAGGGAAAAATTCAGATTTTCATTTGGGTCTATGGCGTGGCACCGTACTGCCCGTGCATCTGTACTCTCATAAGGCACGCTGTTTTAACCAATCGGAGCGCGCGTTATATCGAAACTTTATTATAAAATCAATTAACACCCCTAAATATTTGACATACGACTTTTGTTCTAGAGGCAAAAAAGTTTCGGAATCATTATCAAATATGCGAAGATTAACTTGATAGTCAATTTTCTTTTGATGAGGATGAAAGATAATGAAGTTTGACTTCTTAATGTACATGTTTAGCGTTAACTTGCATGTTAGCTGTTAGCCATTCATAAACTTTATGTAATTCAAAGTTAACAACGAGCTCCAGGGTTCGAAGATTTTTATCAGCATTTATAATAAAGTTTCGATATAACGCGCGCTCCGATTGGTTAAAACAGCGTGCCTTATGAGAGTACAGATGCACGGGCAGTACGGTGCCACGCCATAGACCCAAATGAAAATCTGAATTTTTCCCTCGGTTTTTATTTTGACTCAGATGTCTTGTACGACCTAGAAAATGTGTATGAAAACGAGCGGTTAGCCTCAATGGATTTGGAAGTTGTTTCTGCGGGTAACACCACAAATAACAGCATTAAAAATTAAGGATTAAGCTTAATGTCAAGCGCGTTTTCAGAAGTTGTTGAATTGTCCGAGTCACGCAGCGACGAGGGCAATTTCAGCAACTTCTGAAAACACAAGTGGTTTTCGAGGACTAATTCCAGTTACGTGTTAATAACATAAGGGCAAAATTTTCTCAACATTGCTGAGACACGTCGAAAAACAGTCAGCCAAGCGGAGTAAAATCACTCTTCGCTCGCAAAGCAAACAAAAAAAACAGTTCAACTAAGCTTAAGCTTACTTCTTAATTTGCGTCCCAAACGAGTGAAGACGATTACTATTTACATCCAGTCGAGAGATAAATACGAGTTTCAGTCCTGAACAAAAGTAACAACAATTAAACCAAATGTTCAAAGCTGAAATTTATTTAATTCACCTGTCGTTGTAGAGGTTTCCATCACTTGAAAAAACACATCCGCTTAAAAACACGCATCAGTAAATATAGCAAACAGACTGTCCAAAGAAAGAACTTCGTTCTCCAAGTTTGAGCTACTCGTTCCTCCCATTAATGGTAAACTGTTCTGTGACCCTTTTTGGTGAGTTGCAAGATGCCGTGGAATCATCATCTTGTTTTCAACCACACAATCCCGCTACGCCGGGCGCCATGCAAGCCGATCTTCACGAATAAAATCTTTTGCACTTTCTTTTTTCACTCGAAAATTCACCCTCCTGAGTATCTTTTAAAACTAGCTCTTGATCATTACGCCTTTTTTAGCGAATGCATGAGCCAAAATTCCGCCGAATTTCTCTGAACAATTTGCTTTTTGATCGCGATTTTAGACTAAAAAAGAACTTGCACTTTGATGGTTTCTGAACTTTGATGGTTTGACATTTTGACAGCTTTGGTCGTGTTTAACCAATGAAATGTATTGAGCCATTCTAACAGGGATTGTAATTGGTCTGTTTTAGCGTGCCTTATGAGAGTACAAATGCACGGCTGACGCCACTCGTAGGATTTGGAAAATAAAGTTTTCCTAAAATTTTAGCCGAATGCGTGAGGAAATTAAGAAATTCTTTATTATAAAACAAATAAAAAATCCTTAACCGTGCTGTTATAAGGCCCCCAAGGAAGTGACAAGAGCACTCAAGAAGTAGTTAAAAGCACTCGCCTGCGGCTCGTGCTTCTTCCTACTTCTTTCGTGCTTTCGTCACTTCCTTGCGTGCCTTATAACAGAACAAAGCACGGTTAAGGATTTTTTATTTGTTAACTAATCTCAGCTGGAAATATCATATTGGACACATCACTTCCAAGATAAGCAAAACGATTGGCATCATCGCTAGACTAAGACATTACGTACCCACAAGTGTACTGCTAACAATTTATCAATCTTTGATATTCCCTTATCTATCCTACGGCATTGTTGTCTGGGGCCATGCTGCTCAAACTTACATTAATCAAATTCTGGTCTTACAAAAGCGTGCACTTCGCCTCATATACTTTAAATCTTATAGGTCACACGCCATTCCTCTTTTTGTCTTCTCTAACACTATCCCAATAAATATGCTTTATTTTAAATCTGTTTCAATACTAATGCACGATGTTTTCAATAAGCGAACCCCATGTAATATTTCTAATCTTTTTAATTGTTCAAATAAGTTGCATAATTACAATACAAGATTTTCTTTAGTAGGCAATTATCATATAAAATATTCAAGATGTAACCATCTATCAAAATCTTTTTCAAGACTAGGGGCAAAAATATGGAATAGCATCCCCCAAGAATTACGTAAATTATCGTAGTTTGTATTTAAGAAAAATCTACAAAATCGACTCTTACAACACTTAATGGAAGAGGACGATTATTTTGGCACACCTTTCCTAATCAAAAAAATTTCAAAATAATTACTCAATGTAGCTTTATCTAACTGCAATTGCTGTCTTATCTATTTATTTACTTATTTATTTATTTATTTATTTATTTATTCAACGTGCATGTATATTTATTTTATCTCTTCACTTATCCCATACTCACAATTATTATACTTACTCTTTAAACAGTCCTACCCGCTACCCGCCTAGATTAGCCTTAGCTATTTGCGGGTTAGCGCTGTTTTGTATTATGCTGTTAATTTTAATAAACTTGAACTTGAACTTGAACTTACGTTCAAAGTTAAAATATTCGTGTTAACGTTGATGTACCTGACTCGGTCAAATTTGCATATGAATCTGTTGACAAATGCCACTGAACTGATTGAACGCGCCAGTGTTGTATAAAAATGCAATGTCCTATTAGACGACACAGTGAATACCGTAAAAAGTGCAAACGCCAAGAAGGAAGAGCTACACTAAGTAGCGTTTAGCGTGTTTCATAATGAGGTCTAATGAAATTTCCAGTTGTGAAGAAAAGCCCTTCATTTGAGAGACATTTCGTGATAGTTATTATCAACATAATCATCGTCAATATTTCGTCACATTTCTATTTTTTACCCTCATAAATTTCACGAAAAATAACTTGTGAACCCATCTCAAATTGTCTTCCAAAAACTATGAGTCATACAAAGAAAATTCTGAGTCAGTCCTTACACGACCTTAGAAGGCGTCAACAGCAAATTCACTCGTTTGTTCTGATAATTGCGTCGCTAAATGGCCTTTCAGCTGAGCCGCGTCGCTCTTTTCATTTTGCTGCTTTACCTTTCAAGCTGTGGAGTCATCGTTGGAAAAAATGCTAAACAATCCCAGCCAACAAAGCCCTCCAAACATGGTGAGATCTACCGCGCTAAAAGCGAGATCGACTCGCTGATTTACAAGTTAACCCTGGATTTGAACACCTTCAATGAAAAGAAAAATCTCGCCGCGGTCATGCAGAAAGACGCTGATAAACTGGCTCGCATCGCTGAGGAAGAAATCGCTTTGTTGAGACCAGTCCAACATCTTTTGGAGAAGCTTGCAAAGGGAAACATTTCGAGAGGAAATGACGGCTGTTTGGCAAAACCAGGAGGAAAAGTGCAAGTGCGTATAGAGGCGACAGGATCCTCTCTGCCTAAACATTACACTGTAACTGTACCAGGTATGGATTGTTCTGACAGTTTTAGCGGTAGATCAGTTTGGGAGAATTTTTCGCTTTTTCGCCGTCCAAACCTGCAAACAGGAGATTATGTTGGGGGAACGAAACGTTTTAAAGAAAGAAGTTGTGGATATTGAATACTGCAAAAAACATTTACACACACTACCGTAAACTTGACCAAACCGAAACAAGCAACATGCCAGTTCAATCTCCAAGGGCTAAAGTCGAAATTCTCACTTTACAAATTTCTGTTACACTGAGCATTAGTAAACTTATAATTTCTGTGAAAGATATTTTAATATTTCTTAAAAGATATATTTCTCTGCAGTGCTCTTCAAGGAGTTGTTCTAATTTTAAAGCTTGTTGATCAATTGCGAGATTTCGACTTGAAGCTACAGAGCTACATTTCTGTCGCTGAATTTTTCTTGAAAATGGCCTTTAAGGCACCAGGCCTTCTGATAGATCAATAAATATTCCTACTGTAACCTCAACATATTTATTTTGTAATTTAAAATAACAATAAGTGGCAAAAATAAACTGAAACTGAAACTAACTGACACGTATCCCTTTTTCTCAGTAAACCACCGAGAACTAATCGATCGTGGATTGACACGTGACAATGGTGACGACTTACAAGTCTACTACCATGACAACGGACAGCACCCTGTACAAATCGACCGCATCATAAAAGGCCTGGGAACAAGCTCTGCCACTGTCCAGTTTGGACTGCAGGCTCCCATATCAGCCAACACAGTTGATGATTCCTCTTATTCCTTGGTGCTTGGTGCTGCGGTCAGCGGGGGTGCCATGGATAATCCCGACAAAGTGTACGCCTTCTATGACGATTTCTCAAGTTCAACACTGAAGAAGGAATGGGTGAAGCAATGGGGAAAGTGGAGCGTGCAAAACGGGCGATTGCTGGGAAGCACAATGGAAACTAAAAATCTAAATGGTGATAGCGTCGAGATTGGTCTTTATCTTAAGTCAGGATTTCAATGGAAGGATGTTGAGGTCGAGCTTGACTTGATGGAAACTGGGAAACGAGAAAGCTCGTCTGGACCATTTTTACGCGTCAGCAATGTGAATCCCAGCAAAACAACAGGATGGCGGTTTGAGTATTACCCACCACATGGCAAACGAACTACTATGAGGCCCCAAGCCAGCAACAAGGATGGCAACTGGATATTCCGAGGGAGGTTACCAACAGTCTTCAAATTAAACGAATGGTTTCAATTCAAGTATCGAGTAATTGGTGAAAGATTTTGGCAATGGGCGAACGGAAAACTGGTACATGACAATGTGCAAGTGAGCAAGGGATGGCAAATACCTGCAGGAACCTTAGGGCTGGGCTGTCACAGGTCTCCGCACAACTGCAAAACACTTTATGACAACATCAAGGTCACACTCCTTGTTGCCACAGCTCCTAACATCACCCTGGGAGTTTTCCAGCCAGTTGTTCCCACACAAGGTGTCCTCCTGGGTGAACAGAAGCTTCCTGCAGACTCCTGCAAGCAGATTCATGATGCAAGTCTCGTCAACAACAAACCGCGCGCCAAGAATGGCGTGTACTGGATCAAGACAGACCTACAAGGAAGCGAGGCAGTGCAGACTTACTGCGACATGAAAAATGGAGGTTGGACACTCGTGGGCAAAATCAGCGGAAAAGTGGGCAACATTTACAACACATGGCTGGTGTCTAACCACAACACTGCAGCGCTGAAGACACCTAAGATCACAAAACAGAAACAGTTTGCCTGTATTGACGCGCGCAGTTTGGCAGTAGAGGAAGCATCCACAGTTCTGTTGTCCAGCGGTGAGAGGGCGGATGGCTTGGGAAGTAAGTGGGTGATGTGGCGGTTGCCTGGTGACAGAGAAAAAGCCTCGTTTTGGAAAAATTCTGTTGGAAAATCAGCAGTGCAGGCCGCTGTCCAAACACCTGTTATGGTGTATGCTTGGAATGGAAACAAACAGGTAAAGACATAAATTCAAGTCATTTCGCAGTTTGTCTTCGTTCAGGTTTTTCTGCTTCATAACTCCTGGTATGCAATATTCACATCTCATAGTTTCATGATGTATTTTCCCTGGAATAACAGTAAGGTTTGCAGCTGGTTTAGCCATTTCAGGGCTTGATTCCAAACGAAACAAAACAAAATTATCGCCTTTGAGCGCAATTCGTTTTTTTTGCGTGCCATATATAACTGCTTACCCAGGGAGCAACCGAGATCAAATATGACATAACGAGACTAAACCTTAAAATTTGGAGTTGACCCTGATTACAACACATTGCAAGAAAAGCTGCTATACATGCGTGAAATGGAGTGATCGAGAAGAATTCGTGAACTCCAAAACAAATGCCAAAGCTGATCTGAAATTTACCTTCCATGTTCACATAAGGTATATTATAACCATTTTTTTGCCATCTAGAGGGATTTCATTGACACTGTATATCTTGTGTTTTTGACACAGATCTGCTACCAGAACAAATTCGGGATGATGCCTGCCAATTCACACGGAGGATCATATCCTTACGCCTCTTACAACACCGCAGGTAACACCAAGGGTAACGACTACTGCATGTCTGTGGGGGTCACGGCTAAAGGTTCCACTGCGCATGGCTGGTCTCAGAGTGCCGATGGTTTTGACAGCCCAAGCAGCGATTCTGATTGGCCGAACAGATCAGTTTCTCGCCAGACCCCTCACCTGACGGTCTGGCTCAAGTAATCATACACTAACAGCACTTTTGTTGGGTTTTGCTGTGCCTTGCGCGTTTATAGCAAGCTGGTGAAGGTGTCGAGGTATTTAAAAAGGCAACAGACATTGTAGTTTATCAGATTTATTTGTACTGGTGCATGGAACATTTTAATAGGTGTTTTTGATTCAAATAACTGAAAGCCAAGTACCGTATTTTTAAATGGAAGCATTTAGAAACATTTTTTGTGATCCTCATAACGTATAAAGATAGGATAAAACAATAATCATTCTTCCTGGTCAGCACAAATGAACAGAATTATCTGATTATACAAAAAATTAAGAGCTCGGTAAAACTTATTGAAGGAAGCAGTTTCTGGTAAAGAAGGAAAGATCAAAGATGGAACAGATTA
>JAEMWC010000106.1:595000-597500 GCA_016490735.1 Pachyseris speciosa | reverse complement strand
TTTTATTTTTTAAAAACAATACGAACTACCGTAAGTAAATTAAAGATAATCAAAACATGGTGCTGAACTCATGCGAATTCCGTGGAATTCAAGCGGAAGGCCTACATTTCTGAACTTCCGGAAGTTGTTCGCCTCTAGACCGCTGGCACGGGAACGAGGACTCAAGGTACGAGACTGTTTCTGCACTTGCCCGGTGAAATTGTACGTGTCACGTATTTCGGTTATCAAGTTCATTTGGTCTGTGGACGTTTCAGCTGTATTCTAATCCAAGATAAGTCAGCCTGCGCAAGGAGAAACGTTTGTCTAGCGTCTGCCTTGGATAAATCTGATGCGAGGAATAAACAAGGTCAGGAAATTAAAGCTAACGTTTATTTCTTACATGCTATCGCTTAAGCGAAAGATTTCAAATAAAACTGTCATCAGAACAGAACATTCCCGATAGGATTATTTTAGGCTATGTTCATACTACGGGCGTAAAGTACTTGCAGTTAATAGATCACTGATTACTTGTTTTAGGTAACGCTTGGAGCGGTACGACGACAACATGCTTTAGTAACATGATGAAATAACATGAACAGAACATGTACACCATTTTAGCATAAAACTCAAATCGTTGGTGCTTAGATACACGTGGCATTCGTGCGGTTTTACTGCTTTCTTAACAAGTACATGAAATATGAAACATATTTAGAACGCAACTTTGCTAGCAGTGGCTGGCCACGATTTCTTTTCAGTGCACTGAACGGGGTCTTAACATTTGACTGTTTGGAAGCATGTTTAGAAAAGAGCTAGTTGCTCTAAAAAATAATACCAAATTCTTTTCGCAGGTGGCCAATGTGGACTGCTGTTAAGGAGGTTTGCATTTCTTCACTGATGGAAATGTCCTCGGAAGAGAAATTGGAATTCTTTTTCTGGATACATGCCTTCTTAAGATGGTAATAGACATTTTGGGGACTGACGGTGTATGTGAGCTCTCCCGTTGACTTCTTGTACATCCTCAACTCCTTACGATAAAGCACCACATCAAATGGTGCTGGAGGCACTACTTCTCTTCCGGATCCTTCAGAGGGCTTGGGGCGCATGCGTTGTGCACAACCGTAGCAAACATAAACCGCGGTACCTCTTAACCACTTTAACTTGTATTTGTCATTTCCAACAGCGTCGATGAGGCCATCTTGGACAGGTGCGCGGCGGCTAAAATTCTTTGTAGATCGTTCATGAACAGGACTGTGTCTTGGTCGATTGTCGGACCTTCCCGCACGGGACCCTGGTTTCCGACCTGCAGACTGAGGCATGCCCTGAGTTGCCACCATAGTGATATTTGTTGAGATTGTTGGTTTGGAAATCGAGAAAACAGGATTCTCAAGTTCATCATCATCACTTACTGTGTCGTCTTGCACTTCAGGAATCGGCATGTCCTGTACGTTGTCAGAAATTGATCTCCTTCGTGATCGGACAGTTTCCTTATTGGAAAAGGAACGAAACAAAGCGACTTTCTTTTGCCTCTGGTGTGCAGATAGAGCTAACCAGTCCGCGGAAGCAATTTTCATATGGGCACATTCTGCACTTAATCTGTAAGGCCCCTCGTCAATCAACGCTCTTTCTCCGTTGCGTTCTTGTTCCTCTGAGAGATTCTGAAGCAGATCCACACACTCTGTCCACGATAGTTTACGGGAACCTTTACCTTTTCTCTTCTTGATTCTGTCATTCATGGACTCGGGGTCATTGTCATAGAAAAGGTTTTCACCCAAACCAACCTTTTCTCGCACGGATTTAATCATGGTTGTCTTCATATCTGTGGCGATATTCGTTATGAAATACGAGTAAAACTCGGTTGTTGCTTCCTTAGAAAGGCCCCTGACGTCCATTTCTCGTTTTATCCACACGGGGTACAAGGACTCCAAAAGAACATCAAACTCTTGAGGACTGGATGCATCAATGAGACCTACTTCTTGTCTTGCGTCACTTCCAAAGACGTCAAGGAGGAACTCCTTCCTTTGCAGCTCTCCGAATCGCAAATCGTTTAGTTTTCGTATGATGTCATCCTCCACGTGTTTTTTGCAAGATAACCACGTGGAAACGGGAAAACATGAGTTCATGCCTTTCCTCAGTGCTGCGTCCCTATCGGATCCTATTACTAAAATGTTGGACAATTCTTCATCGGTGGACACTAAAGACGATGCCAAGTAGTTGTACGATTCTTGTTTTCGCCTCATGTGGAGCATACATGGACCAAGCATAGTGGGATGACGGCCATACTTTGTATCAATCAGCAGTGGATGTTTGTATGTGATTGCAGTTACGTAGTAATCACCAATGTTGAATGTAGTGTCCACACAAAACACTGAGGGGGATTGGCTATTGCTTGTACAGAATCTTTTAACATCCTTTATCTGCTGCTCTGTTGCTAAAACACAGGCAGGTTCAGGGGTTAACTGCAATCTCCTGATGTACGGCTTGGATTCCGTCTTCGACTTCTCGACAAGATCGTACAATTCAT
>JAEMWC010000106.1:585000-587500 GCA_016490735.1 Pachyseris speciosa | reverse complement strand
GAAAATTTTATTCAATCTTCCTGGGCCGAGCGCGGCCAAAAGAAACCAGAGTAGGTTGAGTACGAGAGAGAGCACAGTTCTTTTGTAGCGACAACATGGCGAACGAAGAACATTTTGAGTTAGAAAAGACCCGCCGAAGTTTCTTGCAGAAGTTTTAGATAAAAGCGACAACCTTTTCAAGGTAATTTTGACGCGAAAACTGTAGAAGCGCATGCTGAAGTTCTTAATCAAACTATTAGTTTGGTTAGGTTGTATCTCGTAAGAATCATCACCGCTTTCTTCACAAAGACACAGGGGCACCCAACGAGCCAAATCAACCAAAAGCTGTAGAAAGCCATTTTTAAGTGCCTTATGGTGTTTGAAGTCTGTTTAAAGCGATGTTTTCATAAGCTAGAAGAAGTTCATCTGTTCGGATTCCCTAGCTGAAATTTTAATTGCCCGAAGATGTTAGGGAACAAAATCTTCCTTTGAGAAAATGCAAGCTGAAATTACCTTTCCACGAACTTTCTAGAGAACTATTTTCTCTCCGAAAATGCTAGCTGACGTTTTTGACTGCCAAAAACAGCTATTACGACCTTTCCGAAAACCTCAGGCGTTATGATTTCCCAATTTCGAATCTTTTAGGCTACGTTTTAGTTACGAAAATCAGAGTGCACTCTTTAATCGACGCCGAAAGCGCAAGGCGAATTACCCTCCACCGAACAGATATCTAACGAAACTTGTCGTTGGATGCCCCTGAAGACACTCCAATCCTTCTTTCACTTTCACGTACAGCAGTCCTTGCCCAGCCATTTTCTTCACCACAGAGTACGGTAATAACAACTTTGTCAGGATCAAGTTCGACCCTTGATATTTTCTTTTGATGCAATTTAGCGAATTCGAAGTCGTTTGCTCGTATGGTGGGAATTTTCTTGCCAAAAGATTCCTTGATAGCATTTTTGACAGACTCTTCACCATCTTCCTCGACTCGTCCAGCATTATCATACATTGGCAATAACCGTTATGCTCTTCGCCAAGAATTTTTAGAGGACCCCCCCCCCCCTGAAAACCACTCTAGTGACAGAGGCCTCATGAGTCTTAATTTCGATTGATAAACGGGGCAGTAGCTCGTAGCCTCTCTGACCGATTCAGACAACGATAGGTCCCACTAGATGTGCTGTTTCTGATCACACATTGTGTTTCTAGCATGATCCAGTGATCTCTGTACAGAAGTATCAGTGCGCTAGTGCAACTTCAAGCCTGATTGTTGGAACCTGAAGCCTGTTGCATCTGGGAATTTGCCATCGATGCTCTTCCCCGAAGGATATTCGAGGCATTTTCCAACTTTTGAGCTACACGTTTAATTTTATCTTCTGTCCTCTCCATCATGCACAACAAAGCTCCTGAGTACCTCACTGCACAACAAAGCAAAACAAAGCTCCTGAGTACCTCACTGAGGCATTTCGCCTTAGTTCGTGACAGTACTGCTTATAACCTCAGAGACTCTAACTTTAATTTAGCACTTCAAAAACCCAACACCGAAAACTTACAGAAAAGGTTTTCATACTGTGGTGGTAAGTTATGGAATTCCCTGCCATCTGCGATTAAAGCAGAACCGTCTCTTGAAGTCTTTAGGAAATCTTTATTCACACTCGGTCTCCATGACATCAATTAATGCTTCTTATTAGTTTTTGTTTACTTGTTATTCATGTAATTTTTATTCAGTACGTCTTATGATATTTTATTGCATGCACGGCTTTCATAAAAATGTGTCTGTCTGTCTGTCATAGTCTCCTTTGCAGACGTGTTTTTTGTTTTGGGATGTCACGCAACACTTCTCTGTGGTGAAGAAAATGGCTGGGCAAGGACAGTTGTGCGTGAGGCCAGATTCAGACGCCGAACTTTTCATTAGCGGAACTTAATTCGAATTAACAAAATTAATAATAATAATAATAATAATAATAATAATAATGATGATGATGATGATGATAATAACTATAATAATAATACAGTAAAACCCGTGTGTAAGAACCTACTTTTTTAGAGTTTGGCAAAACAGGTTCTTATATTTTGGGGTACTTACTGGCATTTTAGGCTAAGTAGGTTCTTAATTAGGTTCTTAATTTTTACAGGCATGGAACACTTAAACCAAGACCAAGATTACATACAAATGATACATTCTTTTAATTGTAGCAGAATTGTTTTATAACAACAGTTCACATTTAACATACATTGTGCATTTTTAGTTTCACTGTGCAATTTTTTGATTTCTAAGGACAACCTTTTTGGTAAAATATTATAAATAAAATAGTTTAACCCACATATAAGAACCTGTTGGAATTTTTTTGGCTAAACAGGTTCTTATATTTTGGGGTATTAAAGTAGCAAATTTCTGCCAGGAGGTTCTTAATTCTAGGTTCTTACACGCGGGTTTTTACTGTAATAATAATAATAATAATAATAGTAATACCACTTTATTGGGGTGGCACAATTACTGGTAGCCCAGTAGTTTCCACTGCGG
>JAEMWC010000106.1:572500-580000 GCA_016490735.1 Pachyseris speciosa | reverse complement strand
TTCTTTCCTGTTACAGTTTATTTGAGGTTAATAATACAAGCTAGTTACAAATTTTAATCGACACGCTACGCAAGATTACATGAAAATAATTTCAGGACTCGAAAGAAATAACTCTATCACAAAAATAAATACCACATTCGGCACCAAGGGTATTCCCACCATCTCCACGCGAACATACCAAACTTAAAGGTCTGCTTTCAGGGATACAAAAATACAGGACCGCGAGCAGCGAGGTTTCACTGTTAGCCCGCGTGGGGTGTGCTGGAGAATGAGCGCGAGCAAGTTAGAGCGACGCGCGCGAAGGAGGAGAATATTTTTGTTTCCTCGCGCGCGACGCTCCGACTCGAACCCCACCTTTCTTCAGCGCCTGCCACGTAGGCTAATTGCGTAGTCTATCCTATGTACAAGATCAACAAAAATATTCCCAACGTGGGAATTTCAAACTAAAACTGGACCATTATCAAAACGATCCCCAGCTGTATAACACATCATCGACATTATTCTGAGCTGCATGGATAACCTCTTTGTAATTTGCGTGTCAGGGAAAATAAATACCAACCAAACCTTTGCAACTAAAACGCACGGCTTGTGTAACAGATAAATAAGCGTATTTTCCCATTATGTACAACTATTCCACGTCGTTCAGGGTTACGGTAGTGTTGTATCAACGCGTTATGTCTTGACTTGTTGTCAAATGCTTGACACAAGTTGGGGTTTTGTTACGAAAATTGACGTGTGTGCAATGAGATCTAGCCTGTGTGAGCGATTGCAAAGACGGACAGTGACAAGAGCCCAGTCTGTGCTGAAGACCTGGGTTATTACGATGCGATCAAGTAACGTCTGCTAGCCTGAGTGTGTCTGTCTAATTCCCAATGAAAAACGGATTCTTAGTTAGATTCGCTAGAATGACGGATTGATTGACAGACCGACTGCCTGATTGTCCATCTCTTGACTAATACATCGACTAACTGACTGACGGATTGATTGATTGACTGACTGATCGTTCGACACACTGACTGACTCACTAAGGCCCTGTTTACAAGCAGGTAAGAGGGTTATCCTATTGCCAGGGTAACCCTAGCTGCCTTGCATGTAAATGCTCTGCTAGGGATAACTCGCCTGCATGGGACAAATTTTTAATTGTTTCCAGGCTCTTTGTATGTTGACAACAAACGGCCATCATGGCGGAGCAAGTACAACGCGGGACTTAAGTAGTTATAAACTTCCTTTTCTCTCAGAAACAGAAAGCATTTCTAGTGCAAGGTCTGTAAGCATCCTTCCCTTGAATAACTTCCTCCACCACTGTTCTGTACGGCCATGTTTTCTTCGTAATCTTCTTCGTAGAATCACTCTCCCGTTTGACATCAGGGGCACCCAACGACAAGTTTCGGTAGATACCTGTTCGGTGAAGGGTAATTCGCCTTGCGCTTGCGGCGTCGATTAAAGAGTGCCCTCGGATTTTCGTAACTAAAACGTGGCCTAAAATATTCGAAATTGGGAAATCATAGCCCCTGAAGTTTTCGGAAAGGTCGTAATTGCTCTTTTAGGCAGTCAAAAAGGTCAGCTACCATTTTCGGAAAGAAAATAGTTCCCTAGAAAGTTCGTGGAAAGTTCATTTCAGCTTGCATTTTCTCAAAGGAAGATTTTGTTCCCTAACATTTTCGGGCAGTTAAAATTTCAGCTAGCGAATCCGAACAGATGAATTTCTTCTAGCTTATGAAAACATCACTTTAAACAGACATCAAACACCATAACGCACCCAAAAATGCCTTTCTATAGCTTTTGGCTGATTTTGCTCGTTGGGTGCCCGTGTGACATGCTGCATTCGAGCGAGTGTCGTATTGTATTCCACGGCGGGCAACTTGTTGTCGTTGTGTAGCAATAAGAAAGTAACATAATAGCACCCCATAACAGTGGAAAGCAGCAATAACAGGCAGTACAGACAGGACAATCGAAATACCTAGCAGAACTCTTCCCTTGGCGGTAATTTTGTACCCTATCGGTGAAATTTTACTTGTAAACCCGGAATAGCTTTGATCTTTCTGCTTGGGTAACCTTAGCACTTGGGTTACCCTCCCTACTTGTAAACAGGGCCTAATTGATTGACTGATTGATTGATCGATCGATCGATCGATCAATCGACTGATTGACTGACTGACTGACTGATTGATTGATTGATCGAAGACTGACTGACCGATCGACCGATTGATAACTAAACTGACTACCGTGAAAATTGAAAAGCCGACGTTTTGAGGGTTGGCGTTGGTACTTCGTCAGAGCACTTGGAACGTCAGTGTTTGAATCCTTTGTCTGGCTGACTGGTTGCTTGATTGATTGGCCCGCAGCCGGATAACTGGCTGGACAACGGACCATGCAACTGGTTTAGTCTCTTATTCAGCTCTTTGTATACTGTATTGTTTGTTTCTTCCGGATAGAAACTCACTCGTTTCAAATCTCATGTAACACGAACGTATTTAAAGGTCAAATGTGTTTCTTTTCTTTTCGCGTTCTAGAAGATCCTGCATGTCTTCGTCTAGATGTGCCGTCATTTCTTCCATTAATACATCCACAGCCTATACAACAAAAATAAAGAGATGTCCTTATTTCCCCTTCACCCTAATTAAGTGTGTATGGAACAAGGTGCTAATGGCGTAGGGAGTGGAAGCATAAGAAACAAAAACGGTCAAAGCTGGACTTTGAGGTCATGAGTCGTAACCATTCCTCCATGTTGCCGTCCAAAATACTATAAACAGTTCACAATTGCGGCCGAAAAAACACGACATACCTTTAGCAGAATGTATGCCGATAAAAAGAAAAAAAGATCATCTTTGGTTCTAGGGCTTTCTCTGACGCAAAAGTGGATCGGCTTTTTACCGTTTAGTGGAACAGAGAATTAACTCTGAAGTGTAAATTAAAGTGCTACTTAAACCCATGAATAACCCACTGGGCGTTAGCCCTAGTAAAGGGAAACAGGGAACCACACGAGGCAAAGAAAAAATCTTTTGACCTCGGTGGGAATCGAACCCACGACCTCCGGATTAGATCTACCGTTACTCTGCCGACTGAGCTACAAGGTCGCACAGAGAAAGTCGGGGACGATTTTAGATGGTGAATCGCGGCAAAGAGAAAGTAAGGGTACATATGAATGTTGTGCCGCGTAGCACTAGGAACACAAATAGTGGAACAGAGAATTAACTCTGAAGTGTAAATTAAAGTGCTACTTAAACCCATGAATAACCCACTGGGCGTTAGCCCTAGTAAAGGGAAACAGGGAACCACACGAGGCAAAGAAAAAATCTTTTGACCTCGGTGGGAATCGAACCCACGACCTCCGGATTAGATCTACCGTTACTAACGGTAACGGTAGATCTAATCCGGAGGTCGTGGTTCGATTCCCACCGAGGTCAAAAGATTTTTTCTTTGCCTCGTGTGGTTCCCTGTTTCCCTTTACTAGGGCTAACGCCCAGTGGGTTATTCATGGGTTTAAGTAGCACTTTAATTTACACTTCAGAGTTAATTCTCTGTTCCACTATTTGTGTTCCTAGTGCTACGCGGCACAACATTCATATGTATTTTTACCGTTTACCCAAGCCACGAACTGACACGTTTTCCCATGCGATTGGTTAACAACCAAGGACTCAATTATAAATGAAAGTTACCAACGACATCAGTCCAGTAAGTTCAATTGTTATTTAGTAATAAAGCTGGTGTTGTTGTTGTCCAGCAAGCGCGGGAAAAAGCGCCTTTTGGTTCTGCGTCTTATTGGTGGAAAAATCAGGCTGTCTGTGCTGATTGGCTGGAGCAATTTGCGCAACTACGCATGCACTTTCAATATGACCAAAACCAACATGAAAAACAAACGTTTCGGTAGAAGGAAGACATGGGATAGTAAAGAGGCCGAGAAGAGGCCTTGAACATGTTTTCAACTGCAATTTGAATATATCTCGAGGTTGACTCCTTTCAAATCTGAGTATTTTCAACAGCAAACTGAATATTACCCTCTATCTAGTATTGGTATAAATCTACTAGCGCTCTATCACGAATGTCGTTCTCTCATTGGCTACGCTGCTCGCTATCTATTCTGTGATAGATAGTGAGGCGGTTGTCAACAAAATGGCGGCCGCTTAGAACTTCGCGTTTTCACGGAAGGGTCTGCGACGGGGATTTAAATAGATAATTTCCTTGTTTAGCTTTGAACGACTAGTAGATTCATACGATCTCAATTTCTATCGCGTGATAGCTGATTCGGGCTGCGCCGTCATCAGCTATAACGCGATAGAAATATGGAGCTCATAACCCAATTTAGCCCAAGGCGGCTGACAATTATCACACCAAGGGGTATACACTGTTTACAAGTTCTGGTATAGGTGAGGACAGCTCCTGGAACTGTTATACGTACCAAGTCACAAAACACCTCTTCATGAAATCTTCTCATTGTCGAGTTACTTTGAGTCGCTCCCACTTCATCGTTCACCGCCAAATACTGCTTAGTGAGCAATCCACAAGTTATGCCTGTTAACATAAGTGAAACGGTGTTTCAACGTGCAATGCAATATATTGCCGTTTAACAGCAATAGGTATGCGTCCAATAGAAACCAATGATGATAATTCAGGATGATCGCTTGAAGCTTTATTAATTAATCCCCGCTAGTGGAACAAAAGACATTCGGTTCATAATGCGCGTTAGTACGTTTTTGTCCATCTAGAGCGCGTAATGTAATTTAAATGTATTTTAAAATATCACGAACGTTAACTGTCATCTCAGCAAAATAATATGCCTATTTTGATTTTAGGCTAACTGTTCGCAGTTTTGAACTCCATCCTACTTACATCTATAAAAGTGCTGTCAATAAGGTCATTCCTCACATTTGCATGGCGCATCCTTTCGCTGCGCATAATTGTGGAGTCATTGGCGTGCGCTCGTGCATGCGCACACTGAAAACATGAAGGATTTACCTTGACATTGCCTTGAGCTCTGTCAGTTGACTAGTCACTAACGAGCTCGGGCACCCCATATTTTCTCCATTCATTTTAATCAGCCATTCATAAGCTTTGCGTGAGAAAAGACTGACCTGATTTCTATAGTTGAAAATTGAATACACTGCGGTCTTTTCTATTTTGCAGTTTGGTAATCATAGCAAGCAATTTGGTTCAAACTTTTAATCAAAGATTGAGCTCTCTGTCTAAATCGTTATCAAGCTTAAAATATTTCTTTGCGTCCGACACAATGTATTGACTGTAGTTTTAAGGCATGTTTTCACGAGTCTGGGCTCACAAAGATTCTTATAATAACTATAAAATAATGCCAAAATGGGGCATTTCCAATGCCTCATTGCTTCTTAATGAGCAAGGGCAACCCTTTTTTTTATTTTAAAATTAAAGGTCTCATACGATAAATATTCAGTGGACAAACTTTGAATAAAAATCTATTGTCAGTTACATTTCAAAGGAAATACTTTAAGGCGGGATTTACCCTAAACATCGTTTTTTAGTCGCTTAACATGGTTTTAACGTTAATATCTCAATCGCGTTTCAAGCAATTAAAAACCTCTATGCTCATCTCACGCCATGTTGTGGGATATTTTGTGAAATTTTTTGGGTGATTTTTGGGTATATTTGGCAAGAGATAATTTTTCCCAAAGGATTAGTTAAATTTATGGAAATGCTTTAGGTTTAAAATTGGAATTTGAAGTTAGAAAATTAGTAGACGGACACAAAACATTTCCCCCAGCAACCTGCAGTGCCTTTGTGGGGTGTCAACTGTCTGGTGGTGTTTCAAAACATTTTTTTAACATTCCAATCCCTTCTTTAACCCCCTTAAATGTTCACTCCAATTCACATAAGTCCTCCCTTAAGGCAGTGCAAACACTTCCTGCCCAACAATGTAGGAAGCGTTCACACGGGCTTTTATAGCGACAAAAAATTGTACCTGATCAAACCCAGAAACTCACCGTCTAAAACCTGATCGGTGTAGTCACTGAAGTACAACGAAAGGTTGTCACCCGCCAATTGACTTAATAAGTGCTGCAGGCACAGTGCGTCGAGAAAATGATCCTCAGCGTACAAAGAAACCTGCAAACAATACAGGGAGAAAAGCAAAATATTCATATTAAATATCAGTTCTACAGTGTTCACTGAATGCCCCCGTGATATTTCGTCAACAGTGTGATGCTTTATTTAGTAAAAATCCCCGGCAGCTCAGCTGGCGGTTAATAATTTCGTAAATTTTAATTCCTCAACCAATACAGTGGTTTTGCTTTAACTCGCGCCGTGATTGGTTGGAAAAAAGTCGCTCCAATGAGAGGCAAAACCAAAATATTTTGCGACTCGCACACGTGTATTTTCCCGCACTTCGCGCCGCCTAACATATAACTTGGTTAATTGTTTAGATTGTGCCTGTTCTGATTTGCTAGTTTGGTTGGTTTTGGTTTTACGCGCCAATTACTCTTGAATGTCTTTGTTCTCACTGACCATTTTTGAAGAGCGCTGACTCGCAAGCACTCCAAACATTTCATCCTTCCACTTAATTATAATAATATTATTATATAATAATATTATTAATATAATAATAATAATAATAATAATAATAATGATAATATTTATATTAAGAAAGGAGACTAATTAATAAAAAAGGGATAAATTAAGGTGTTTGACCTGAGAATTTAAAGACGGCTACTCCCAGAGGATGTGTATGGCTTCTTTGATTTTCAATTGGAAGCCACTGGAAGCAGAGTCGAGAAGTTTAAAACAATCTTCGGAACAAAGGGAACGACAAACAAACATCTGAGAAATTCTGAAAATTGTCGTTCGCTTTGTTCCGAAGATTGTTTTAAACTTCTCGACTCTGCTTCCAGTAGCTTCCAATTGAAAATCAAAGAAGCCATGCACATCCTCTGGGAGCAGCCGTCTTTAAATTCTCAGGTCTAACACCTTAATTTATCCCTTTCTTATTAATTAGTCTCCTTTCTTAATATAAATAGTTTCGTTACCCTTAATTATTCTTGTTAATATCTCATCTTGTTAACTATTTATTGCTCATTTTAATTTTGTTCCGTACAGTACAACTGACGATGGATGAACTTTAAAAACATCGTGTGGTTTATCGAAGCCATATCTTACTTTGTGCTGCTACGAAGCCTTAATAATAATAATAATAATAATAATAATAATAATAATAATAATAATAATAATAATAATAATAATAATAATAATAATAATAATAATAATAATAATAATAATAATAAACTCAAGAAACGTTTTCTTGCTCGTCACTTGACTGGACTTCGAACAATTGCTGAACTTCTACACTAAAGCGCAGGCATGAAAGACCTAATGCCCGGGGCGACAAAAATGAAAGACTCAGTAAAATACAACGGCCCAAATGAGGCTACTATCTGTAACGATTTGGCCAGGATTATATACACTAAGGTGGCACGATAAAGATGAGTTTCATCCTTCTGGGGTTTGATTGACCTATGTGAAGGTATAGGGGTGCTGCTG
>JAEMWC010000106.1:517500-567500 GCA_016490735.1 Pachyseris speciosa | reverse complement strand
GAACATCTCGGAGATTTCCGTTCCGTCAAATTGTCAACAATCATCTCAAACTGCGTTTTAGCTCTTGCCAATCTACCTTTAAAAGGCAACACAAAATAACTTGCACGTATTTTTGTGAAATGATCCCGCTGGTTCCACGGAAGCATATAAAGGACGGCATACATGACGAAAATACCACAGGAACAAACAACTGTTTGTTGATAAGAAGCGAGTAAACATTTTGATACATTCTGATTCATGTCTTTGCTGCGCATATCATGCAGCAACAAGTTTATACCTTTCCCCATGCTAAATCAGAATCAGTATTAATGATGGAAAGATGGAGAGAAAGTGGCAAACGAACGGCGGCTAACAGCAATTGAAAACTCAACTTGTGCCTCGTCAACATCTGTGGGTGCCATTATGCACCAGTCATTTGAATACCCCGCCACCTCCCATTCGGGCTTGAGCGTAGCATTCACTTTTTATGCAAGTGAAAGTGAGTGAAGTCCCTGGTCCCCAGGGACAAAAGTGAGTGATGCATTCCCCCGTCCCACTGTTCCACACCAGGAGTCCATCACCAGGAGCGTACAACTGCCCTACATTACTGTCACGGCGTTTTCACAGACCAATTTATTTTTAGATTGAATTTCCCGCCAAAATCAGACTCCCGCAGGAGTCCAATGACCAATCACAAGTCGCTGCACGTGCCCCAAGTACCTACACCTACAGAGACTTTGTTTTTGCTCATTAAAACTATTGTTTTGTGGCGCTCTTGCTGCCGTCGCCGTCCTTGTTGTCCTTTTTCGCGGGAAAAGATAGTCTAAAAATAGATCGGTCTGTAAAAATGCCGTGACATAGGCTTAGTTGGGAGTTGTGCGCTCCTAGTAATGGCCTCCTGTCCACACACATAATGGTACTCCCTTTGTTAAACAACTTATTATCACCAAGTGTAACACGGTTTAAAAAAACATTGTTGCCAGCCATGAAATAAACACATTGATTTTTGAGAGGCCCCTCAATGCGCAATGAATAAGTCAAATATCGTTATTGTAAAACTAATTTCATTGATACTTCTGGATAAATTGACAACGAAACACAACAGACAACTACACCTTTTGCTGGTCATTACCAGGAAATAATAAAATACTATGGGTTGAAAGCACATGCATACCGGAACAATTCTTTCAATTTTCATTCGACAACAATGAAAGTACATATGACACGAAGAGTTTTTCCCCAATTTTAATAGTTCAACACGTATGAAAATCGAATTGAACGTGTAGAACTCTTTGAAATTCCTGAAAAGGCTTTTTTCACGTTCAAAATACGCGCTATTGTGCCTCGCGCGGCCAAAACATCACGTGACACATGTCTGTGACGTAACACCGTGAACCCTCATCCACAGTCAACTTGGCGGGCAAAGAGAAAAAGAGCGTCCAATACATGACCAGTTGCACTAGTAGTCAAACGTTGCTGAATAATTTGTATCGCTCGACATTTTCATGCAACCAAAAAACTGAACGGAGCGGCAGCATGACATCTTCGCAACACCTTACACCCAGTGTGATGTCACACCATGTGCGTGAATGCAGTACGTTAGATCCCAGTCTCCAAGACACTTTGGAGGCTAAATAGCGCGTAATTTAACGCTTAAAAATGGCTTTTTCGAAGATTCGAGCAGTTGTTAAGCTTCAAGTCGTTTTCCAACATGTTCAACAATTGTAAGCGGAACTTCCAGGCTTTCTGGGGGAGTTAGCTCTAAGCTCCACTCACAGTGTTCTGACAGGGACGACAACTGCTTTTGAAGTTATGGCTCAGGCTGTTTATTCCATGCTCAGCTTTTAGTTTCTCAGGCTCAGCTCAAAAGGAGATAAACTACAACAGCTCTGCTTGACTTACAGCTTTTAAGTCATGTTTGATGTTTTGCTTCTCAGCCGAGTTCCAACAGGAACAACTCTAGACTTCTTCTAACCCTGTCAAATTTCTCGCTCTCGTTTCTTAGAACACGCTTGTCCTTTTATAGAGGGCCCCCTATACTTTTTTCGTGAAACGTGATTGAGCCTATTTTTTCCTCGTGAAACGTGATTTAAGTTTTTATTTATTCGTGATTCGTGATTGACCGTGTCAAGACCATTTTCACGTGAGCGTGAAAGCGGTTTTTGAATTAAGGGTGACACGTTAACGAAGACTTTAATTAAACGTGATTCGTGAACGATCATGTTTTGCGTGAATTAATTTAAAGTTATTGATCTCCGATGGAATTAAGATTCTACATTTTTGTCTCGTATTTCGTATTTGTGAGACTTCTGTTTCTCCTGTGACGTCAATGACACTCCATCCATCAATGAACTCTACGACCTCTCTAAGTCCGCTCTCACCTGCTACCATCTCTACACGAAGGAAAAGTGTTGAAGTGTTTCACAAACAAGGCGAGTTAAGATTGTTTTCTATTTGAAAAGCTGAGATTACTTCGTTACCTCGTTTTGCTGCTTGAAATTCTGCGGAAGAAAGCCGCAGAGATTTCATATGAGTTGGTTGGTACAGGCACCGTGCAGGGGGAGGGGCTTTGGGAGGGGGGGGGGGGTCTTAGCAGCCCACTTTTCAACAGTAAAAAGCAAGTAATACTAACAAAAATCGAAGTTAGTTTTCTATTTAACGTTTTACCGAAAACTGGTTATTCTTGTTTTGAAACACCTCTTTTTTGTTGCTGAAAGTATGTAAGTTTCGACCGACCACACCACCGACAATGACGTAAATAATTGTTTTGTACTATATTATATCATAAGGTGAATAGTTCGCGCGTTGTGATTGGTTCTTAGCTATGACCTATTAGAGGACAGATGCACAGATTACGTCATCACGACCCACTTTTTTCCAGAAATGTGAAAATAAACAAGTTTTTCGCTTGCATTTTGTTTCCTTATTATATAAAACAAATAGATTCCATGTTGACGTGCTTCTGTTCAGTAATAGATCACAGATGACGTCATCTGTGATCTATTACTGAACAGACGCACGGCAACATGGAATCTATTTGTATACTATACTATACTATGCTATACTATGCTATGCTATACTATACTACTATACTATACCATTTATTCCCGTCAACAATTTCGATTTTCACGCGCAAACGATGGAATTGCTCCGTGGTGAATAGCACTTGTTAGTATATACCACATAAGTGAATAGTGCTTTTCACGCGTTCTGATTGGTTAACTCGGAGGTGATTAGCAAGTACTATTCACCTCCGAGCAACCGGCGCGCGAAATTTTCAATTTCCGACCGCTTGTCAGTATATTGTTACACATAAAGTAATGTTTTGGTCTCCTAATTATTCAGCTTGTGTAGTATATACTAAAACAATTATTCACCTCAGTGTCGGTGAAAGTGGTGGATATTTATCTAGCCGCTTCGCGGCTCGGTAAATATCCACTACTATTCACCTCCACTTCGGTGAATAATTGTTAACTATCCCGAGTTTAAGTAGCCAATCTTTTCGCGCGGAAAACGCTATCCACTGTTTTAGTATACACTGAAAGATTGTATTAGATTGTTGGCAACAGAAAAGACTCTGTGACAGCCCCACGCTATTCTTGATGCTATGAATTTTTTAATCCTTGGTACTGTACTAAGTCGTCAATCACCTAGTATCAGCCGAGTGGTTCACAACCCTCAAGGTCGAGCACAGGTTCTGTAGCATGAAGCCTTAGCATCATTAGGGGTACTGCCCATACCCTAGCATTTGTTTGGAAAATCGTCTGCAAAGAGCCATTAATAGTCCTCTCGGACTTAGCGACATTGAGATTACAAGTACAACGAACTACCTTTGGAGTCTAAACAGCCTAAACTGGTTACTCGATGGGAAACATTAATCCGTGAATTTGTTTTTCAATTTAACGTGAAACGCGAATTACTCAATTTTTGCGTGAACGTGAAGGAATTTCGGGAATTATCCGTGACGCAAGAAATGTCCCAATATTTTTACGTGAATGCATTTTGCAGAGGGGTATAGGGGACCCTCTTTATACCTTCGAAAGTGACAAATGTCAAACCGTCAACTTTCACTCAGAATTTGACATGCGCGAGCGCAAAACATGGCACAAGATGAGGGTCACGAATACAAACGTTCATGTACGAAAACGACTTAAAGCAGAGTTTCTTAGGCCCCGTTTATATGGAGAAAAGTTGTCCCGGGTAGAAGGGTCACCCGCCTACCCGAGCTACCCTGGGCGAGCCAACTTTTCCTACATTTCCTTACAAAACTTGGCGAACCGTTTACACGAGAAACAAAAAGTTGGCTCGGCTAGAAGGCTGACCCTCCTAGCCGGGTCACCCTCTTTCGATGGTAGGGTCACCCTCTTAGCCGAGCCAACTTTTCTCCATATAAACACTTTGGCTCGCCTAGCCGAGCCAACTTTTCTCCATATAAACACTTTGGCTCGCCTAGCCGGGTCAACTCGGGTCAAGGTGAGATAATCAGAGCATGCTCGAGTGCTGCTGGCTCGGGCAAAAGGGTCAATTTTTTCTCATATAAACGCTCGCTAAAGTTGACTCGGCTGGGAGGGTGACCCTCTTACCCGGGACAACTTTTCTCCATATAAACGGGGCCTTTTTGACCTCCAAGTCTAGGGTTGAGCCAAACCGAGAACTACAATATAGAAATTACAAAGATTATGACTCTATGTTTAGCTGAACTTAACAAGCTTGCAAATAGCAGAAAACTCGGTTTACAAGTTATGACGCAGTTTTAAGGAATACACTAGATCTAAATTATTTTTGATCATAACAAACTACTTACGGCACGGCTCGTGTATCAAAATCTAGCGGTTGGGGCGTTGTAGCCGTGTACTGAAACCTTAACGAATTCTTAGCTACCTCTTAGATTGTGGTTTTGATAAGAAACAGTACTCTTCATGAACAGCTAAATTATACTAGAATTAACTATACGTTTTAACAGAGCAACGCGCCTACATTCTAGAACAAATACAATTACGTTATTAAAGAAATCAACTAAAGTATAAACGCAAATTTGGAACCTAGCACGCGTGAGTTATTGTTCGGCTGCTGCGCTTTCGCTTTTCGCAACAGTTATTGACAGGAAACAAGTTAATTACTTTATTTTGAACGCAATTCCTAGTCTCACATAATTTGTTCGTTCCACATTACTCTCGTTCGATAACCTAACGCATACAGAAAAGTCAAGGTTTCTTACCATAAAGCATTCCGGTGTACATAACCATGCCCAATGTGGTTTCTCATAAACAAGAGCTCACGCAAGGTCAGAAAAGGAACATAGGATAAAGGCTATCGCAAGTTTAAAAGAGAACGTGATACGTGTACAGGCCGAATTATGGCAACAAACATGTTAATAATGGATGTTATTGAATAAGATCCAGTTTATGTCCAAACACGTGAGCGTGTGAAGGGAAACCACAATCGACAATGTTTCCTTACACATAAAGCTACTACCTTATCTATTTCGCATTGGTGCACGCGCTATGACCGTAGCTAAGCATGTGATAATTGAGCAACTGATATCTTCTTATCAGCAGAGGTAATTACTCTCATCTACCAGTAGTGGTTTGTTGACCTCGATAATTAATTTTTCGGTGGCAAATTTAAATTCGATTTTCTTTTAATTCTTCGATGACGCACTTTTAGTGTTTCTTTCATAACTTCAGTTCTTACATCTTAAATGCATTTTTCGCTATTTTATTTCTTTTACACAATTGAAAACAAGCAAAAAAAAAAAAAAAACTTTCGTGTCATAGGCACTTTAATAAAGCTTAAATCAAGCGCAACCACGCCGGAACGATTCTTTCAATATTCTCATTCGACAACAATGAGTCAAGTGCATACATTATCATGGAAATTATGCCTACCTTTGTCGATCAAACTCTTTATATCTTCGGCTATAGCAGCCTTCTATGTTTATCATGGCGATAACAATTATCCGAACTGGAATCTACGAAAGCGACGGTAATGTATGCAAAATTACTATAAAGCGCGAAAATGAAAACCTCTGACCAAGGAGTGACTGCCCCTCTTATTCCCTCGGTAGGGGATGCAAAGACCATGACTTCCAGCGAATTGCCCGCCTACCGGGGAACCAAAATGGAGTGTATCTGAAGTGAAAGTCCCCGCAATCCCCCGCTAAGGTCCGAATTCGAAGGGGCGGGGCGGGGGGGGGGGGGGGGGGGGTTTCAAATGACTGGTGCATCACATCCTAGCATATGAATCTGTTGACAAGATGCCACTGAAATGATTCAACGCTCCAGTTTTGTATAAAGATGCAATGTACTATTAGGTAAAACAGTGAATACCGTAAAAAGTGCAAACGCCAAGAAGGAAGAGCGACAAAAACAGTCTCTAAGCTATAGCGGTGCGGTACTGTGGAATAGCTTACCTTCTGATGTACGGCAAGCAGAGTCCCTAGACGCTTTTCTGTATAAACTTAGCAATTGTACTCATTTCTCGGACACGGCATTCATGTAAAGCAGTTTATTTTTAGTAATTAATTCCTAGACAAAGTTGTAATTAGGCATAGGATTTTGTAATTTTTACTGATGAATTTTACCGTGTTAAAATAAAGTTATCAATCAATCAATCTACACTAAGTAGCGTTTAGCGTGTTTGCTAATGAAATTTCCAAGCCCAACATGACGATCCTTCATTTGAGAGACCTTTCGTGACAGTTATTATCAACGTAATCATCGCCAATATTTTGTCACATTTCTATTTTTACCCTCATAAATTTCACGAAAAATAACTTGTGAACCCATCTACCATTCACTTCCAAAAACTATGAGTCACACAAAGAAAATTCTGAGTCAGCCGTTACACGACCTTCGAAGGCGTCAACAGCAAATTCAATCGTTTGTTCTGATAATTGCGCCGCTAAATGGCCTTTCAGCTGAGCCGCGTCAATCTTTTCACTTTGCTGCTTTACCTTTCAAGCTGTGGAGTCATCATTGGAAAAAATACTAAACAACCCCAAACAACAAAGCCCTCCAAACATGGTGAGATCTACCGCGCTAAAAGCGAGATCGACTCGCTGATTTACAAGTTAACCCTGGATTTGAACACCTTCAATGAAAAGAAAAATCTCGCCGCGGTCATGCAGAAAGACGCTGATAAACTGGCTCGGATCGCTGAGGAAGAAATTGCTTTATTGAGACCAGTCCAACATCTTTTGGAGAAGCTTGCAAAGGGAAACAACTCGAGAGGAAATGACAGCTGTTTGGCAAAACCAGGAGGAAAAATGCAAGTGCGAATAGAGGCGACAGGATCCTCTCTGCCTAAACATTACACTGTAACTGTACCAGGTATGGATTGTTCTGACAGTTTCTAGCGGTAGATCAGTTAGGGAGAATTTTTTCGCTTCTTGGCCGTCAAAACCTGCAAAACATGTTGGGGGAACGTAACGTTTTAAAGAAAAAAGTTGTGGATATTGAATACTGCAGGAAAATAGTCATAACCTTTCGAATACAAATTTTTCCGAAAAAAAAAAAAAAATTACACACTACCGTAAACTTGACGAAACTGAAACAAGCAACATACCAGTTCAACCTCCAAGGGCTGAAGTCGAAATTCTCACGTTACAAATTTCTGTTACACTGAGCATTAGTAAATGGTTTTAACCATTTACTTATAATTTCTGTGAAATCAAGATATTTTAATATTTCTTAAAAGATATATTTCTTCAAGGAGTCGTTCTAATTTTAAAGCTAGTGGATCAAATGCGAGATTTCGAATTGAAGCTACAGAGCTACAGCTCTGTTGCTGAATTTTTCTTGAAAATGGCATTATAGGCCCAAGGGCTTCTAGCCTCCCACGCAGTCGTTTTTAGGGCTCTGATTCCTCCTCCTGGGAGGAGATGAAATACGAGTCCCCTAAAAACGACTGCGTGTGAGGCTAAAGGCCTTCTGACTGACACGTATCCTTTTTTCTCAGTAAACCACCGAGAACTAATCGATCGTGGATTGACACGTGACAATGGTGACAACTTACAAGTCTATTACCATGACAACGGACAGCATCCTATTCAAATCGACCGCATCGTAAAAGGCCTGGGAACAAGCTCTGCCATTGTACAGTTTAGACTGCAGGCTCCCATATCAGCCAACACTGTTGATGATTCCTCTTATTCCTTGGTGCTTGGCGCTGCGGTCAGCGGGAGTGCCATGGATAACCCTGACAAAGTGTACGTCTTCTATGACGATTTCTCAAGTTCAACACTGAAGAAGGAATGGGTGAAGCAATGGGGAAAGTGGAGCGTCCAAAACGGGCGATTGCTGGGAAGCACAATGCAAACTAAAAATCTAAATAGTGATAACGTCGAGATTAGTCTTTATCTTAAGTCAGGATTTCAATGGAAGGATGTTGAGGTCGAGCTTGACTTGATGGAAACTGGGAAACGAGAAAGTTCGTCTGGACCATTTTTACGGGTCAGCAATGTGAATCCCAGCAAAACAACAGGATGGTGGTTTCAGTATTACCCACCAAGGGGCAAAGACGTTGGTATGAGACCTCAAGCTAACAACAAAGATGGCGGCTGGCAATACCGAGGGAAGTTACCAACAGTCTTCAAATTAAACGAATGGTTTCAATTCAAGTATCGAGTAATTGGTGATAGATTTTGGCAATGGGCGAACGGAAAACTGGTGTTTGACAATGTGCAAGTAAGCAAGGGATGGCAAATACCTGCAGGAACCTTAGGGCTGGGCTGTCACAGGTCTCCGCACAACTGTAAAACACTTTATGACAACATCAAGGTGACACTCCTTGTTCCCACAGCTCCTAACATCACTCTGGGAGTTTTCCAGCCAGTTGGTCCCACACAAAGTGTCCTCCTGGGTGAAAAGAAGCTTCCAGCAGACTCTTGCAAGCAGATCCATGATGCAAGTCTCGTCAACAACAAACCGCGCGCCAAGAATGGCGTGTACTGGATCAAGACAGACCTACAAGGAAGCGACGCAGTGCAGACTTACTGCGACATGAAAAATGGAGGTTGGACACTCGTGGGCAAAATCAGCGGAAAAGTGGGCAACATTTACAACACATGGCTGGTGTCTAACCACAACACTGCAGCGCTGAAGACACCAAAGATCACAAAACAGAAACAGTTTGGCTGTATTGACGCGCGCAGTTTGGCAGTAGAGGAAGCATCCACAGTTCTGTTGTCCAGCGGTGAGAGGGCAGATGGCTTGGGAAGTAAGTGGGTGATGTGGCGGTTGCCTGGTGACAGAGAAAAAGCCTCGTTTTGGAAACATTCTGTTGGAAGGTCAGCAGTGCAGGCCGCTGTCCAAACACCTGTTATGGTGTATGCTTGGAATGGAAACAAAAAGGTAAAGACACAAATTCATGTTATTTCGCAGTTTATTTTCGCTCAGGTTTTTCTGCTTCATAACTCTTGATGTGTATTATTCTCTTCTCATAGTTCCTTTTTTGAATTTTCCCTTGAATAACAATAAGGTTTGCAGCTGGTTTGGCCATATCAGTGCTTATTTCCACACGGAACAAAAGAAGCAAACAATACAGAGACTTTTTTAAAATTCTCTCCTTTGAGCAAAAGTCGGTTTTTGTGTGCCATATATAACTACTAAACAAGGGAGCCACCAAGATCAAATATGCCACAACGAGACTAAACGTTAAAATTTGGGGGTGGCGCTGATCATAACACATTGCGAGAAAAGCTGCTACATGCGTGAAATAGGGTGATCGAGAAGGATTCTTGAACTCCAAAATAACTGTCGAAGCTGATAAATGTACCTTCCATGTTCATCTCAGGTATATCATTAGGTATTATCATTGTTTCTCCTTATAGAGGGATTTCTTTGACACATGTATCTTGTGTTTTTTACATAGATCTGCTACCAGAATAAGTTCGGGATTATGCCTTATGCTGCGCATGGTGGATCATATCCTTGCGCCTCTTTCAACGCCGCAGGTAACACCCGGCGAAACGACTACTGCATGTCTGTGGGGGTCATGACTAAAGGTTCCACTGCGCGTGGCTGGTCTCAGAATGCCAATGGTTATGACAGTCCAAGCAGCGATTCTGATTGGCCGAACAGGTCATACAATCACCAAACCCCTCACTTGACGGTCTGGCTCAAGTAATCCTACACTAACAGCACGTTTGTTTGGTTTTGCTGTGCTTTGCGGGTTTCTAGTAAACTGGTGAAGGTGTCAAGTCATTTAAAACGGCAACAGACATTGTAGTTTTTCAGATTTCTTTGTACGGGTGCACATAGAACATTTTAATAGGTGTTTTTGATTCAAATAACCGAAAGCCAAGTAGCATATTTTTAAAAGGGAACATTTAGAAACAATGCTTCTGATAACGGTATAATGGAGGGATAAAACAATCATCATCCTTTCTGGTCAGCACAAATCAATAGAATTATCTGATTTTACAAAAAAAAAATTGAGAGCTCGGGAAAACTGATTGAAGGAAGCAACTTCTGGTAAAGAAGAAAAGATCAAAGATTGAACAGGTTACTAATTTTTGGTTTGATCCCTTGCGCCACGCCATAAAAAGAGAATATTATAGCTTTAATGCTGTGCTAAGCTGTTAAAAAATGAAGAAAAACGAAAAAATACAATAAAAATGGTGTTCGGTAAAATTTGTGAAGAGTCCTTTATTTTCTAGAATACAGAATCATGTGCCAGGTCCCTAAAATCATGGCTAGTATTGGTTTTTCTTGTAAATTTTTCATCATGCAATACATTAAAGCCAGAAAGAAAAACTGAATTTTCATTAATGACCGTAATACAATAGATGCAAGGCAACAAGTTGAGATGTGGCAGCCTCCAGGCACGTACATTAATAGGCATCCTTTCAACACCTCAGGTGTACACTTTCAGGTGTTCTCTTTCAAGGTGAATACCATTATCATAGGGTGGACACGATCTGGTTGACTGATTCCAGCCAAATAATACCTGGCGAAGGGCTAATGCTCGAAACATCAGCTTTTTTGAGCCCCTATATGGTGGTCAATTTACATTATCAACTCCATTGATAAACCGAATTTGTGCAGCACCACAGTTTTTTTTTTAGAAACTAATGCCCCCAAATAAAACCGGTCTGTCTGTCTGTCTGTCTGTCTGTCTGTCTGTAACTCAACTCTTTAGAAGCAGGAAATCTCTCTTAAGTGGACAGACAGAGTTTGCCCTCAAGATTCTACCTTGGGGTGCATTCAGTGGTCGTAACCAGCAGTAGAACTGCTGCCTGGTTGGCTCAGTTGGTAGCTGCACCAGACTGCTGAGCAGAAGGTTGTGTATTCAAATTCCAGACCATACCCCAAACCAGGGTCTTAATATAATTCATACCATCATGCTGGCAGTGTGACCTCTGCTCAACATGTAAGGTCTCAGTCCAGATGATCACATCACTGGGCATCATTGGGCATCAATGGGAAATGTTAGGGAATGTAGATCTCCAGTACTGAGGCCTGTCCTATTTCACATCTCAGGGCTGGGAGGCGACTGGGCAATGAGCTATCCCCAGAGCCTCTGTTGCTTGCAGAAACCTCTTGAGAGGACCTTATGGAATCCCTTGGTGCAAATATTAAATGGTGATGATGGAGAGGACAGCAAGGGTGCATAAAGAAATACCGTATGTACAGTGACTCCTGAACATCCCTCATAAGTGGTCTTATGAGTGACGTTGTAGCAAAAGTCTGCAGATATGTTATTCCGACAAGAAATCGAGTTAATATAATTCCATTTATTCTTATGCCAGAGTAAGCTCATTCAAGCATGAGCTTAGAGGGACATTGACAGATTGGCAGACTGACAGGTGATTCCCTGAAATGTCTTTATGTAGGACTGACACTTATTCAGGGAAACAAAACTCATCACGAGAGCAAAAAATTTGGGGAAATGAGTGTTTTTGTCAAAGCAAGAAAAGAACTATTTAATCAGATGATGCCTGCTTGCCTGTTTATGTTGTCTAGGTTTAGTTAGGTATCTATTATTTCTTGGGAGGGAACCTAAGTCCTACAAGCCCAATGGTTTTTATTAGGTTCCCTCACCAATTTTTTTTTCCTTTTTGTCCTATCTGGTTTTTTTTCTTGTTTACCATTGCAATTTCTGTGTATTAATCATTGTAATTTATTAATCATTCCAGTACATTCTGTGGCAAATAAATAAATAAAAATAAAATAAATATTAAGGAAAGGTTTCCAGTAAGAAACTATCAAATGTTCGTATGTTTTTCTTAATTTCTTAACAAAATCACAGAAATTTGATGAGTCATACAAGAACAAAGCAAGTAAATTACTGTGTTACATATGTAGATGTGAAAATTACCTAAAACCTATAGACACCAAAATTGGCCATGTTCTAAACAAGTAAGGGCCTGGGAATGAATCCAAATTTCATTGAAAATCAATGGAATTGAACTAAATCGATTCTCATATGAAAGAGTCATCTCAAAATAAGTACTTTCAGCAAGTTTGACTATGTTTGGTCGAAACATCGCCAGTTGATATGCATTTAGATCTTTAAAAAATCCCATACACGTCTCTACTTCGGAAAGTGTGTCTCTCCAAACCATACAAAGTCTCTAATTTTCACAATTTTCAAAAGCTTTTGTTTCAGCTCCGATTCAACTGAACAGCATCAAAGCTGGTATGGTGACCATTTTTGAGATGCTCTTTCATGCAGTGTCAACAATTTTTTTCCAATCAATAAATTTTAAGACTCATTCCCAGGCCCTCACTTGTTTAGAACATGGCCAATTAGAATGTTTCTATGTGTGCCTACCACTCTTGGAACCATGGGTTCAATTGCTTCCAGTATGAAGTCCTCAAGCCAATCACCAGTCTTGATTACAGCCATGTGACTTTGCACCATTTCATTAACTGTAGAATGGACAATCTGGCTTGCAGATTCCTTCACAACTTCATTAACAATATCAGATGATACATTCCATAAAGGATCTCCTCTGGCAAAAGAACTGTGTGACAAAGATAATCATACTGGTCAGTGATTATCTGGGAATAAAAAGAGATGACTCTGGCAACCAAAATAGCATTATTATGGACGCAAGTGGTTACCACATCAGAATTTTCAAACAATAATCATTCTGTCCATAACATTCGCATATGGTTTAAAAAATGCTTTATTACAAGGATAAAAAGGTTGAGAAGTAAAAATAACTGAACTTTTTTGACTAATGAAAAAAAATAATAAAGTCATGTTCAGGGTAAATGACTGTCAGTTAGGTGTTGATTTTATACTGATTCCAGATGGGAAATGTTTCACTACGTAATAATGAACTTGTTTGCTCACTCCCATTGCTGGATCATTAGATTGAGCCATGCAAAGTATTTGCCAGATAAAAGAATGGGACAGATTATGGCTTCTGATTTGCATGAAATAAGAGCAACCTTCCTCCTAGGGGGATTGTCCAACCTGACCCCAGTTGGATCATCTTGCGTCTTAATGATAGTGCATATTAGTTCGTCTCTTTGTTGGTAAAGGACTAACAGGAAAATCAGTGCAGAAGTAGAAAACTATCAGCCACACTGCACTGAAACCAGATAAGAATTCTACAAAAAAATCAGTCAACTAAGTTATCAGTGAGAGATAAAAATTGACTACAGTCTATCAAGTGAACAAAACCTGACGCAGATAACAATGACCTGTCTTTTGAAATGCCTGAAGAGTTCCTTAGAATAAATTTTCCTGACATTCTAGATCTGCAGGCCTTACTTAACACTGAATACAGAGAGTTGAGGAGTCATACCAACAGATGCAAGCCACCAGGTCAAAACCACCATACCTCAGATTTACTAAAGATGAATTAGTCTCCTTCGCAGCCATTATTAGGGTCGTCACGTAACGCTCCTCCCCACTAACAGCTGCTCACTTGAGCTCTGCATTCCTTTCCCTCTGTTACCAAGAACCAATAAAATGCAAGTAATTCTTGGCAGCTGCGCCAATCATATTTCTCGTTATTTTTGCTGCCAAAAACACAACAAGACGAGAACTAGGACCAGGTTTCTAGAAAATGGAAGCCTACTCCTTATTGGTCAGTTTGAGGGAAAGGAATGTAAAGCTCGAGTGAGCAGCCGTTAGTGGGGAGGAGCGTTGCGTGATGAGCGAAATAACGGCTGCGAAGGAGACTAAAGATGAATAGGACTGTAATCGCAAAACTGGTTTGATTTGCTGTGATTTCTTAAAGACAGATATTGATATCCCAGAATAATTTCCTTCAAAAAGAGAATTTGTTTTGCAAATCTTTCAATTCTATAGTCCCTATAAAATGCTACAATAGTGCTACAATAATGATATAATTACCTCAAGCCTCCTTGGGAATAAAACATCCCAATTGCAATTTCAAGTATGAAAGCAGTGACATCATGGTGAATAATATCTTGGGAAACTCTCTCACTAACTTTGTATCTCGGATCATGAACAGGCTGAAATTAGCAAACAAAACAATATGTTACTTGCCAAAACAAGTCCTGTTCTGAACTCATAAAAAGAGAAACAAAAAGAATTGAGACCAGAGAGAGAGAGAGAAACTTTATTTATACACAGTTAAGATTTAAAGCTGCAAGCTTGTGGGGCCGTGTGGGAGCAATGCTGGTTTTTGAGGAGAGGGGAAAACTGGAGTACCTGGATAAGCCTCTTGGAGCAGAGTAGACAACCAACAAACTCAGTCCACTTATGTCGCCGAGTCTGGGAATCGAACCGGGACACATTGGTGGAAGGTGAGCGCTCTCACCACTGTGCCAACCCTGCTCCCTACCTGCGCCAACCTGCGCCAACCCTTTCCCACAATATTAAGGGGATGCTTATTCAAACCAGAAAATAGCAGAAAGAGTAAGCATTACATGTACTTCAGGCAATGCAACAGAAAATGACAAAGAGAGGGTTTCAACGATATTACATGTATTTATAAATTAGTGACTGTGAATACATGAATATCATATATTCATGAACTACAGAAAAATTAATAGTACCAACCATTAATTTTCTTAGCTTGCAAAGAAATAGTTAGGGGTTGGTGGCAACCAGAAGCCCTGTGTAACCCTGTTATATTGATAACTTAAAATCATTCAGAGAACTGCTAGTGCAGCCCTGTGCATGGGAACTCATATCGCATGCAATTTGTGCCACATCCACTTGGTTTAAACTACTTTGTGTGTGTGCTTTTCTGCTATCTTAATTTTGTTACTTTTTCACTTTGTGGTTTTACTAAGTTTGCAGTTTAACCCAATTAAGTTACCGGTATTCAAAAAGACACTGAACAGGTTTCATACTCTTTTTTGGACAAAAAATTCAAGGACTTTTCAAGGACATTCCAGGGCACAATTCCAATTTTTAAGCACTCCATCCAGTAAAAAATGCCATAATAAAGGCATTAGAATGAGATACTAGATGATCAGTTTTTTAAGGGATAACTGCCAGATTTGTTCAAGTCTAAGTTTTTTCTAGTTCTTCTACTAAGTGGAAACTGTCTTGAAAACAACAAATTTCAAGGTTTTTCAAGGACCCAATGTACTTTTCACGGACTTTCAAGGCCTTGAATTTTGATTCTCAAATTCAAAGACTTTCAAGGACTTTCAAGGTGCATGCAAACCCTGACTGAAGTGTCTGCCATCCACGTGAGTTAGTACCAGAGAGTGTATGAGACACCCACAAATTCTGACACTGTTTGGCAGTACACCAGTGCTCCCAGTGTTCATACCGGGCTGCAGGCTTGTGGGATTCCAACAAAAAAGGGTAAAAAATGGCACATTGAAGAAGTAGTGAATGCACCCTTCAGGGTGTGCAAAGATGCTACAATCCAAGTACAATTTTATTTAAGTTGCAGGATGAGAGATTTTTCAATGGATAATCAAATACTCTAGCATTTTACTTGTAAGTTGATTCAAACATAAAAAGAATGTTAAAGTATCATTTTAAAGTCTCTAAACATTTGTTGATTCTGCATACATAGGATATCATATATTTATTTACTTATTAAAAATCAGTAGCACAAAATAGAAGAGTTACAATGAAAAGCCAAAACAAGGGGCTTATACAGCATAGGTCAACAGTGCAAGAATTACATACCGAGATGTGCTAAATAAAAGAGGTATGTACAACGTGAATACATAAATAACTAAACAAATAAATGGAATAAATATAAAACAAACCACCAAGGTATATTCAGTTGGTTGAGGTAGACAGGTGGAAAAGTGAATGAAGATTTGCAAGAGTTCCCATTTGACCATGCATGCTTTGACAAAGTGGAAGGGAGAGAAATCCCAAATTATCATTTTTTGAAGCCATTCATGGACTGCGACTAAGTTTGTTCCCTTTAAGTTCCACCAGGGCCCCAGATTTTTAGAAAAGGGACCCTGGCACTCCCCATGACAAAAATGCTGGTAAGAAAACTGTGCATCGTATCTTCAATTTGATGCAATAACAGTATCAGGCAACTACTTCTTGAGTTGACATGCCATATAAATTCACTACTGGCCCACATTCACGTACCAAGAACTTTTTACCAGAGAGTACATCAATCAAGACATCAGGAATGATTTCTTCTGTTAGAAAGCTACCAATCAGAGCTTCCACAAATCTTCTGGAATGTTTTTGATCACACATAAATCGCCAGAGTGCAAACTGTGGACCCTGACAGAAGATGATATAAAAAAGGACAATCATGAAGAGATCCCTGGATCATGCAATATGACTGTTTATACTACCTGTGATTGTGCCTCCATTTTGAAATAAACATTTTTTTCTACAATGTAAAATCAGGATAGAAAATGGTACATACAAATGATGCTCTGAAAAGTTGCCTTGACACAAATTGAATAAAATGTTAAAATGTTGTTCAACACCTTGGGAAAAGGTGATGCAAAAATTAAGGTGACACCGGTGAAGCTTTGAAAGATTCCAGCAAGTGGTACAACAATCCTCCATATTCAAGATGGGGCTTGAATTCAGTTTAAATACTTAATACCAGTAAACAAGTAGCCCTGGCACTTAACTTTATGTAATGTCTAATAAATGAGCAGGAGTCTTTTCGTCAAGTAAAAAAACACAAGGTGCACCCAAGTGTTTTAGGACTTGATAAAACACGAATTGCAAATTTATTGAACAGCTTAAAAATCTTTACTGTGCATCTATCCATTCTTACACTAAAATTTAGATTTTGGGTTATTTTGGCCTAGAAAATTAGAAATAAAATTTAGCCATGTCTTTCTCAGATATAACGACACTCATTAAACATTAATTTCTTTTCTATTTCCTTCATGAAGATAGTATTAAATCCAGAATGAGATATAAAGCCTACATTGTAACAAATCGCAATGGTTACTTTAAGCAAAGTATTATCCCCACAGATGTTTCTACCTCTCCCTGAAAGGAAATATAGCCAGACTCTTTGAAATTACACTTCCATGTACCTAGTTGTCTTAAAGCCAACTAATGCTTTTTTTCTAAAGTTCAACAAACGTTTTCATATGAATCACATGTTGGAACTTTCTTTTTCAAACTATGAAAAAAATCTACCTAAGTCAAATTGTGTCCACCTGCCAAGCCAAAGAAGAGACAATAAGCCAGGTCTATTTAGTTTGTGGTCTTCCCTCTGAAGCCTAGCAACTCATTGACCTAGCAAGCCACTTAAAGTGCCCATAACCCCCAAATATTTTTTTCGATAAAGGCAACCGGCAATCTTTGCACCTGTTCGAAACATACATTATTTTATTGTGCAGGCCTTTTTAAATCAAATCTTGACTTTTTATAGGCTGTAAAAGTTATGAAATCTAGCCATCACCTGTCCCACAACCGAGCTAGTAAGAGGCAATAGGTCTTTCCTGATTTGACGTCACAAACCGATTATTTGCATTGCAGTAAGTTTGGTAAACATCTATGTGAGAGGAAACAGCGTGTTAAACTTGACAATACTTATTCTCAGTGGAAAACTGTCAGGACTGGGGTCCCTCAGGGGAGCCTCTTAGGTCCTCTGTTGTTTAACATATACATGAACGATTTAAATTGTTTTATTGAAGGCACCTCATTACGATTATATGCTGATGACACAACTGCTTATGCCTCAGATACATCTCCTGTTGTTTTAGAATACATTATTAACTCAGATCTTCAAGTAGTGTGTACATGGCTCCAACATAATTATTTGCAAATCAATGCAACAAAGACCCAAGCGATGGCCATTGGCCAGTAAATTATAGATATAATATTAATTTACAAGATAATAATGTAGAGCTGACTCAGATAGCCTGAAGATTCTTGGTGTCACTTTAGATGAAAGAATAACATTTAAGCCTTATATACAAGAACAACTTAAGATTTAGGCATGTGGTAAGGCAGCTGCCCTGCGTAAGCTGCGTAAGTTTATACCACAAGACATTATGATTTGCCTTTACAAAGCATATGTACTACCTCACTTAGAGTATTGTAAGCCCACTCCTACTAGGAATAAGTAATGGATCAAAAACAAGTTAGAGGACACTAATTACTACATCCTAAGGACTATCCTAGGGTATTCAAGCTCAGTGTTTTATGATTTTCTCCTTAATTTAGCTAAATTACAAAACCTTGAGACACGGAGGTAATTCCAGTCACTAGTTATTTTATATAAATGTTTAAGAGGCCAGGGACCGGAATATCTTAGTAAGTTTTTTAACGTATTAAATGTGAATTACAATCTCAGGGGGTCTGGCACACGCCTTATGCTGCCATCTTTCAATTTAGAACACATGCATAAGTCATGGTCATATTTAACTACTAAGCTTTGGAATGGTTAACCTACTAGAGCTAGGGAGTGTCCGGACTTAGCCGCTTTCAGGCGCGCATTGCTTTCGTTTATGGTGAGGCTTTAACCTAAACTTTGCAGTGATTGTTACAGATCTGGGGTGGCTGGGCTGGACACATAGGTGTGCTATTCTATAGCATATCTATGAAATTTTTTTTTAATTCTTCGAATTTAATACACCTTCGCTTACTAATTAGATATTACACATAAATTAGATGCATATAAATTAGATAATATATAGCTTATCAATATCTTTATCGTTTGTCATTACTTCTTATTAGTTTACTATTAATTTTGTAATTAGTTTCACGTTCACGTTTAAACGAGCTTTCAGCTCCTAGGTGACACGTGGGTAAATAAAGTATTATTATTATTATTATTATTATTATTATTATTATTATTAAACGTGCATACATGTTTGTGACGTCAAATCAGGAATAGGCTCACACCTCTTCTGACTTGGTCATGTACTGCTCAAATGATGGTTAGTTTATCATAAGTTTTGAAGCCAATAAAAAAGTCCAAAACTGGAAATTAAGGCTAAATATTTTTTGGAATAGGTAGAAAGTTTTATATTAGTGCAAAAAATATTTTGGGGTTATGGGCACTTTAACTCAGAGCTGACAAATCAGAGGATCACAGGTACCTTTCTCACTTGCCAGCCTCTGGTATACTTTTGAAGTATCACAGCTGCTTGTGACCTTGACATCTGGTTTGGAGGCCTAACAAGAAAGTGATTTGACAAACTGAAAATTAGAGTCTACTCTATCAGTCTTAGATTAACACCAGTTCATTTCAGAATGGTGCCCATCTCGGAGCATACAGTTGAGAGAAAAAGGAATGAATCAGATGCAGCAGCCAAAAAAACAAACAAACAAACAAGAAACCAAACCAACTTTGTTTAATGAGGGTGACACTTAACAGAAATTCAACTGACAAACCTGTGGCCCACAAAATTCTAGATCAAATTGGAATCTGGAAATGCTGGCTTTTGAGGAGAAGGGAAAACCGGAGTACTTGCAGAAAAACCTCTCGGAGCAAGGACAAGAATCAATGACAAACTTCACCCACATGATGCCAAGTCTGGGAATCAAACCAGGGCCACATTGTGGGAGGCGAGTGCTCCTACCACTATGCCATTCCTGTTCAACTAATCTTCAGGCCCCAGTTGTTCAAAGAGCGGATAACTCTATCCAGCAGGTAAGTCGCTATCCAGCTGCGATAAAATGAATCAGTTGCAATACATTTTAACCACTGAATAGCGACTTATCCATTGGATAGAGTTATCCACTCTTTGAACAACTGGGGCCAGGTTTATAAATCCTTACCTTCCATGTCTCCCATCAGAATAACCATTGTTGGCAACACCATAATCTGGAAAAGGTGCCAGCCAAGGAGCATACCCAGGGTGCACTGGGATCATGGGGACTGGATACATCAGAGGGGGATGGGGTTGGGGCCCCACTGATGGTTTGGGATAGTAAGATGATACGGTTGGGTAGGGATAATTTCCTTGATGAGTGAAAAGAGCTGTGTGTTCTTTTCTTTCAACCTTCGGTTTGGCTCGTGGCTCCCTGGGGAAAAAAATAAACATAAATAAAGCTGAAAAGTGGCCTCTAAAGCCGCGGCTACATGAGCGATTTTTCGCTCACGCCGGTGATGCGATTTTTTCAATTTTGTTGCATCACCAGCGCGCAATGAAAATCGCAAGTGTAGCCACCCTTGAACTGGCAAGGCAACAGGTAAAAAGTCGCAAGAAAAAAATCGTGAGAAATTGAATGAGTTTAACTTTTTGCGATTCTTTTTCTGCGATTTTTTGAGCTGTCGCATCACCTGTGCGAGGGTGGCTACACGGGTGATTTTCATCGCGCGCCGGCGACACGACAATTTTACAAAAAATCGCATCACCATCACAAAGCAAAAATTAGCTCGTGTAGCCATTTCAAGTTTGTGGTTGCTTTCAAGACAATCTTTGTGTCCAGAAGTTTGCTTGTAATCCATACTAGTTACTGTATTATATTTTTAGCTGCACAGTAATTTTTTTCAGGTAATGATATGTCCTCATTTTTCAGAGTTTAAGTTTTATTAAGTTTCCCTGCACTTCATAATTGTTTGTTAACCAAAATCTCCCTAAACGGAATTATAACATATTAAAGACAAGTCATGAGGGATTCTTTTCTTGACCAGCCTTATAATACTGATCTGACGGGCTTATTATTTTGCTATGTTAAATATCTGTATTAGTAAAAAATATTGAATTGAAAAATTGAAACTGCAAAATATTGTAAAATGTTGTACTTATGTTTAATTGAAAAAAAAATTTAACTGCATGTAAAAAATATTGAATTGAAAAATTGAAACTGCAAAATGTTGTAAAATGTTGTACTTATGTTTAATTGAAAAAAAAAAAAAAACTGCATGTAAAAAAAAACATCAATCTGGAATCAACATGCACAAGTGACCAAATACTATTCTCTTGTTCAAAATATTGTTGTCTGTTATGGAAGTCATTCATATCCCCAGCTGTCTTATCCCAGGATGGAAAGAACAATTTGCTCATAAAAAAATCGCAAATGCAGAAATGAACATTGACTTTTCAGTCCCTTGTTAGTTCAAATGTACCTTCTATATCCACCAAACTGCTGTCCAACAGGCAGTGGGGGATAACGGCATGTTTTCCACGCTTTAAGTCTTGATCATAACTCGACTCTGCCGAAGCTGGACGATTCTCAAGTTTGGGTAGATGCTGTGGGCTTTGGGGTTTCCGTGACAATGCAAACTTCTCCCCTCTGTAAGATTCTGCTGACCATCTTCGATATGTGTTTGAAACTGGGAAAGACTTGCCTAGTCTGGACCAGTCTCTGCTCTCTTCTCTTTCTCTCAGCCTAATACAGAGTTTATCATTGTTACAACAAAATGATAACTTGTTCTCAATATCCCTTTTTATCAAAACAGCAATCAGTCCTGTTTTCTTATTTTTCCAGTACACTTATAAACAATTTCACAAGTGAATGACAAATAAAGACTGTCTGTATGTTAGGGAACACTGAATGCATGTATTTTTCATTGTTGCAATATAACAGACTGTCTGATTGGATGAACATCCAACCAGTTAAAACCTTAGACAAAAATTCCCCAGTTTGCCATGAAACAGGTCAAGGTGGATTTCATTGGGAGGGGAGGTGGGTCCATATTTTTTTTATGGTGATGGCTGGGTAAATAATTAGGGGTTCGCACAAAGTAAGGTTTCAGATATCCAGAAACTGGCATGTCTACTATCTGTTTGTGGGGGAAGTAAGGCTTGGTTGCAAGAAACATTTCAATGCTAAAATTACACAAAAATTGCTTCATGTTATTCAATGGCCATTTGCATTTGTCAAGTAAGACAAGCAACAGAGAAGCTATTTCGTTGACTTCACCGTATTTACACCAAAACTTCCTTGGTCATATAAAAAGGTTTATGTGAACATTATTTCTGACCAATATGAAGCAAGAAATTCTCCACGAACTCACCTCTCGAGAACGTTTTTCCGTGGATTATATGTAGACATCAGTTTTTTACTTTTCACTACATTGTCGTCTTGGAGACAGCATCTTCACATTCAAAGTGGTAAAAATAATTTCCTTTCGATAACACGATGGAATTTGGATCTAGGTTGAACACTTCGCACTATAATATATCTTTTTCTGTAAAACATTTCAAAAAAATGGGGAAGAATCAAGAAAATTTTGCTGTGGTGCTCTCAGCAGTTTTAGCCCGTCAAATCCGCCATCTTGAGAATTTACCCCGCCCCAGACCACTCTCTGGGAGGAGCGATGCCTTCCTGTCGATCAACGGAACGGAAAATCATGGCAGTGGTGAACGCCACTTTAGCAGTAGCAGTGGCAGTAGTAGCAAAAATCCTATGACCTCTGTGATACGTGATACTGGTGCAACACTGGTGAAGTGCTCTACCAATAATTTTTGGGAGCTGGTATTTTTTTTTTCTGGGGGGGAGGGGTCGTGCTAAACTCGTAAATATACGAAAGTCACATATGATGACTGTATGCCGTAGCAGCTGGCGTGAATAGGTGGTTTGCACGTTACATCATCGCCGCCATGCTGGTGGACATAAACAATACATCTCTCATTAGCTCCTTTTGTTCGTCCACCAGCATTTCTTCGTTTCACCATTGTTACCTGTGTCTCTAGAGATTAGCTGCAAATCACCTATTGATAAAGTTTGTGTGCGTGTGCGTGTGTACGTTTGTGCGTGTGGTGTATGCGAGCGTGGATGTGCGTACTTTGCTAGGTAAGCAATACTGTTATCTGTACTGTTTGTATAATGACAATTAAAAAAAGGTCACAGATATTTTATTCATATAATTCGGAGAGCATAACGAATCGACCCCTAAGCGGCTAGTAACTCACAGCTTCGCCAGTGGCGATCGGGTAATAAAATACCGCCAGAACCCAAGCTAAACTGTTGCACGCTATAAATGGCGCCGAGTTTTGAAAGACATTAGAAATTTTTCTCCCTAGCAACTACTGAAGGCGAGACAAACATCGGGACTTGGCGATGAAAATAACTAACACTATAACTGTCCAGTGAAAAACGCAACATGGACTGTGTACAACTGAACACAACTTTCAGAAATTAAAAATACTTTATTTTCCACTTTCATGACAGCCGAATCCCTATTTCAACATAAAAATTTGAATTCCATGGTATCAAAGAGTGCGTTTGCTCATTGAAACCTTAAGCTTTCCCCCATCTCCCGTCTAACATTTAATTTGCAACAAAAGTCAAATCTGAGTGCCCCCATAACAAAACAAACTGCCCACTTGAGACCTTCTGGGAAAGTCTTTAAGGAGAAGGGTCATTTTTTAAAACAAAGTAAATGTATCGGCAGCCGGGACAAAGAGCCTGGTCTTTCTATAACGTACCATTAACAGACATTCAGCAAGAGTAGTGGTCAATACAAGAAGATTGAATCCTAAGCGTTCATCTTAACAGGAATGACAGCACTATGCCATAAAAACTTTGCTGGCGTTTATCAAGAGTTGAAGACTATTTAAAGCAAAAAGACAAATTCCTTTACCCATGAATAAAACCTCTTTTTTCTGTAATACCAAGAGAAGACCTTCAACCATAGTTTTTAGCGATTTTTTTTTCAGGGCACACCTGCAGAACACATGGCTTAAAAAGATGCAATTCATCTCTATCCCCGCACTCTGCAGCCAGACGACTCTGGTATAGCAGCTTTTAACAAACCTTGGGCATTTTAAAGTTTGCCGCCACTGTCTTGTGCAAATGAAAAATTTCAACTTTTCAAAGTTTAAGTTTTCATTTATATGATTTAATAACAATATCTAGCAACAGATTTGGTTCATTTAACAAGAGTTCTACGTTCGGAGAAAGAACGTTTTAAGAATTTGGGCCCCGACTTTTTGTAAAACGATTAGGTGATTAGACTTTGCATAGTTGGACTATGGTATCCGACAAAAATAATAATAGTTTTTGTAATGATATCAACTACCCATGCTTGTTCTTATCACAACAAGCATTTAATCACGAATAAATAATTTTCAAAGAATTTTCAACCAATATGGAGAAAACTGAGAAACCCACTAAAACGAGGAAAATGGTCGAAAGTAACCGCCAATCTACAATAAAATTACCTTTGCAAATAAAATAAGCTAATTGAAATAAATATATGACTAACAATTTCAACTACACGTGCAAACTATTGTATAAAGTTAAAAATAATGATAATAATAGTAATAATAATAATAATTACGTATATATGGTTCTAATTTTTTGAATGTAATCTTCCTTGTACGAAAATATCTCATTGATTCCTGTGTTTTATGTAAGACTGAATTATTGAACTGTGTTTGAAAATGAAATAAATGAAACTTCATTTGTTTGACAATATATAAATTTTATATTGAAAATCTTTAGAGACAAAAACAATGGCCTGGAATCATGTTTTTAGATCGCTTAAGTACGTTTATCCTGAGAATATGATGAAATCTTGTACGAAGCGAGATATGCCGAAGGACGTGTAATCTCTCAACCAGGGCGTGGTCTAAACACGTGTTTTCGGGAGTGGTCTAGACACGTGCTGCTGTACATAGCGTGCTCAGTTCTTCCACCAGAGTCTCGTGACGAAACGCTATTCGAATATCTGGGACATTGGTACAGTGTACGTCATTGCCTGCAGACCCTTCTTTCAAGTAATTGTCACCAATCCAATGACGTTTAACCTGATAAATTAACAAGACGGCATTTAGTGCAGCAAGTGGGACTAGGATTCAAAAAAGACAACTAAGAACCATATATTTCCAGGAGTAAACACTCAGCATTCAAATAACAGCTGTCAAGGATTTCATTCCTCTTACTCTTTATAGAAACACAGACATTCTGATTCTGTTTAATATGTTTATCCTCCAAACCACAAATCAACTGTAGGCAAACAATATGCAGCCATTACCTTATCTTCAAAGCCGCTCATGAGCACACTATTTCGCGCCAGCTCTGACATGTCACACGGGCTGAGCTTCCAAACCTGTGCAGCGATGCTGTACTCCTCCATCAGTGGTTCCTGTAGAATCGAATTTATTTCTATAGTCAGTCAACTGACAGTGTATACTGAGAGTGAAATATTTTGTCGCTTTCTAATTCTTTTATAGGCGATTTATGTTTTGAGAGAAAAAACCCCGACGTTTTGAGATTAGGCATGACAACATCGTCTGCAGCGTATTCATTTCCATTTCCAGTGGCGGAGTAGACACGAAGCAGTATCTTGCCGAACTGTGAGTACTTGTCAAGACCCTCAAGCTCAAAACAAAATATGTGCTAACTTCGGCTTCATTTAAGGGCAACGAAGCACTTCCTTAAAGTGACTGATGCAACCACAAAAGAAATTTAATTGAATATGTGAATGATCATCGCAGTTATGAACACTACTTAAGCAGTAGTGAAAAGAAAGCCTGAAAAAAAAAAAAAAAAAAACCTCCAAAAAACTCACCACTGCTTAAGTAGTATTCATAACTGCGATGATCATTCACATATTCAATCATTAGTCCGCAGTTCAAATATATGGTTTTCATATATTCATTCTCAAAAGAAATTTAATCTGTAATTACAAAGCAGACACAATCGTTCTGATTTCGTTTGAAGCAAGAGTGCATTCCAACAGGATTAGTCATTTATTTGACTGAAGGGTGTAAGTAATGTTTGTGGAGAAATATCTTTTGGGGGTTTTCTTTGGAAGGATCCAAGACTAAGGACGAAATCGCAAGTGAAAATCGCACAATGCATGGCATTTTTACTTAGTTCTTATATAAGGAAAGAAGAACGATCCACTTATTTGCCTTAAGCTGTTTTCACTAGTAACGCACTCGACATAAGTATAAGCATGAGCACAAGAAAAACAGAACGTGTTCGTTTATCTTGTGCTTATGCTTATGCTTGTGCTTATGTCGAGTGCGTTACTAGTGAAAACAGCAAAGGCAAATAAGTGGATCGTTCTTCTTATGTTTCTGCTTATGCTTATGTTTATGTCGCTGCTGTTTTCACTTGTGCTTATGCTTATGAATATGCTTGTGCTTATGCACTAGTGAATACCAGCCTTAAACGAGAGGCTTTCAATTGAGTGTCGAAAGCAGTAATTCTCGTTCGTTACTTTGACCACCACACACATTTTATAACCCGTACTGTAATTATTTTACCTTGTAATCATCTGTTGTGACTATACTTTTCTTTCTATGTTAATTTTATGTAAATAGTGTGAAATAAATGAACCATAGAACCATTTGGTTTTGCATTGCTTCGCACTGTGATTGGTTGGCAAAACTCGCGCTGCTTTCACAGCCAATCAGAAGCAAAACCAAAATCGATCATTACTTGCACGCCCACATTTTCCCGCGCTTGGCTTCGGCTACATGTAACTCTGATTGGTTCACTGCGTTGTTTGCTTCCATTGTGATTGGCTAAAGTAACTGCGTTGGTTTTGGTAACGGAGTAAGGACACTCGATTGAAGATCACTCTTACTAATAACTGTAAAACCAATAAATCTTAAGCCGGTTACAGACGAGCAAGTTTTCCTTGACAAGTTTTGACTTGACAAACTTTATTTGCTGGTAAAACTTGACACATTGCAGAACTTGCTCGTCTGTACGGGTCAACAAGGAAAACTTGTCAAGAAAATTGTCGTCCGCTGTGTAGTTGAATTGCTGGCTACAGTGAATATTTGTCAAAGAAAACTTGTTCATTCGTTCACACCAGCAAATAAAACTTGTGAAGGCAAAACTTGTCAAAGAAAACTTGTCGTTCATAAACATGAGCAAATGAAAATTGTCAATGACACTTGTCAAGGAAAACTTGCTGGTCTGTAACCGGCTTTAGGACTTGCCTTTGTAAAATGAAACATAAGTGGATCATCGGTAGAGAGAGAAACCACCAAACCACGCGCCAAGAAATCCGGAAGCGGATTCCTCTGGTAGTTGAGGAACAAGGAGTTGTTGCTAAGGGGTGACATAGCAATGCCAATTTGGGCCAAGTAGTACAGGTACTGCAGGGCTGGGACCTGTCAGGCAGAGAAATGATTGGCAAAGTGTTGAAATCTATCGCCTTATGGGGAGCAGGGATGGCGCAGAGGTGAGAGCACTCGCCTTCCACCAATGTGGCCCGGGTTCGATTCCCGGACTCGACGTCATATGTGGGTTGAGTTTGTTGTTGGTTCTCGTCTCTGCTCCGAGAGGTTTTTCTCCGGGTACTCCGGTTTTCCCCTCTCGTCCAAAACCAACACTTCTAAATTCCAATTCAATCCGGAATGCTCGAGCGTTTATTACATGAGCCCCCGGCTCGGGAGATTGGGCAACCACTCCCCACGTTATCGAGCTTAAATAAATTACTTTACTTTACTTTATCTCTAATCAGTTAAAGACCATCTGAGACGTCAGTGCCATAAGGAACAAAAATATATTATAAATTCACTTCAGAGACCGGTGTAGATTCAAGGTGGACACTCAAAACTCCCTGAAGAGTGAAGAAGGACTCAGCGTTAAGATGGCTGACAGAGGAGCCCATGTATTAAAGAACAAAATCCAGCAGGAAACTTAGCGTTTGCTTTTTTAGTCTGTGTGAGTCATCACCTTTATAACAAACTTGTACCTACCTACCTAACTCTTGAAAAAAAAAAAATAAACAGTAGAGCAGAGGTTGAAGATAACCACATCACTGTCAAATTTCATGGAAAACCCGGCAAAACCCATAAAAATAAACCGATGACAAAGCCAGGTCCCAAATGGCTTGAAAGCGTAGCAGGGCTCGACCTTGGCGGTGGTCAACTAGCCAAATACCACTGGATTGCACTGAAATTCCCTCAGTTACTAGCCATATTGGCTACTAAAATTATGGAGGCAAATTTCTTTGTCAACTACAAAAGATAAATTTAGTGCTGTGAGAATTGTGACACAATGTTTAACATGCAGAAAGAAAAAAAAACCAAGTTATCTTTCGTGTGAATGAAAGTGAACAGTTTCATGACCAAGCCACATTCAACTAAAGAGACTGGATCCGCATGTTCCCATCACGTACTTCAATCGTAAATGAAAGTGCCCACCATATTGTTCACACTTCGATGATTAACAAATAGATTCCATGTTGCCGTGCGTCTGTTCAGTAATAGATCACAGATGACGCCAAAATGTGATAAAAACAAAGAAGTGGCACACAAGTCGCAGGCGAGTGTGTCACTGATGTTTTTACCACATTTTGACGTCTTCTGTGATCTATTACTGAACAGACGCACGGTAACATGAAATCTATTTGTTTTACATAATAAAGAAACAAAATGCAAGCGAAAAACTTGTTTATTTTCACATTTCTGGAAAAATAGTTGCAGTGATGACGTAATCTGTGCATCTGTCCTCTAAAAGATCACAGCTAAGAACCAATCACAACGCGCGAACTATTCACCTTATTATATACCGGTAAATGGATATCGGAGGTTTTTTTTTTTCTAAACTAGGGTAATAACGAACTTGAAGTGAATATTTTATGGCTAGTAGAAAAAGCTCTTTAGCTAGTGATAACTACCATTTTACTAGCCATAAGCCTACTGGTAACAAAAGTCAAGGTCGAGCCCTGCTTAGTTAGTAATAGCACATCACCGGTAATCGGAAAGGTCATGGGTTTGAATCCCATGCAAGCTTCGTTTTTCAACTGTTCAAGTGCCGACTATATCCGCGAAGTATTTCAAGCCATTTGGATTAAGCATAACTGATTGAAGCGGAGAATCTTTAAACTTTAGAGTCTGCACGATAATAACGGCGCCGTAAATAAATACTATCCTTCAAACACATAACTCTGAATTGCTTATTCACTGACCTTTCTGAGAAGAAGACCATGAGAGATGTTCTCAGCTAAGATGAAAGCCGATACCAAATGATGAGCCGGGCCTGCCTCACCACAATGGGGTCGCAGTACAAATGTGTTGAAACCGCGCTCTCTGTGAATAACAAAGCACATTGTGAAGATTAAAGATCGTCCATTTTGTTTAGGCATAGCTATTACTGTGATGATGTTGTGATGTGGTGGCTTTTGAGGGCTTTTGATTATATGATTGCTGGGAGGATTGCTTGAGGCTTTCCTGATAACAGTTGTTCAACGAGTGGACATGCAACGTTACCCAGCGGATAAGTCGTTATCCAACAGATAAAAATGTATTATATATTGACACCACATTTTATCCAAAGTGTCAAAGTGTCTACGAGGAGGACTTAGATAATTTACGTTTACTTGATTAGTTTTGAACGACTAGTAGATTTATACTCAAACAATTAGATTATTCGCTCTCGATTTCTATCCGTGATAGCTGATTCCAGGGGCACTCAACGAGCCAAATCAACCAAAAGCTGTAGAAAAGCATGTTTAAGTACCTTATGGTGTTTGAATTCTCTTTTAGGTGATGTTTTCATAAGCTAGAAGAAGTTGATCTGTTCGGATTCCCTAGCTGTAGTTTTAATTGTCCGAAAATGTTAGCGAACAAAATCTTCCTTTGAGAAAATGCAAGCTGAAATGAACTTTCCACGAACTTTCTAGGGAACTATTTTCTTTCCGAAACTGCTAGCTGACGTTTTTGACTTTCAAAAACAGCAATTACGACCTTTCCGAAAACCTCACGGGCTTTGATTTCACAAATGCGAATCTTTTAGTTTAGTTCCGAAAATCCGAGTGCACTCTTTAATCGACGCCGAAAACCCAAGGCGAATTACCCTCCACCGAACAGATATCTACCGAAACTTGTCGTTGGGTGCCCCTGTGATTCGGGCTGCGCCCTCACCAGCTATCACGCGATAGAAATCTCAAGCTCATAATCTAATTGACTAATTTTACAAGGCTAAAAAGATTTTAAAAATGTAAGAAAAAAAAAACCCGAACGTTTCGGTGCTAAGCCATCTTCAGGGAAAATTTGCCCGTCCGCTAATTGTATATTTATAACTATCAGGTAATTCCCGATGGGAACAGTTTCACCATGAAGCAATGATTTTGTCTGTTTAAAGAAGGTTTCCATTGTTGGATCATTAGCCTTCAAAAATTATATGCTTGTGAAAAAAATTGCGCCATGCAGAGTTAAATATATAATTAGCGGACGGCCAAATTTACCCTGAAGGTGGCTTAGCGCCGAAAACGTTCGGTTTTGATGATATTAGTCATTTTAAAATTCTAGCGAAGATTATGAACCATAATCTAATTGTTAACTAGAAATCCATGCAATGGGTGCTCTTTTCCTGATCTATTCCTGTTCTCTACACTAGAATCTCATAGACAGCAATAACGAGTACCGTAAAGCACAAATTGACAAACCTTCTCAAGTGATTGAGGACCACCATGTTGGAATACATGTAGTAGAGATAGTAGGAGTATGGTGGGTTATCATCAGTTGTCCAGTCAGCTGGCAAAGGGCTCCGCGGAGAAAACAAATGACTCTCAGCTTTGCTTTCATCATCCACACTGTCAAAGCCAACCACCTGCCAACAACAACAAAAATTTGCTCTAGATTGCGACCTAAGGGGTGTAATTCAATGAATTCCTGTGTGACAAACAGAAACAAAAGGAACTGATGCAGAGTGGCTGATCTGGAGGCAGGGTGGCCGAGCAGTTAGAGCTCTGGACTTGCAATGTGGAGGTCCTAGGTTCAAGTCCCACTCTAGCTCGGCCATTAAGCTCGGCCACACTTGTAAATAGCCAACTGGTCTGCTTCCTGCCTTCTGCCGTTTGTATGTTGTAAATACCGCCGAGGGTAAATAACGGTCATTTATTCTTTTTTAATGTATGATGCATGATTGATTTCCTTATTGCTTGGGTTTCAGCTAAAGTAATAAGCTAATTTTCCAAATTCAGGCCTTCAAATAACAAAATAACTTCAGGTCTATGTTTCTGACACGATAGCCAGTTTGTAGGCCAAATGAGAGCAAATGTTTGGGAAATTGAGATTTTAAGCCAAATTGGTGCAAACACCCCTCTTGAAGCAATACCTTCAAATATACACACTGCTGCTTTACCTGCGTTAGAAACTTGTGTAGCTCTGGATGGGTCTGTGGGTTGACTGTAACTTCAAACAATGGAATGAAGATATTCTCCAGCATCTCCTGGAAACTTTTCACAATGTTGTTGGTTCTATAGATGTCACTGTGAATACAAAATGTTATCAATTACCAACGACATGAAAGCTGTGCCTAACTTGCTCAGTGGGTTTTCTAAAGTGCACTCCTGATGGATGAATGGAAATATTTCATGTTTAGTTAAGTTTAGTTTAGTTTATTGTTTTTTGCACTATTTACAAACATCTCTACATTAAAGTACATTAAATGGGTAGAGATATAGGCCAGCAGCTAAATTACACAAGTGATAAAAAGCAAATGTGCGTAGTCACCAAAGTAGCTTAGGCTTTCGAGTTGGTCACTGCCACAGACAATTAATTGGCACGAACATGTACATAGATATTTAAAGAACAAAGAAGGTAAAAGTGCAATAGGCTATATAAATGATGTACATATATTACATAACAGAAAAAATACATTAATTAATATTACTTAATAATAAAAAACTAACAGGCTATGGGCAGACTAAATTTAAAAGACGGATTGAGTATTTTAGAAGGTATAGTTTGTATATGGAAGGAAAGCCACAATCCACACACACACAATCTACTGTAGTTTCTTCAGCTCACCTCACAAGTAAACTCTTGTCTATCTTAAACTGAGGTACAAAATGGTGACTGTTCTCACAATACAATGTTGATGACAACAAAAATACCGCTATTTTAGACAATAAGGAAGATGACGATAATGATCACAATATTGATGACAACCACAATGACAATGACGGCAACAATGACGACACTTGACGACAATGATGATGGTGAAGATGAAGATGATTTTGATACAGATGACACTAATGATGATTATGACCACAACAATGATAATAATGATTGTGGTGATGGTGGTGGTGGTGGTGGTGATGATGATGATGATGATGATGATGGTGGTGGTGGTGGTGGTGGTGGTGATGATGATGGTGGTGGTGGTGGTAATGATGATGATGATGATGGTGGTGGTGATGATGATGATGATGATGATGATGATGGTGGTGATGATGATGATGATGATGATGGTGGTGGTGGTGGTGATGATGATGATGGTGGTGGTGGTGGTAATGATGATGATGATGATGGTGGTGGTGGTGGTGGTCGTGGTAGTGGTGGCGATGATGATGATGATGATGATGATGATGGTGGAGGTGGTGGTGATGATGATGATGATGATGGTTGTGGTGGTCGTGGTAGTGGTGGTGGTGATGATGATGATGAAGATGATGATGATGGTGGTGGTGGTGGTGATGATGAGGATGATGATGATGATGATGATGGTGGTGGTGGTGGTGGTGATGATGATGATGATGATGGTGGTGGTGGTGGTGGTGGTGGTGGTAATGATGATGAGGATGAAGATGATGATGATGGTGATGATGATGAGGATGAAGATGAAGATGATGATGATGGTGATGATGATGAGGATGAAGATGATGATGATGATGGGGTGGTGGTGGTGATGATGATGAGGGTGATGATGATGATGATGATGGTGGTGGTGGTGGTGGTGATGATGATGATGATGATGATGGTGGTGGTGGTAATGATGATGAGGATGAAGATGATGATGATGATGGTGGTGGTATGCGCTTTTGAATGTTGTATAGAAAAGGCACAATTATTATTATTGTGGTAGTGGTGATGATGATGAGGATGAAGATGATGATGATGATGATGGTGGTGGTGGTGGTGGTGATGATGATGATGATGATGATGGTGGTGGTGGTGGTGGTAATGATGATGAGGATGAAGATGAGGATGAAGAAGATGATGATGATGATGGTGGTGGTGGTGGTGGTGGTGATGATGATGATGATGATGATGGTGGTGGTGGTGGTGATGATGATGATGATGATGATGGTGGTGGTGGTGGTAATGATGATGAGGATGAAGATGATGATGATGGTGATGATGATGAGGATGAAGATGATGATGATGATGGTGGTGGTGGTGGTGATGATGATGAGGGTGATGATGATGATGATGATAATGGTGGTGGTGGTGGTGATGATGATGATGATGATGATGATGGTGGTGGTGGTAATGATGATGAGGATGAAGATGATGATGATGATGGTGGTGGTATGCGCTTTTGAATATTGTATGCGCTTTTGAATGTTGTATAGAAAAGGCACAATTATTATTATTGTGGTGGTGGTGATGATGATGAGGATGAAGATGATGATGATGATGATGATGATGGTGGTGGTGGTGGTGGTGATGATGATGATGATGATGATGATGGTGGTGGTGGTGGTGGTAATGATGATGAGGATGAAGATGAGGATGAAGAAGATGATGATGATGATGATGGTAGTGGTGGTGATGATGATGAGGGTGATGATGATGATGATGATGGTGGTGGTGGTGGTGGTGATGATGATGATGATGATGATGATGATGGTGGTGGTGGTAATGATGATGAGGATGAAGATGATGATGATGATGGTGGTGGTATGCGCTTTTGAATGTTGTATAGAAAAGGCACAATTATTATTATTGTGGTAGTGGTGATGATGATGAGGATGAAGATGATGATGATGATGATGGTGGTGGTGGTGGTGGTGATGATGATGATGATGATGATGGTGGTGGTGGTGGTGGTGATGATGATGAGGATGAAGATGAGGATGAAGATGATGATGATGATGGTGGTGGTGGTGATGATGATGATGATGGTGGTGGTGGTGGTGGTGATGATGATGATGGTGGTGGTGGTGATGATGAGGATGAAGATAATGGTGGTGGTGATGATGATGATGATGACGATGATGATGATGAAGGTGGTGGTGGTGGTGGTGGTCGTGGTCGTGGTCGTGGTCGTGGTGGTGATGATGATGATGATGATGATGGTGGTGGTGGTGGTGGTCGTGGTAGTGGTGGTGGTAATGATGATGAGGATGAAGATGATGATGATGATAGTGATGATGACAGTTAAAGTTCTTGTGTGCCACAAAGAAAAACCTTCAAACTTAAGGAACCAACCTGAATTATTGATAACCCTCCACTCTTTATTTACACAAGACATTCTATATTGATACTCACAATAGCCGGGGAATTTGAATCAGCCAGCGCACATTATCAGAGTATACATTATTTTTGACTGCCCAGGATGCTAACTGGTCCCATTCATCTTTAGATCGGCCATAAATTGACAATCTGGGCTCGGCCATCTGATATTTGCTTTCTTCCAAGTCTGCCACAACCTCTTTCATCATCTCAGCAAAGTACTGGCCATTGATATGGTTATCTGTCTTAAGAAAGATCTCTCTTAACCGGCTTTCACCTGTAAGCAGAGGGAGATGCGTGCATGAACAAAATTTTCAATAACAATTTTGTCATACTATAACAAAAATGGCAATTTCTTGAAAAAAATGAAACATTTAACCAAATTTTGTCCCATTTGCCAAAACTCGCCATTGCAAACATTCTGGAAATAAGAAAACTTATCACCCTTGCAAAGATGGTAATTTTAAGCTTGTCTTATGAACAATATACATGATATTCATCCCTTTTTTTGTTCCAAACTCGTAAATGATGAACATACTATCTTAATTTGGCCTTTTTTAAATCTCAATTTCAGTAAAATCCACTCTACTTTGGCCTACATACTGGTTATCATGTGAGAAACCTACACAGGTCCATATTTATTTTTGTGGTCTTAAGGTTAGAATTAAATGAATAATAATAATAATTATTATTAGCCTACAGTATGACTTTTGCCAAAACTCAAGAAACAGATTGAAACAAAATGATCTGATCCATGGTTGAATTCTTTTGGTGAGTTTCAGGTTAAATTCATAGGCTAATTTTCCAAATCCAGGCCATCAAATCACAAATTAACTGCACACCTACAGTGTATGTTTCTAATAATAATAATAATAATAATTTAGAACTTTCTTAGTCTTACCTATGGGATTATATTTTGTATTGAACTTATCAAAGCGATGGAATGTGTCTCTATCCTAAAGAAGACAAAGTAAAAAAGTGAAGTTAACATAAATGTACATATAAACTTTTCGCTTGGACATGTGAGGAAGAGGTTGGTCAGAAAGCCATCTGCAAAATACTTTAAGAATAAATTAATAAACAATTGGTTCATGTGCCAGAGTGCATTCATCGAGATATGAACGATGTGGGATGTTTGGAGAGCACGAAAGATGTGTAAGAGTTGCTTGAGGTGTAGCTGAGAGTAAGTCTAGCTTCTTGAGTGCTCTCCAAACTTCCCAAGTGCTTCATTTCTAGATGAGCTCACAGCTGATACATGAACCAATTGTTTTATAACATTTTCAATGGGGTAGTTTTAAAGAGAAATTCCCTCTGTTACGTCATCAGCGTGCACAATAAGAATATGAAGCACGCTCTTGCAATTGAACTTGACTACATGAATTTACCAGCTTTGTTATAATGACAAATGATAATGACACTGGCTGAAAGTTATGATCATGGTAACATGATGATAGTTTACCCACACAATAACAACAGCAAACTTTGCAAAAAGTGTCAGCTTATATTTTACCCCATCATGGTTGACCACCCCTACAATTTGTAATTTCTATTCCCAAAAAATGGTATCTGTGAACCAAGAGCTGCACAATAATCCAGTTTAGCAGGTACAGTATACATACCATATCAGAACAATACTTAACAATTATTCACCAGAGTGGAGGTGAATAGTGGTGGATATTTACCGAGCCGCAAAGCAGCGAGGTAAATATCCACCACTTTCACCAACACTGAGGTGAATACAAACTGAATTAGCAGACCAAAACATTACTCTATGTGTGACAATATATCGACAAGCGGTCGGAAATTGTAAAATCTCATGCACCAGCTGCTCGGAGGTGAATAGTACTTGCGAAGGTGAATACCGGTAGTACTTGCAAATCACCTCCGAGTTAACCAATCAGAACGTGCGGAAAGCACTATTCACATGTGTGGTACATACTAATAGGGCATATTCAAAGCAGTTCATTTTTGCATTTTGAACTCACTCCTCTTGAACCTGATATAAAGTTTGGAAATACCAATCAATAGCTTTCAAATGGTGTGTCCTACATAGGTATAGAGTTAGCATTCACTGATTTGAAAAAAAAAGTGTTGTTTGTTTAGGGCTTAAAGAGTTGAACAAATATTTTGAAGACTTACTGCATGAACATCCAGAGTGTCAACACTAAGATCATAAGGTGTCAAATTCAGCATTGCAAAAACCTACAAGTGAACAAAATAGGTTACACATTGTCAAAACATTTATTCCTATTTTAGACCAATACTATTTTAAGGCTGTGTTCAATAAAGTTCATTGACTTTGACTTGCTTTTGGTCATATTTTTCATTGCCCCAGCTATGGCAAGCCGTTTGTAGCAATATTTAATCCTTGAAATATTTGTTTAATCCAACAAATATTGGTTTAATTTAAACTAGTGAAAATTCATTCACTCCATAATCCATCAAATATTGGTTTAATTCAAACCAGTGAAAAATCATTCAATCCATAATCCACCAAATATTAGTTTAATTTAAACCAGTTAAAAGTCATTCAATCTAATCGTAAAGATAGTTTTACAGCATAAATGTAAAACGCAGTTAATGGAGCGTGACACTCAATGCCCTGTGGGCTTTACGTTTGTTACTGTAATGAATCAGTCTACTGTTGTACCTTTATCTTTATCCCTTTGTTGTCTCTTTAAATGTTTGGATCTGTCTCGTTGCAGTTTATTTCATGCTTGCTAAGTGGTTCGATTGCTGAATATCCTCATTCATGTCCAAGTTCTTATCTTGTAATGTCTAGCTTTCTATGGTACAGCCTTGCCGATTGGCCTAGGCTTTGGTCACTGTCTAACTATATAAACATACTGTACAAGGTTCAAGTCACATTTCTGGTAATTGTTCAGCTCACTGCAAAATCAACCTTGTAAATTTAACGCTCGCTAAGGCTTGCCCTTGTGCTCCAAAACGTTCACAGAGTGCTCATTCACAAGACACCTTGTCATCCCTCAGCAGAGAGGTTCTTCAACTCCGGCTTCAGGCCCTGAATCTGCCCATCACTGGCACGAAGCAGCAACTTCTTTCATGGTTAAACACTGCTCTATGCAATTCTCCACCACGTGCTGAGCGAGCCGCTGCTTCCCATGCTATGAAGGCATCCAAACGCCCCAGGCATGCATCCCAACCAGAACGTGAACAGCGCACACAATCTTCTGATGTGGAGAGCACCGAAGAATTTGCGGTGGACGAGTCAGATGATGCCGCTTCTTCGCTCAGTGGTCTGGTTGACGATGACACGCCAACACTTACATCGCCGTTCACAAATGACCAGCTTCGTGTCCTCCGGCACACCATTGAATTGTCCGTCGAAAAGGCATTGCGAGGAACCCGCGGCCAATCTGGCGACTCCACAGTCCCTCAAACTCCTTCTACATTTCCTTGCCCTGCTGGTTCAGCGACTCCTTTGGGCCTTCAGCATCCTTTGGACTGATCTTTGGAGGACAAAATCCTGCGGGTCCCTACCACAGCCAACAGACTGCCCAGTTGCTGACCCCTCCCACCGTACATCTAGGAGCTCCAGCACACTTTGCTGCTTCAACTTCAATAAGTCCAGTGGTTGTTCCCGGCGCTCCTGCCAGTTCCCACATGTTTGCAGCCAATCCCACTCGCCATCACACTCTGTGCTCCAATGTACCTCCAGTCCGCCCAAACCAGGCAGCCATAGGACCCAGGTTTCCAGCGACCATAGCAAGAAGTAGAGTGCTTCAGCGTTCCTGCCATCAGCAGCCTGCAGTATCCTCACCAATTAATGTAGAGGAACTTAATAGTGAACTTTGTAGCCACCCTGATCGTAATTTTGTTCATTCTTTAATTAGCGCTCTTAGCCATGGCACACACATAGGTTACACTGGTCCCCAGTCCCCCAGGGTTTCTCGCAACCTTATTTCCGCTTCCGAACATCCTGAGGTAGTCTCTGCTAATCTTGAAAAAGAGATTCAGTTGGGGAGGGTAGCAGACCCCTTGTCTTTTCCTCTCCTCCCTAATTTACAATGTCATCCAGTGGGTGTGGTCCCAAAAAAGCATTCTTCAGAGTGGTGGACTATCTACCACTTATCCTATCCAGAGGGGGATAGCATCAATGATCATATTCCCAAGGACCCTTACTCCCTCCGGTACGTACGGGTTGATGATGCCATTGCCATTATCAAATCCCTGGGCCCAGGCTCAGGCTCCTACATGGCAAAGACTGACCTTAAGTCTGCGTTTCGCCTCATCCCCATTCACCCTGATGACTGGAACCTCTTGGGTATTTACTGGAAAGCCCATTATTATGTTGACCTTTATCTACCCTTTGGCCTACGCAGTAGTCCATATATTTTTAACCAATTTTCTGATGCGCTGGAGTGGATACTTAAAAATAATTATGGGCTTCGGCATGTCATACACATCCTGGATTACTTCTTTGTTGCTGAACCCTCGTGGGTAGAGTGTCTAACTACCTTTAGTATGCTTCTCAGGGTATTTATGTCCCTTCGGGCTCCCCTTGTTGCCTCTAAAACCCTGGGTCCAAACACAAACCAAACGCGTGGAAGCATGCCTTCCAGAGGATAAACTCGCCAATACCAGGGATCTTATCAAGTCTTTTCAGGGCCGGCGGTCTGTCCGCCTCATAGAGCTACAATCCCTCATAGGCACTCTTCAGTTCGCCTGTAAAGTGGTGGCTCCAGGCAGAACTTTCCTGCAACGGATCATCAACCTAACCAGGGGATTTCCCAGTCGCTTCCACCACATATGCTTGAACAAGGAATTTTTTTGAGGATCTCACTATGTGGCAAGCCTTCCTCACTGGGTGGAATGGGCACTCCTTCTTTTTGGACTCCACGGTTACCCCATCCCCTGAACTGGAGCTTTTCACTGATGCTGCCAGCACTGTCGGGTTTGGGGGTTACTTTAATGGGAAATGGTTCCAGGGTTGGTGGCTCCCCCACATGGTACTTAATAGAGAAAAGGGGATTAGCATTGAATGGCAGGAACTGTTTCCCATCGTGGTTGCTTGCGCCATTTGGTACCCTCATTTTGCAGGCAAGTGCCTCCAGTTCTGGTGCAACAATGAATCTGTCGTAGCTATTATTAACTCAAGTCACTCTAAAGCTACCTGGGTTATGGACCTTCTTAGGTTTCTAGTCCTGGTCTCCATGCGCTATAACTTTTTTGTTAGGGCGTGCCATGTCCCTGGGGTCTCAAATGAAATAGCTGAATCAGATTCACTTTCCCGTTTTCAGATAGAGCGTTTCTGGGCTGCCGCACCTATGGCCAATCGGGACTCCTGCACCATCCCGCCTTCCTTAATGACCCTCTGAGGGATGAGGTCTTAACCTAAGTCAATTGTGCCTGACACACCGAACCAATCGCACTTTACCACTCTGGCAAGAAGCGTTTTATCCATTTTTGCCTTATGCCTCAGTTGGTACTAGATAATGGGGATATCCTCCCAGCCTCTGAGGGAACCTTGATTTACTTTGCCTCATACCTGGCCCGGACAGTCCGCCACAGTACCACAAAATTATATCTGGCAGCTGTGCGTAATCTACATATTTCCTGTGGCTACCACGATCCCTTAGAGGGAAAACTTTTGCTCAAAAAAATTTTAAGAGGTATCCTGCGCTATCAGGGGCAGCGCAAGATCCTCTGTCAACCGGTTACCCCTGGGGTTTTGCTCTCTATTCACCCCATACTCCAAGCTTAGATGGGTCCAAAAGACAACTCCATGGTTTGGGCAGCTTTCACACTTGCCTTTTATGGCTTCCTGCGTTGCAGTGAAGTTACTTATCAAGGGGTTTCTAAGTTTAGTCCTCGCCTTGACCTTTGTACCAAGTGTGTGTCCTTCTACCCAAGTCTGGCTTACCCGCAGCATATGACTGTGACCCTTAAGTCTTATAAGACTGACTCCTTTCGTGCCGGTCAGTCTCTCATTATAGCTCGGGCAGCTTCCCCCGTTTGTGCTGTTACCACTATGCGCCAATACTTTCTAGCCATGTTCCCACCAAAGTGCCCCCTTTTTCTTTTTTAGTCAGGTTGGCTTCTCACCGTTCCACCGTTGTCTGCCTACTTAAGGATGCTGCCCGTCATGCGGGGCTGCCCTTTCACAGTCTCAAGGTCATAGCTTCCGGATAGGTGCTGCCTCCACGGCGGCTGCTGCAGGTTTGCCTGACTGGCTTATTAAAGTAATGGGCAGGTGGTCTTCAGACTGCTACCAGTTGTACATTAGGACACCACAATAAGTTCTCCTGTCTGCAGCCCCTCGAATGGCTAGTGTTTCCCCTTCATTCTTATCTAGTTTGTAATTCTGTTTTGCATTTCGTTGCTTGGGGGGATACACGCTCACGTGTATCTGTGGCAGTTAAGTCTGCGCAGCGACTTCCCAAAGCAAGCTCAATTTATTGTTTTTCTCATTTTTCTACTGGCCAACAGCCTTGTCTGATCCAGCTCTGCTGGGGAGATAGGTGAGGCCCTATAGGTCGTCTAGTCACTAAGTGTTTGCGCGTTGCTGGCCTGAGGTTTCAGCTCGTAGTGCTGCCGCAGTAGCGCGTTGCTGGCCAAGGTTACAGCTCATAGCACTTCTAGTTTTCCCTGACCTGCCAATACTCTTCTTAAGTTGGCGCGTTGCTGGCCTCAGGTATGCTGCCGCAGCAGTGTGTGGACCTAGGTTGCAGCTCGTAGTGCCAAGAGAAGTGAGGCCTTGTATGGTCATGCAAGCGAAGTCGCCTGTCATGCCAATCACTGAGCGGTGTCCCCCCATTATGCCAAAAAGGTGTGGTTGTCTTACTTTAGTCATAGTTTGATTTTAAATCAGCCAAGCAAATGTAGTCAATACAAAGTTAGTTATACATTTATCCGGAACTGCGACATTAATCTAAATTTTCATTCAATTCAATCTTTTGATTTTTATCATTTATTTTAATCCAATTGCCTTGAGTTTTGATTCAATCCAAACCTTGAAATATTTGTTTAAACAGGAACATTTTATTCAATCTTCCTGGGCCAAGCGCAGCCAGAGAGACCAGAGTAGTTTAAGTACTAGAGAGTGCACAGTTCTTTTGTAGCAACAACATGGCGAACAAAGATTTTGATTTAGAAAAAGACTCGCCGAAGTTTCTTGCAGATGTTTTAAATAAAAGCGATAACCTTTTAACCTTTTTCAATGTAAGTTTGACACGAAAACTGTAGAAGCACATGCTGAAGTTCTTAATCAAACTGTTAGTTTGGTTAGGTTGCATCTCATTAGAATCATCACTGCTTGCCCAGCCATTTCTTCACCACAGAGTAAAGTAATTATAACTTTAATTTGTCAGGACCAAGTTCTAGCCTTGATATTTTCTTTTGATGCAATTTAATGAATTTGAAGTTGTTTGCTCGTATGGTGGGAAATTTCTTGCCGACAGATTCCTTGATAGCATTTTTGCTGTTCACCATCTTCCTTGTCCAGCATTATCATCCCATTGGCAATGACCGAGTACCATTTTAAGTTATGCTCTTCGCCGAGAATGACGGAGGCCTCATTATTATTTATTGAGTCTTACTTCGATTGATAAATGGGGCAGTAGATATTATGGTGTTTGTCATCATGGTTTCAAATGATAGCTGAGTTAATCTTTTGTCTCATGACTGAGTCACAAAGATGTGGATCGCGGCAGTAGATGTAGCCTCTCTGACCGATTCAGACATGATAGGCCCCACTAGATGTGCTGTTTCTGATCATGTTTCTAGCATGATCTAGTGCTCTCTGTACAGAAGTATCAGTACATTAGTGCAACTTCAAGCCTGATTGTTGGAACCTGAAGCCTGTTGCATCTGGGAATTTGCCGTCGATGCTGTTCCCTGAAGAAACTCCGTGTTGAAATAAAAACGTCTGTCTGTGATAGTCTCCTTTGCAGCCGTGTTTTTTGTTTTGGGGTGTCACGCAATACTTCTTTGTGGTGAAGAAAATGGCTGGGTAAGGAATGTTGTGCGTGAGGCAAGATTCAGACGCCAAACTTTTCAGTGTTCATGAGCAGGGTTAATTATATAATTTGAATTAACAAAATTACGCCTGTTGGTTCAGAAGTCGAACTTAATTTGCTGTTCCACAGGTGTTGCTAATACTGTTCCAGTTCCAGTTCTAGTTCTGAGTAAAACTGCTTAAATATAATTGGCACATGAAAAGTATGGCGTCTGAATCAGGCCTGAAAGTGAAAGAAGTATTCGAGTGTCTTTGTGAAGAAAGCAGTGATGATTCTATAAGTGAGATACAACCTAACCAAATTAATAGTTTGATTAAGAACTTCAACATGCGCTTCTACAGTTTTTGCGTCAAAATTACCTTGAAAAAGGCTGTCGCTTTTATCTAAAATGTCTGCAAGAAACTTTGGCGCGTCTTTTTCTAAATCAAAATCTTCTTTGCTTGCCATGTTGTTGCTATAAAAGAACTGTGCACTCTCTGGCCGCGCTCAGCCCAGGATGATTGAATAAAATTTTCCTGTTAAAACAAATATTTCAAGGTTTGGATTGAATCAAAACTCAAGGCAATTGGATTAAATGATAAAAATCAAAAGATTGAATTGAACTTAATTTAAACTGTCTAATATTTGGTGGATTATGGATTGAATTAATTTTCACTGGTTTAAATTAAACCAATATTTGGTGGATTATGGGTTGAATGAATTTTCACTAGTTTAAATTAAACCAATATTTGTTGGATTAAACATATATTTCAAGGATTAAATTTTGCTACAAACGGCTTGCCATACCCAGCCATATTAAGGAGGTGAATAGAGTATCAAAGGCCATACAGTATATGCCAAAAACTGAGGGCAATCCAGAGAAAATAGAAAGAAAAAATAGTTTGTTAGGCTAAGAGAAACTTTACCCATTTGTCCATGGAGTTTGAATTAATAAAATATTTATTGTTGCTGGCCAGAATAACAGCCAAAACTAACCTATAACTTGACAAAGGCCCTTTAAGGGCGATTTAGACAGTATGATTTGTCATACGTCTTGGCGTATGTGACAACGTAGAACAAAGTTGTGCCGTGTGAATGCTCCTGCAACTTCTCTGTCGTAGGATTTTGAATCATGTTTTAAAACCATACGACAGTCGTAGGTATAGGTAATATTGAATGGCAAGTGTCATATACAATGTTTTGCATGGCGCGATCAGCGCGCTCTACAGAAGTTGCATGCAACAGTCATAAGCAAAAATCATACTCACTGTCTAAATTGCCCTTTACACATCCAGTCTTTTAGATAACCCTTCAAGAAGTCTGACTTGTTTTTCCCATCCCCATAATAAATATAGGACTAACAAATAGAGTACAGTGTGCAGGAGACTTTGTGGCCTGTGTGCCACTTTACCTACATGTAACAGTAACTGTTACAAATGCCAAAGAGAAAGTTTTTTCCCTCCATTCGCCATTGCACCTTACCTTCTTTGTTCTATAAATGTTTATGTACATGTTCATGCCATGTCTGTGGCAGTGACCAACTCGAAAGCTTAAGCTACTTTGGTCACTGTGCACATTTGAAGAACCTAGTGGAAAACCCTCCTAAGTGACTATTTAGGTCAAAAAGTTTTTTTTGTCAAAACTGCCTGATTTTTTGCATATGGCCTTCAATTTACTTATTTAACAATGCCTTGCTGTTTTTTTTTTTGCCAATTTGTTTTTCGTTTTAGAGAAAAACGAAGCCGAAATATCGAAGAATCGCTGGTGTGCAATGAAGCGAAGCGAAGCAAAAGCTGCATTTATTGATTAAAACCATTACGTAGTGGCTTTGTTGTAAGATACCTTTGTTAACACACAGGTTATGAGCTCGCCTTTCGCGCTGTAAGACGCGCGTTCAAAGCCGGTCGATGTTGTCTACATCTTTTTTTTTTCTTTCCTTTTTTTCCGCCGGTTTGCCAATTTTAAAGATTTATACAGCATTTTGCTGTTGCATTGAATAACAAGAATTGTGCAGTACTGATTTACATGGCGTCATCTTCCCAAAGTAGAAGGGCACAATCAAGCACTAATAATCAAGCTTGAAAATGATTTTCAAGTTTTAAAAGTTTGAAATTTGAATGCTACTTTGAATCACTGAATATTTTATCACTAAACAAGCAAGTTTTGCTTTTCATCACTTGTGTAATTTAGTTTGCTGACGTATCTCTCTACCCACATCTTTTTTTTTCTGTATCATAATGGCGAAGCTAATAAAATAAAATAAAATAAAAAAATAAAGTATGTAATTTAATGTAGAAATCTTTGTAAATAGTGCAAAAAAGAATAAACTCTAAACTCTAAACTCACCTCACGTAATGTGATCTCCCTTCCCTCATGAATTGTGACAAAATCTTCAGCCTGGTATTTCATCTTCCTCTTTATAAAGCGCAGCAAATGCTTCTGATTCATGCAAGAAGCTGCATGAACGTGAGTATCAACCTGAGAAAATGTCAGAAAAACATCACTCAAGATACAGTAAATAATACTATGGACTGATCAGGGCAGTAACTAAAGGTGGTTGTTAACATTAAGTCTTATTTTACACTAGAACACAATTGAAGGGCTGGGGGCATAAACTGCCTATGTGTAGTTTTAGGTGTTTATTTTGCATACGTTATTTCTCGAAAACGAAAAAGAAATCGGTGAAAAAAAATACGGGACAATGTTTTTTAATCAAAATGCAGTTCACATGCAAAAAATTGGACAAATCCAAACGAACTTAACAAGAAATTCTGCAAGAATTAGAGGCGGCCTTTTTGACCATCCGAGCCGGATTAATGCACAGGATAAGTTCAAGTTGATCGTAATTCAATTTTTGTCATCTTTCAGTTGGCAGGACAGTCAATTCCTCATTCCGAATGATTAAGAATTTAAAATTCAATAGGGCGTGTAAGGAAGCTTTTGGTGGCCTAGTGGGTCAGTGCGCTCTTTTCGTACTATAATGACAGCTTAGGGTCGGTGGTTCAAGCCTCAACTGAGTGAAGTTTTTTTTTCTTTGATCTCTTTTTTTTTTCTATTCCTTTTCACTTGTTTTTCTTTTTTCTTTTGTCAACGCTTAAACTGTAAACCTATTTTGCAATTTAACACGGAAAAGTACTCAACCAATTCTCTGGATATTCACTACGCGAGAAACCAAGGCCAGCTGAAGCTTGACAAAACACTGGCACTTCGATTTGTTTGACAATTTCAAAGAAAGCGAACAATTTGGTATAAATCTGAGTCTTCGATCCGTTGACCAGTTTCTCGACGATAACCGATATCTCAATACTACCAAGGTATGTTCAAACAACGCCACGCAAAAGAGCTGTATTTCACTTCCGGTATTACACCATCACTAGTACTTCCGGTATTGCACCATCACTAACTCGGTCAATATTTGTTTATCTTCAAAACCGGGTCACGAACAATCTCGTTACATGTAAAGTAAATTCAGTGAAAGTTATGGACTTTATTTAAGATTTCATAGGGCTTATAAATTATTTTAAACGTTGTTACAATTTATCATTCCGGAAAAGAAACACAAATGCCCAAAGATTTTGTTTAAAACAAATGCATTGTGAAACGAAAATAACCATAAACAGGGCACAGTTTCAAAACTATAATATCTGTCCAATCAGAAGTGCCCATTCCCACGAGTGAAACAGACAAGAAACATAACTTACACGCAATATCGGGAAAGCAAGCGTAATGCTACTCTTGGTGCCATTTAGTCAATTAAAGTTTATACTGTTTACATTATTACGCGAAGTTTAGATACAACGACGCGAGCATCAAGAAAATAATTATAATCACGCAAAATAAAACCTGACACCTTTCTTACCTTCATTCCATACCCAATCATCGTTGTTCTGAAATACTGCTCAAAACAAACGCTCTCAAATAAATATCTTTCGTTATGGGATGTACATTGGAGTAATTCAATTCTGAGAAAACATTTCTTTTCTCTGTAACCCTTGGGCATTGAAACGGATTTTAAAGAGACGATGCGTGACCAACCTAATGACCTTATTTACTACAAAATTCCCTAGTCACCGCAAGAGATGTCTCATTAGCGCAGTCGGATAAGGGGCCGAGTTAGGAATTGAAGGTCGCGAGTTCAAACTCGGAACCGGTATTATTAAATTATTTTTTTACTTATATCATTGTTTCTTCCTCTAGCCGAGAGGGGCAGAGGAAGAAAAATCGTCGCTAAGCGACGGCCGCTTAAAAAAGGGTAATGCAAGAAGCGGCTCGTCGCCATAGCGACGGCCGCTTAAAAATGGTGAACCGATTCTCTGGATATTCACTACTCGAAATACCAACGCCAATTTCCGAATTTGAAATTTGAAAGAAAGCGAAGAATTTGGTATAAACCAGCGTCTAGATCCGTTGACCAGTTTCGCGAAGATAACCGAAAAAGAAAAGCTACACGCGTTGTTGGTTTGACTTCCGGTATTGCACCATCACTAGTACTTAGTCCACCACTCGGTCAATACTTGTTTAGCATCAAAACCTGGGTCAGGACACGCTCTAATAAATTCGGTTCCTATAAGAGGTACGTTGGAGGAATTGATAGATAGATAGATAGATATAACTTTATTTAATGAGGGTAAAGACATTAATTACTGGTCACCCAGTAGTTTTCATAATGGCCCTCCTACAATTAAAGTAATAAAACGAATCGATTAATTAATTAACTACCTATATAATCTACCAACTAAATTTACATAATGAACTACTATTAATACAATATTGATTAATTGACTACTAATGAAACTAAAAGGTTTTACAAATCTTAAAATGATCAAGAAAGGAATTCATACTACGGTAAAGTTTAAATAAGTAATTTTTAAAATTAGCATGGGAGAGTGTTAAGTTCGGGAGAGTCTTAAGTTCTGGATCAAGAGCGTTCCACAAACGGCAAGCGCTTGAGTGAAACGTTCTAAGGCCAGAGTTCCTTTTACAAGCTGGTGTTGTAATATTGTAATTGGAAGCGGATCTCGTGTTATAATTATGGGTGTTACTTATATGTTCAATATATTTATTAAAATAAGCCGGGCAATGTCCTTGATTTATTTTATGAAGCATATAAAGCTTCCTAATACGTATAATATCGTCTATAGGCAGCCAATCTAATTTGTTAAAAAGCTTGACTGAGTTTTCGTGAGTATCAGCATCTAAAATTAGCCTAGCACATCGTTTCTGTAGTCGTAAAACTCTTTGGAGATTACCAACGGTACAGTTACCCCAGACCGTACAACAATACTCTAGTATTGGCTTGATGAGGGCATTATAATATATATATTTAGCCAAGCCTAAAAGCGGAGCTCCAAAAGCATTCTTTTTCTACTGGCATTTACATATAGTCTGCTAATGTCATATCACCCATCTGACCTCACTCAAGCTACAGACCCAATGCTGTAAAAAATAGTATGGAAAGGTGATCTGAGCCAGTGGCACAATGGATTTGGACCTCACGTGGATTTGCACCCTCCAGTCCAGATCTGCTTGTGGATCAGATTTGGACCCACTAGTCCAGAACTGCTAGCAGATATGAATCCCCTTTTACGGATTTGTACCCCCACCCCTCCTAAAAACAAGCGTTCTATTCAGTAAGGTAATAAAAATTCCTTTCCAAACTGAGTTTGGAGATGTTAAAAAAGCAAAATAAAAATATTGAGGTAGGTTTTTTTAAAAATAATCTTTAATACCTTGTGTAAAAAAGAACCTGCAACGCTAGTTTTCATCTATAAATTTTTAAAACAAAACATTTCTTAACATCTTAGAGCAATACCTAAGGACAGGTCTGTTTCCCTGTTCAACTGTAGGTAACTTAGTTACATACTTAGCTACTTAGGTATGGTTTAGAGCCACTAGAAATTGGTGGAGAAGCCTGGTAATTGCTCCTTGGAATCAGTATCACATCAGATATATAGTGATTCAGATCATCAGTTCATAATGAATGCAATTGCAATTATCCACAGCCTCCCATGAGACAGTCAGAAATCAGAAATTGTGTATCCTCTGGATATATGTATGCCTCACAAAAATTATGAAAGAAAGATACATGGAAATCAATAAAAATATTTAGATGCCATGAATTAAGACCAAGATATTTCTTTTGAGCAATTACTTCTTGACCTTACTATCACAAAAAAAAATGCTTGCTAACATTAAGCTCATCACTCAATGCACCTACAGTGTTTTCAAAAAGAAATCCAGCTGCTCTTCTGGCCAGTTAAGTGCAAGACCAAACAATTTGATAATAAAATATTGGGCATTTGGTTGATACCACTATCAAGGTGATTCATCAAAGCAAAAGTGCTGGAAATCTGTGTTAGCCGTCTTAACTTGATCTTAACATACTTCATCAAACATCAGAGATTCCATTAAACATTAATGCCAAATGTCATCCAAACATCCCACTATATTGGTGTGACCAGCTACTAATAAAATTAATTGAAAGACTGTATGCAGGAGAAGGAAGTCCAAAGGATGTGTACATTGATGGGAAAGAGCTTACTTTAAGTTTAATTTTAAGTTTTAAGTTTAATAATACTTTGTCATGCGAATACAACTAAGCTGATACAAAACAAAAAAGTGCATGACTGGAGAATAATTGGGAGAAACTAAATTCCCATACAAAGAATGTTATCTAATATCACACATTCTAAAAACTAAGAGGTGAAATTTAAACGTGGACTAAAGCTAACCTAATCAAATTAAATCAAATACTTGTCTCTTACAAGTCACCCTTGATTTGAGATTGAGACTAAAAAGTATGAAGTAATCCAAAGCAAACCTAATTAAATTACATACTTGTCACTCACAAGCTACATCTGATTTAGGCCCTGTTCGCACTAAGACAAAAATTTGAGTTTGGCGTCTGCAAAAAAAATGAAAATTTTGTAATCACCAATTTTTTGTTTTCGTAATCCTGTTCGCACATGAAGATGCGAAATCTTTTTTAGTGACAGATAGCTCTAATGCAAGGCAACCGCAAAAACTACACTGAAGGAGTCCGTCATCAATTTGATGACCCAATGACGGATGGATGTCAACGAACAAAGGATTTTCTCGCCTGGCAAAATATTTACAGCCTCCTAAGCTAGTCGACGAAATCTTTGAAGTTTCGTTGCGCTTGCAAAAATTTTGGTGAGTGCAAAAAATCGTTCGCACTAGAAATGGCTTCGCGTTGACAGATGTTTTGGCAAATCAAACAAAATTTCGCGTAGTGCGAACAGGCCCTTAAATTGACACTAATAATGTAATAGATAGGACTTAAAACTGCTTAAAGAAGGTGCATGTATGATGTTCGATGGAACACCATTCCAGTCTGCTATGTAGCGATTAAAAAAAGAAAAGCTGAAGGCCATATATATATTTAGCCACGCCAAGCCTAGAATCGGAGCGGCACACTCTCACCGAGCAACTTCGCAAGGGTTTATTTGGGCCAGTTTAATTTGTGTCCAAAACAATTGAGCAGCAGCAGGGAAAACGAAGAGTTTTCGATAGTAAACGTTTGCAAAAAAAAAAAAAAAGACAGACATTCTTGAGTCCTAACTACTTTCAGATGAAAGCGTAAAGGGATTCAAAG